>OX459056.1:15421874-15834374 GCA_949775005.1 Orthosia gothica
AAACGTGCCCAGAACGCTGGCAGCATTGTCACGTTGGATGGCAATGCTGATTCTCTGGCCGAAGAAAAGGCCAGCCCTCTGGTCACGTGAAGAATCGACGAGCTTTGCGCTAACAACATGCTGGCCGCGCTCGCGGGAAGGCTTGATTGCTCCATCATCACCCACTGTTGTAAGCGACATGTGGCAGGCTGATGCGACTGACAGACCTGATTTTTTATATGAATTATGAATGTTAATTGAGTTATTTTTATTTAATTTTTAGTGTTACAATAGTATGTTATAATAGTAGTGTTATAATGTAATTGAATTAAGTAGATGAAATTGTTTTTAATATCGTGTATGTAATGTGACTGTGTAAATGTATTATTTCTATTATGAGTCAGTGATACTTGAATTAAATGATTTTATTATTTATTAATTTATTTATTTGTACTAATTTCTCGAAAAACTCGATGCGCACTCGGACTCCATGGACCTAATGTTTCAACCCCAAACGGCTCAAACATATAACTCCCAATAAGGTTGTTATATTTGCGCCGTTTGAGGTTTTCTGCACCGGCAGCAGCCGCCCCAGCACAGCCCGCCGTGCTAAGAAGATGGGATGGCGCAAGGGTGTTGACACATGTTGCATCCCACACCAAAGGCCTACCCACCTTCCAAGGCATTATGGTCATCCCATCTGGTCTCTTCCCATCGTCGTGTGCCAAGCCATTGGGTTCTAAAACAGCTGGCACCCCGGCGGTGACAAGAGCCCGACGTATGATGTCATTAATGCTGGCGTGCCGTGCTATCCGGCCAGCGCTCCTACTGCAGGATAAGCCATGGTGACCGAGGCGGTCGACTGCTTCACCACATTGACAACGATGTGGAGCTCCGCTAGGAGCACCCAAACGTAGACATGTAGCGATCCGGAAGGTGTCGACGGTAGAGCCTGTAGCCAGAGGCCCGACTCCCACTCTCCCACAGCCAGCAGGCGGGCACGCTCAGCAGTATTGGTGGACGTATTCATAAGTTTATTCCGTACCAACCTGCAGAGTGGCTCATCCCACTGTCTCTGGGAAGATGGGTTCTCGGGCAACGCCGTATTCGGGCAAGCCACTTTCCAGGCGCACACTGCGTCGGTCGAGCACGGCACTTCAAAGTTAACCAGTGAAAGGGATAAAATTTTTGTGGTTAACTTTTCAGTGCCGTGGACCGAAGACAAGAACGCCGGTAGGCTTATACTAGAAATTATGCGGATGCCGAGCCCGCCAAAGCGAATGGGTAGAGTAGCTTGCATCCAGGCTCGATCATCCAAAGCCACATTTAAGATGGTAGTCAGAGTGCATCGAATAATTTCGTCATTTTTTTCCAAGAGATGTGGCTGCTTCCATAAAGGGGAAGAGCGGAGAAAATACATGAAATTTGGTCCAAAACAGCAATACCTAATAAGAGTAAAAGCCGAATGAAAATTAATTTTGGAGAGTCTATCCGAAATATTATTAAAATGGTTAATTTTGCCATCAATGAATGAAGAAAAACTGTCTTCCAAAATTGGGGAACCTAGGAGGTGCAGTGAACTTTTATCTAAAATTTTGATCTCTGGGGCTATTGCATAGAATTTCTGTAGGGTTGGTTGTCTGTCGGTATTGTCACTAAGAAAAATTTCACATTTGGAGTGGTTGAGGTCAAGGCCGATGGATTTAAACTGCTCTTTCAGGAATTGAAAATCTGCTAAAACGGTTTCTACATCACCTCCTAGTGTTCCATCATCCAAATACCATAAGTTAAATTTTGGATTTAGTTTCTGAATAATGGGATGAATAGCCAGACTGAAAATGACTGGCCGGAGAGGGTCACCTTGTTGGCAACCAACTGAAGATAGCAAAACATTTTCTTTGTACAATAATTTAGATGGGTGCCTATGTGCATTGCCACAAAAAGCCGAAAATTTCTTGTGTTTATTTAATTAATTTAAGTACAACTACATAATACTATTGTTAAGGGATAGTTTAACCTTGTAATTATATTGTATGCCGTTTTGTGACAGTTAAATACTATTTCTTTCTTTTCCTTTCTTTCTTTTTAGATAAGGAGGTAAAGTTTTGTTACAATCCTAATACCATTTAAAGACACTGAAGCGTCTAAATCTGATATGGTTGTCACAATGCCACACAATAAGTTGAAACCATTCCCACCTATCATCAAACTTACCTATACCGAAATTATAGTTCCTGTGGGAAATCCAAACAAAACACTTGGAAGTTTATCGAGTGATTATAAATATAACATGCGGCTCCTGCATTGTTACTGACTTGTACACCTGAACAAATACAAGTGTTTGTGAGGACGGTAAATGGATAGTAATGGCCTCTAATAGCCATGTCCTTTGCACACACTAATAAAATACGAGTATCATCACAATTACAAACAAGGAAGTTGTTCAAGACTGAGTTGGGGTATTTATCTTTATTTATCTATAAACTGGGTTATTTGTAAAATACTAACCTATTAAGGGGTGATTTTTTAAGGGGAGAAAGTAGGATCAACCCTGAAACACCTAATAAATTATAATTTATAAAAACAAAGAAACACGCTTTAATAGATAACCAAAACGAAAGATTTTTTTATACATTTAATTTAAGAAAAGTTTGAATAAAAAAACATTCAATTTATTGTAAAAGAGCGTGGGGTGCTTGATGCGAATTGTTATAATACTAAACTACTGACAATTTTTGTGGAAACTTTACAGTAACATAAAGATAGGTACTAATTCTACGTGGGGCGGAGCCGCGGGCGGCAGCTAGTGAAAAATAAAACACGGAAGCTTAAATGGGATCACATAACTGTTTCCGATACAAATTATATTGTTTTTTTAATATTTATGAAAAAAAAACATTCTCAATTAATACGAATGTACCATTGACTTGTTTAATTAATCGTTCTTAGGTTTATTTTTAGCGTGGAGTGATGTTCATGCATACTGCGCTACCACGAGGAGATAGCGCAGATATGTGGGACTATTCTGAAACCAACTAAAACGCCACGGTGTCCTCCTGTGCCCCTTATGGCGATAACACGGGCACGCGTTAGCACTAGTCCCCCTGTAATGGGTCAGTTCAGTGGCCCCGCCAACCACTTTTCGGCCGCACGGGCCGCATGGGATAGGGACCTCCCCTACGGCCCCACCACGTCCGCCATCAGACGGTGGCGACCCAGATCAGGCCGCGGAAGTCGACGGAAAGCGGCGCCCCGAAAACCCGGCACTCCTCTCTTGCCGCGGCCTCTAACCTTCAGCCGCGATATCGTATGGGAGGCCCCGATTGATTGATCTACTCGAACAATTATAACTCTCAATATTATCACCAATTCACAACTCAATCAAACCTGCCATCTTCTTTCACGATCTCCTATCTCCTACTCTATTGTTCGCGCCAAAAACAAGTGCTCAGTGATATGTCAAGTTGACATCTGTCAGAGTCATTCGAAACCATATCTCTCTTCAGAACGAAATCTTTAGAAGTGCCGACAAGTATATTATTATTTGTGAAAATTTTAAGAAAAACACCTGTATTTTTACAAACTTATATCTATCTTATTGTAATATATTAGTCTCAGGACAAATATTACAGGCTTTTGAATCCCTTTCTCTTTATAATGTATTAATTTTACAAGCCATTCTAAAGATTTTCTCAATTCAGTATTTGCCACAACGATGTCAAATTATTCACCCGTTTCAAATCAACATTTCATAATAATTCCAGTATAAACACGAATGCTTATCCAAGTTGTCTGGCGTCAATAATTACATAGCCATCGAACCGAAGTATCGAATGCCGACCTAAAGGTCACGGTATCAAATTCAAACCCAACCAGCTATTGTAGTAAATCCGAATGTTTCCCAAGAATTTAACGCTATTGAAAGGGTAATTGATTTAAACGGGCTTTTAGTAAAATGTGCTCCTAATTGATATTATTAATCATGTTCAATTAATTTATATATGTTTAACTTTTTTCCCAACTATTGCAAATTTTCGTGTTTTTTTTTTTTTTTAATCATCGTCATCGTTTCAAATAAATGTTTTCCACTGCTTCATATAGGGCTTTCCCAATCGTCGCCACATAGACCAGTCCTGCGCTTCTGGCATCTAGCGGAATCCTGGTTCTTATCAGGTCATAGGTGGACCTTTTTTTAATTCTTAATCAGCATTAACCGTAATCAACAGTCCTATTGCGTTGTGCATGTCATTTCTTCTGCATCCATGCAGGTTAGTTTCATATCGCCAAACCATCTGCTGTGTTATGTCAGCCACGATAACAGTCTTCTGAAAATTAATGTGATGTATCTACTTTTAGTGAACCTATATGAATGTTTCAAAAACGAGTCATGATATGAAAACACAAGTGTACAACAAAACAAAATGGATGTCTTAGATATTATATCCATTTTTCGCAATGAGAACTGCTTACAAAACGATTTTCGTACGCCTGGGAAACTTATCGAGCAAACTAAGAAAATAGGTACCAAAAAAAGGTCAAACATTCAAGACTTTCCCAACGTGTTGTACGGTTCCTTAAAATGATATACGACCTTATAAGTCGCACAAGTAGCGTAAATCTGACCTTTACCATACGGCAATATATCACGTCGTAGCGTAATGTGGCCTATGGGACTACTAACCGTTTTCAAATCGCTTCCCTGCCTATTGACATTAAAAAGTTTGAGCATACCGTATATATTAGGCTAGTTATGATAATAACAGTTTCTGTTTGTCGCATGTAGGGTACGACAAAGCATGACAGGTCGTCATTATTATAAATGTGTTTTAATTTTAAAATGCTGCGATTCGTGACATGTTTACTGCTACGATACATATTTACACTGATAATATTTTGTAGTAAATAATTTTAAACATAGTTTTATTTCATATTTAACTAATGATGTAATAAATTAATTTTGTGGTTTAAAAAAGAAGACGTAGTGACATAAATTGAAAAGAGCATGTTAAGATAGTTTAGCTATGTTGAGAGGATGAATGAAAGGCGACTAACAAAAGGTATACAAGGCAGACGTGAGCGGAAACGCTGGGAGGGGACGACCTAGAACACACAGACCTAGAATACATAGACCTTATTTGGTGATGTTCTTCACTCATAACCGCTGTGCGTGTATGACTATGTATGAACGTAAACGAAGCAAAATATTTTTTTTAAGGATGGTAACAGGTAGCGTTCTTTAGTTTCTGCCTAGCTCCATGGGAAACTGTGGGGGACTACCCTGCAGAGTGCATGTGTGCAAGGAAACTCAAGAGATAATTAAAATAGCATACTAGATTTATTCTGAGTACTTATAAAAAGTAACATGTAAAAAACACACCGAAAAAAATATTCTGTCAACAAGACAAGCTACAACAGAACGTTGAATCTTCATATTTTAATTAAATATAGACTAGGCTCTAGCAGCCAGCTATATTATGTACATTAAAACCTAATACGCCCCCTTAATGTGCATATGTATTACAAGAGAGACGCAAAACAAAGTATTTACAAACAATATACGCTAACTATAAACATAAACCTAATCCAGTCATGCACATATAGTGCTTGGCTTTCGGCAAGGCCTTGGTTAATACGTCAGCTAACATAAGGTTGGTCGACAAGTATACCAACTGAATGTTATTGTTCTCCTTCAAGACACTCCGTATAAAATGGTGTCTTATATCTATGTGTTTGCTCCGGGAATGGAATACCGAGTCGTTTGCTAATTTAATTGCCCCAGTATTATCTACATGTAAGGTAATTGATGCAAACTTACGTAATCCGATTTCAGTCAACAAGCTGTTCAGGTATAAAGCTTCCTTCATCGCTGATGATAAACTGACGTACTCGGATTCACACGTCGAGGTACTGACACACTTCTGCTTCTGGGACTTCCATGACATACATGCACCACCTAATACAAAGGCATATCCCGAATATGAACGCCTATCTAGCAAACAACCACCCCAATCCGAATCAGAATAGCCTCGAACTGCTTTACCTGTTTTACTGAACACTAGTCCGTACTCTTTTGTTCGCTTCAGATAACGTAATATTCGTTTCGCAGCGATCCAGGACTCTTTGCTAGGACAGTTAACTACCTGCGCCAATTTCGAAACACTATTCGAGATATCTGGTCTCGTCCCCACGGATAAATACATCAAACTCCCAATTAGTTCGCGATACGGGTATCGCTCTTCTTCGAGTTTTGTATGGGGCTCAGGTAATTTAAGCTTTAAATTTACCTCCATTGGGGTTGAAACCGTTTCTTTACACATATTCAGACCATATTTAAATAATAAATCTTCAATGTATTTTTGTTGTGACAGTTTGATTTTATCACTGTCAACTCGCTCAATGTCAATTCCTAACATATATTTCGCGATGCCATAATCCTTAAGGTCGAATTCACTGGCCAGTTCCTTTTTAAAATTTTCAATGCATACTCTTTTCTGCGATGCCACTAAAATATCGTCGACATAGACTGCAACAAAAAGTTTTGTACCATCACCTATGTCTCGGAAGTATAGACATGGCTCATTTAATGATGATCGCATCCCCATTTTTTGCAGTTGTGTATCGAGCCTTGCATTCCACTGGCGTCCAGCTTGCTTCAAGCCGTAAAGTGATCTCTTAAGTCTACATGCATCACCACCTGCCTGCATGTCTGCTAGCATTTTCTTAGCTCGTTCATATATATTAGAACCTTTTTGTTCCACCTGAAGCAGCTTCTGCAGACATTCTCTTAATATGTCGGGGATTTCCATGTAAATTTCTTCATTTAATGTACCGTTCAAATAAGCGGTATTAATGTCTAACTGATGAATTTCCATACCAAGTTCAACCGCAAGTGCAGTCAGCAATCTGATGGTGTCTAGTCTGACAACAGGGCTGAATGTCTGGTGATAATCAATCCCGTACCGTTGGCTATATCCTTTGGCAACAAGTCTAGCCTTTTTCTTTACGGTTTTATCAACATTTAGCTTCGTTGTTAAGATGTAACGACAACCAACGACAGCGCGTCCCATGGGTCTCTTCGCTATATCCCAGGTATCATTTTTAATCATGCTTCGTATCTCCGAGAGAATGGCTGCCTCCCATTCATCTTTTTCTGAACCAGATAAAGCTTGCCTCAATGATACCTCTGCATTACCCACAAAGTCTTGGCAATCTGAGAACTCTTCTTGTAGTTCAGGTTCCACTTCAACCATACGATAAATTTTCTTTGGGCGTCCCACATGTCCTCTGTCTAGTCGTGGTCTTCCTGGGGCTCGTTTTAAGGTCTTTTCTTCATTATTTTGTTGGACTTCATCTGAGCTAACATGACGAGGTGAACCAGCTTCTGACTCCATATTATCCTGGACATTTTGTACATTCCTCTCAGGTTCAGGAACAAATCTACGTGAACTCGTCACTACCTCTCTTGTGTTGTCAACTGCCCTTCCTGCATGGAAATCTATCTCTACATAATTTGGTTCTGGTCTTTGGCAGATATCAGCTTGTAGCTCTTCATTCCCAAATTCCAGTGGATCAGTTATAGAAGAATTATTCTCATCGCATCGAGTCTCGTTTATGTGAAATTTTACATCTCGCGATACGACATACTTTCGTTCTTGTGGCAACCAAATCTTGTAGCCTTTTCGGTCTCTTGGATAGCCTACAAAGATTCCTTCTTTACTGCGAGGTGCAAATTTATCTTTTCCTTCCTCCTTATCCAAAACATGTATCTTGTTTCCAAAAACATGCATATAGTTTATGTTCACAGGCCGCTCGTACCATTTTTCATACGGCGTTCCACCTTCAAGACTACTTGTTGGACATCGATTTCGAACGTGACATGCCGTCATAACGGCGTCACCCCAAAAACCAGGTGAAAGGTTGGATGAAATTATCATACACCTTGCCATCTCTACAAGAGTTCTGTTCATCCTTTCTGCGACCCCGTTCTGTTGAGGAGTGTTAGGAATAGTTAATCTTCTCCCTATTCCTTCAGTCTGTAAATATTCATCAAAATCTTTATTACAAAATTCTCCTCCATTATCCGTCTGCATATATTTTATTCGTTTGCCAGTCATATTTTCAACATAACTTTTGTATATCTTGAAATATTTAAGGGCTTCACTTTTCTTGGATAGCAGATATACTTCACACCACCTCGATGAGTCATCTATAAACGTAATAAAGTACTTCGCTCCACCTATGGCTTCATGCCGCATCGGGCCTACGATATCGGAATAAATAATCCGTAATTTTTCATCACATGGCCCATCCGTCCTCGAAAATGATGATGCATTCATTTTCCCACTAGCACAGATACCACAATTATGCAATGTACTCACATCCGTCATCTTTATATTCATTCCGGATTTGTTCAAGAGTTTGACAAGATCTCTTCCATTCAGATGACCCAATCGTTCATGCCACAGTCTTACCTTATCAACTGCTTCTGAAATAATGGAAACTGTTCCCATTTGTTCCTCAACGTAATATAGATTACCCCTACGATTTGCTACAAGCATAGTGTTACCATAGCTGTCCCTAACACAAGCTATATTCTTATCGAATTTAACACTATACCCTTTATTCGTAATTCTTGCGACCGAAATCAGATTACATCGCAAGTTTGGAACAAATAAGGTATCTGGCAACTCCACGATTGTTTTGGAATTATTTTTACATGTAATTAATCTAACGGTACCCTTACCTTTAACATCTGTGCTCGAGTTTATCGCTAGATTTAGCTTACCCGACAAAGGTATCAATGAATTGCCAAATTTACTAGGATCGTTGCATAAATGTGATGTACAACCGCTGTCAATGACCCAGCCTCCATTCCCGTTGCAAGCAGCATTATCACCTGCAATACAATTAAAGGTTACAAGGCTGAAATTATCTTTTTGCAAATCACATTCCAAAACATACTTTGCACTATCACGACACTGATCCTTGTCTTTCTTCATATCACATTCAGAAGCTTTGTGGCCATGTTTGTGACATTTAAAACACTTGTATTTAAAATTCGTCTTGTTAGTATCACTCTTTGATTTGAAAGGTTTCTTAATTTTGGACTTTGCAAGGAGAGCTTTTTCTTCGCTTCCTTTCTGACGTCTCGAACATACCTCTTCGATTATTTTAACCTTCAAAGTCTCAGGGTCTGGTAACGTGTCTCTGGATTCGATCGCGCATCGAAAATTCTCGAAGCTTGATGGTAAGCTATAAAGAAGCATTATGGATACTAAATCATCATGCATCTGAATATCCATATCAGCTAGTTTACTTTTTACTTCGAAGAAATGCATGACATGTTCACGAACGTCACCACCTTCCTCCAACTTGTGTAGCAACAACTCCTTCAGCAGCGTTGCCTTCTTGGCAGGTCCCTTAGATGCGTGTATGCTCTCAAGTTTTTGCCAAACATTTCGTGACGTTTTACATCCGCGAATGTGTCTCAGTTCACTTGGACTAATAGCTAGGATTAGATCAGACTTAGCTTTTGCGTCTCCGATTTCCCATTTCTTGGCTTCTTCCGGCTCTGTAGGCTTGCTTACGCTTCCGTCTACATAGCTCCAAGCGTCGTTCTTTATAAGAACCGCTTCAGCCTGAATCCTCCAAGTTTCGTAATTTTCTTGAGTAAGTGGTTCTATTTTAACAGTACTCATATCGTTGACTCTTTTACGTCAACCTTGTTTATTTCATCAGCTGTTCGTACTTAATCAAACGTACCTTAAATATTTGCTGATATTCAATAAATAAGCACGAAATTTTAATATCTCGTTTCTGGGCCCATAACCACTGTGGGGGACTACCCTGCAGAGTGCATGTGTGCAAGGAAACTCAAGAGATAATTAAAATAGCATACTAGATTTATTCTGAGTACTTATAAAAAGTAACATGTAAAAAACACACCGAAAAAAATATTCTGTCAACAAGACAAGCTACAACAGAACGTTGAATCTTCATATTTTAATTAAATATAGACTAGGCTCTAGCAGCCAGCTATATTATGTACATTAAAACCTAATAGAAACAGGTGTGGGTTTATGTATGTATTTGTATGTATATTTAGTTATACATTTTCGATATTTTTCCGTTATATATTATCAAGACAAATAAGTGTGTTTCCTTATTCCAATTACAAACTCAAAGCTTAAGCCTATAAAGGGATTCACACTCAAGTGCAGCCGTTGCTCTAAAATGTAGACTAAACGGACCGCAACGTGTTGATATAAAGTTCTTAGTTTAGTCTTACGTCTAGTTTAGCCTGTATTTCAGCCCCAACTTCAGTTTCTTTACAATCTGCAGTATTTCAGTTGTATTTGCTCGAAACTCCCAAATATACTGATGTTTCAGCCATTCTACGATTTATAGGTGCTGCTCATAAATGGGCTTGTTTGAGAGAAATTTATTGCCCTGTGACAATCGCCGAACACAGCGGAGCAATTAGGTGAACTATCTGGAGCAATATCGCTGCATACAATTTCGGGGAATAACGAGCAACATTGATCCATATTATTAGCTAGGAGTTGCAGTAGCTTGCTTGCTTTGTGTACAAGTAATACAGTCCTTTAGATGTTGAATGAATATATACCTATGTGTTCGATCTTGATTTTCAAAGGTACAATCCTGAAATATTGATTTGTACCTAGGTATCTTATACAAAGGGTTGATATCTTGATCATGATGGTATGAGATCCCACTGCAGGTACTTTGTTTTTGGTGAAACTTGATTATCATATATGATTCTTGAGAGAAGATTGCTAAAGGGTCGCCTGGCCGCATATTTTTTAAATTATATAACAACAACAACATATACTAGGATTTTTGCCCGTATGGTGGGTGCGTATGCAACACCATCTAGCTCTCAGTTAATGTCCATTCATGGTTTGCTTGGTTTAGCAGTTTAACTGGAAACCCACAGATTGCGGCTAACTGAGAGCTGGCAAACGGTTTTTTTTTTCTGTTTTCGACACCACTTTCTTTCAAAAGATGTTGGATTCACGTGAAAAACTTATATATTTTGAGTTAACTATCGAGCAATTGATACTTTCATTATTTGCATAGGTCGGTAGGTATTCAAGTTTAAAATCATGTATGCGGCTTGAAATAAGCTGCCTTTCATTCAGATTCGGCAATAAAACAGGTCGGATTACGCTGCGCGAAGTCTCGCATTTGAGCAAATATTTAATGACCTATACATATTTTTCGGTATTGAGATTATCAGTGTATTCCAATAAATTCGAAGAAATTTTTAGTTCACCGTTTCAATGGTTTCATTTTGACGCCATGTTGGTTTTTGTTCCCTTTATTTTTATTTTTTTTAATCCTTCGCCTTCCGTATCCAGTCGGTCCTGACTAAGTCTTTTAGGTAGTTCATCCATTGAGCAGGAGAGAGAGTTTGAGGAGCTCGTGGCTAAATAATAACAGCCGCACGGGTCGATCTTCAAGGTTAAGCAACGCTTGCTGAGGTCGGTCCGTGGATGGGTGACCATTTCAACATACCGAGTTTCCTCCGTGCCTCGGAAAGCACGTTAAGCCGTTGGTCCCGGCTGTCATTTGAAGATCTTTGACAGTCGTTACGGGTAGTCAGAAGCTTGAGATCTGACACCAGTCTTGCCAAGGGGTATCGTGTTACCCAGTTACTGGATTGTGGAGGTCAGATAGGCAGTCGCTCCATGTAAAGCACTGGCACTCAGCTGAATCCGGTAAGACTAGAAGCCGACCCCAACAACAATTGGGAAAAAGCTAGGCAGATGATGATCCATTGAGCAGTCGAGGTGCCCATGATACACTTACCGAACTTACCGATACGTGACCTCAGGTTTATTATTCGCCGGTTTCCCTTCATGATTATACTATTATTTAAAATAAGTTCTAATCAAATATTATAACGCGCTCGGATACCTGTGTCATCGGTTGCGCAGTAGGTTTTTTTTCACATGAAATGGTTTCTATATTTACCTATGCATAGCTCGAAACACAGAAACATAACCTCCCCCTTTACCTCGTCGAATAACACGAATAGCCCACTATGCACTTTTATACCTGGTATGAAAGTTATCAGAATTGGTTCGCCAACAGCACTGCTATGTAACACACTTTAGATGAGTTATTACTCCCTTTTCCGCAACCGACTGCAACACGTTGCATTCGCTTGTGAACAAGACAGCGTTTTTTTGTTCTTTTAGTGCGTTCTGTCAGTGCAGTCTAAGCTTTATGGACACAATAGAACAGAGGGGTTTAAAAATACAGCACTTTACAGCCAGCCATTCGTGACGGTGGCTTTTCGTTGGGATGTGACAATGCGAGGAGCCGAATACAGCTTTAAATGCGTTTGCTGGAGTTTGCCCTGTAGCTTAAGTTTAGACACTAAGCTGATAGATTCCCTTGCCATATCTGAGTAAGACCTTGTGTGTAAATTCTATCAGAATGGAAATTCTTTTCCAGCCATCTAAATCCACAAAATAATCCGTTCCTAACAGCCTCTGGTGTAGAAATTGGGTTCACTCTGTGATTCGGTTTTCACTCTATTACGGTAAATAGAGGACATAAGGCCTCGCTCGCTTGTAAGGATTTTAAAAGACGACGGTGGTGTCAAATTAATGAAAAATACACTTGTATTGTTGTGATTCGGGGCCAACAAACAGTAAACCAGTAAATAAAAACGCTTCAAGTTTTGGTACATGATATTCGCATTCGGTACGTTCGCGTTTTGTATTTTTGTTGAATTTTCTTAAATGCTTTTATGTGATATCATATATTTTGTGGACAGTAACAATTCGAGTAGCTGAAATATGACGAGATTGATAAGGACGACGGGAGGACAAAAAAAAACGTCACAATTTAGAATAACACACTTCATTCTATTCAAGCTTTGTTCAGTTATTCTAACTACTAGCAACTAGTGATGGAGAGATTAAAAACTAAACACACACCACTTACAAAAACAGTACCTAATACATTTATCTTTTAATCCATCGCCATCAACTCAAATATGACTTTAGCGTAGTGTATTTTCAATCGTAAATTGAATTTTAAGTGTCCATTTGTTTTAAAAATGTACTGAAAAAGAATGTGTTACAACGAATTGAACTTTATAAAGTTCTTTTTGTTTTCTAAAATTTGATAATTCTCTCAAATTCTTAATTTTAATAAAAGAAAATTAAATATATTGCGTTGTGCTCAAACTTATTAACTCGTCTAAAATACCTAATTCAAAATGTCAAAGTTTATCAAAAAGATGATTCAGGATATTAATATTTTTGTAGTGTTGTTTACCCCTAGTTTATTTACCTATCTCTGACATATACTTAGCAAACGTGGTACCTACCTACCTATGTAGAAAGAGCCGTTTGGGGTTGAAACTCTTTGTCCGTGGGGTCCAAATGCTCACGCTTTGTTTAAAGATCTTTCCTATCGCCTAGTTGACACTTCGCGTGACCCAAGAGCTGGCTTTTACCTTTGTCAGAGCCAGAGGATAAGCATTGCCATACTTGGCATAGCTGCCAGTGTTTTGGGAACTTTACCAGCAGACAACGATGTGGAGGAGATTTTCGACGCTATATTTTAGAATAGTAAATTTTTGGATTAGTTAGTTAGTAGTTTTTGTTTGTAGTCTTAGTTAAGTAAGTATTTATACAATGTATATACTTTTATCTATGTAAATGAAATGATTACTTGAGAGACGATAAAGCTAAGGCATTATTATCGAAAAAATATTTTCTATGTAAGTATGTGCAAATTGCAATCATGATCGTTTACACGCAACTTGCATCAAACAAAATTTAAACACACAGAAAGCTACTTTCCCATTCGTCGATGAAAATCAATAAATTCGAAATGAAAATAAGAAAAAAGCATATCATTTTAAAACATATCCGTCTATCTCCATGCCAGTAATCATCCGGTTTTTGAGCAAACATTTGAAAAACAATTTGTTCAACCGTATTTTTCAGTTTCTATTTTCGAATTTTTACGGATTGAAATAAAAATGAATGGCGTAGGTAGGTCCGTATTGATGAGAGTAGAACCTTTCTGTTTGTATATAAGAGGTCAGTGAACTGGCCGGTTAGAGTTCCTTTAAAAATGGTTGCGTAGACCCACAAGCAGTAAGGTTCTAATTGCTGATGGTGATCACCGGAGTGGATTTAGTGAGGTGAAAATATCCACACTCCCTGTTTATTCTCCCCAAAAGCCCAGGCTGACTAGTGTTAATAATAATTGTAATGGTTGTACTTATATTATTAAATTCAAATGCAAAATTTTGCATGCCTTAAGGCAAAATGTATCGGAACAATTTACTACTATGCCAACTTATATGTACACCTACATTATCAGCAAATAAATGATTTCTTCTTCTTTCAAGCTCCTTTTGAAGGTTTCCCGTCGACAACAAAACAAGGTCCATAATGATGAGAGTTGAACCTTATTTTTGTTAACTGACTTTAAAAACGGAAGTTTTAAATAAGAGGTCAGTGAACTGAGAGGTTAAGTTAAAGTTACTTTGAAAAGGTTTGCGTGAGTTGAAGTAGTAAGGACCTTTCCTTTATTGGTTTGGTAAGTGTTGCTATGTAGCTGTTGGTAAAGTGTTCTTTTAATGAAAATACCACTACATTTTACTGATTGTACTTAGGTTAAAGGTAGGCATGTTTTAACACAGCTACAAGGCGGATGTTCTCGTTCACTTTAGATTATTACTAAAGAGACAAAAACACTAATAATAAGGAAAAATCTTACGCCTATTTTTATAGCAGCTTCCAATAAAATAATTTCTCAGAATTACAAATGTCTGGCAGATCGACAGACTAATAGACAGACTTACGCTTTCCTTCGAAATATTTTAAATTCAAATCATTAGTAGTAGAGGGTGAGCTGGCAAGGTTTATGAGCAAGCATTTTCAGGTTAAAAATTTGATAGCTGGGTATGTGCGGCTTGCTGAGAGAATATTAATGTTCTCGTTGTTTATACTTATGTAGGTACTTTGTATATACTATTCAGATATATTTTCGATGTTCTCTCAGAAAGCTGCATCTACTCGGTTAAGTCAATTATCAACTTCTTGTCCTAAAAGCATATGAAGGGCGAGAAGTATCATGATTCAGCTCAAAAACCCCGCCACCCCACCCTATATAGACTAATTACAAATGCCAATTTCTGTCAGAGTGAGTTGCCATTGTAATATAAAACTGCCAGCGCTGACAGCATGACATTATAGTTCATTCAAAATTCTGCTGAACCATTTGAATTTTGCTATTTATTCATTCATTCTATTTCGATACAATTATTCTATTCGTGTTTTCCGTGGAATACAGCAATCAGATCAATATGGCTGTTCTCAGTATTACAAGTTCTTGATGCAGTTTTTAAACCTAAGAGTTTTTTTTTAAACAGTAGGAAAAAATATGTACCTAGATAATTTCACTTCTACAATTTCTACTGAAATTATCATATTTTTCATCAAGGAAATGTGATTTTTTCAAAATGAATCAAACAATATCTCCCTGTTGTAGGCGAATCGTTAAAAATGTATGTATGTTTTTATTTTTATTTTATCAAGTAACAAAATGTAATTTCTAGCAAGAAGAGATGGGACGAAGAACAAATTAAACAGTATTACCAAATCTTAATTTTTGAAACCGTTCAAGAAACCGCTCAATCTACGATATTAAATTCATATACACACACACGCATTCAGGTGAGTATAGCGAAAAGGAATCCTGAAACTGCATCCTGCCGATAAAAGCCAAATGCCCCATACACCTTCCAATCTATCGCCAGCGATATAGTCGAATGAATTCCAGGAAATCTAACCGTACAAATTGCATTCAGTTAGTCGGAATAAGGCCGTGAACTGACCTACGCAACGTGATCTCTTTTTTTGCATGTAATCCCTAACGAACTTTGGACACTGTTCGGGGAAAACGTTCGCCGCGTTCCAATTTAAATATCCTATACTAATAAAAACTGCTATATTTGTAATAACGTCACCTCAAAAACGGCTTTAACAGTTTCGATAAAATTGGCAATATGGGAGTTCTCACATCTGTGAAAAAATATTTTATAGTTAAAATTGTTATATCTATTTTCACCCGAGCAGAGCTCGGTCGCCCGGTACTTTTGTAGAAATAAATAATAGAAATAAAATCAGCAACAAAAGCCGATTCTCAATGCTACTTTACTGTCTCTCTCTGACTTTGCCTAGCCTACTTGCCACTGCTATTTATAAACACATCATCAAAATTCATACAGAATGATTGGATTACCATTTCATAAAAAAACATATTTTCATCCGATTTTAATTTCCTTAATTTTACACCATACGTCGGGCTCTTATCACCGTCGGGGTGCCAGCTGTTTTAGAACCCAATGGCTTGGCACGCGACGATGGGGAGAGACCAGACGGGATTACCATAATGCCTTGGAAGGTGGGTAGGCCTTTGGTGTGGGATGCAACATGTGTCGACACCCTTGCGCCATCCCATCTTCTTAGCACGGCGAGCTGTGATGGGGCGGCTGCTGCCGGTGCAGAAGACCTCAAACGGCGCAAATATAACAACCTTATTGGAAGTTATATGTTTGAGCCGTTTGGGGTTGAAACATTAGGTCCATGGGGTCCGAGTGCACATCGAGTTTTTCGAGAAATTAGTACAAAGCTCGTCGACTCTTCACGTGACCAGAGGGCTGGCCTTTTCTTCGGCCAGCGAATCAGCATTGCCATCCAACGTGGCAATGCACAAATAAAAAAAAAATCGATACAACATTTCCTCATAAATAAAAAAACAAACTGTCATATTTTCGTTGCCAATTGTACGTTAACTTTGATTTATTGATCACACATAATTGATCACGATAATTAACAATTGTTCACCTTTGCACCTAGTAGCTAGGTATTTGTTCCACCTTTGCTCATTTTACAGCCAAACATTCGTATATAGATGTTAATGCTTGGGCTCGTGGTCAGAAGTGAATACGCAGCTTTACATTAGCAAAGTGCACACACGAGTACCTGGTACAGTACATTTACTTAACCATTTTAAAATCATTGCGATATCATACCGGCTGAAAGGTCTCTTAAGGCAGATATTTTGTGAAAAAGGTGTAGCTGGAGGACAAAATGTATTCAATAGGTATTGGATTTTCCTGTCTTTATTAGAATGTTCTTGATAAAAGGAAATGGATGGAAATAAACTTGATTAGAAGGTGTAAAACAAGTAATTTCTGCTTTGGGAGAAAGGCAGCATGGTGATATAAGATTATAATAAGATTATATTGAATTAGGGCTTTTATGTTTTTAATAACTCTGACCCAGGTTAATCTATACTTTTATACTAATAATCTATAATATAAAAATGAATCGCAAAATTTGTTGGTTAGCGCATAACTCAACAACGCCTGGACCAATTTGGCCAATTCTTTTTTTTAAATGTTCGTTCAAAGATGGTTTTTAGGTTTTTTTTTTTTGTTTTTTTGTAGGGTAGGGTAGTGTAGGGTAGGGTAGGGTAGTGTAGGATAGGGTAGGGCAGGGTAGTGTAGCGTAGGGTAGAGTAGGGTAGGGTAGTGTAGGATAGGGTAGTGTAGGGTAGTGTAGTGTAGCGTAGGGTAGGGAAGGTAGTGTAGGGTAGGGTAGTGTAGGGTAGTGTAGGGTCGGGTAGGGTAGGGTAGTGTAGGGTAGAGTAGGGTAGGTAGTGTAAGGTAGGGTAGGTAGGGTAGATACATTTTTGGTTTTTTTATGGCAAAACAAAGTTTGCCAGGTCAGCTAGTGATATTATAAAGAGAAAAATTTGTATTTTAGTATGTAACGAATAAACTTTAAAACTACATGACCGATTTAAAAAATTCTTTCACCGTTGAGAAGCTACACTATCCCCGGGTGACATTGGTTACTTTTTATCCCTGTGTTCCCACGGGAACAGGCACTACGTGGGTGAAACCGCGAGGCGTCCGCTAGTGAAAAATAAAAATTGCTGAAAAGTAATCCTAAATCAAAATCACTTTTTATTTATTTATTCACGTAGTTGCAATTCAGTTCCTTTGGATATATAATAACAGAAAAACAAAATACTATAAATTATAACTGATGGGAGATATTATCGATAGTCAACAATGTTGGTGAAGTGAACGGTATCGTTCATCACTCTATCATGATCTTTTCAATAAACACTGGCCTTCTGTAAAAAAAACTGCACGCTAAATTTCAAATATCGAACCAACTTAAAATAAAGTACTTAAAAAAAGTGTAGTTCGAACACTTTTTTCCGTGTATCCGCCAAACGCACGATAAAGAATTTGCCGATTCCATCCAGTAAAGTATTTGCCGACTTTTGTAAGAAAGCTAATATTTTAATTGATATACGCAAGCCAAGTGGTTTATTGCCAGTGTCAGCTTTATCTGTAAGAGCGATTGCCTGGATAACAGTTAAGAGGATCTATCCTACAAAGCTCATGTTCCAAGCCTCGTGCACTCCCCTGATTTATGACGTCACGTTTTCCCATTCCCCTCACATTTACCTTACGGCAGGGATGGCGAACCAACGACACCCATGACAGTGGTGGCACAAGACAAAATAATTTAGGATCGCCAATAACATTAGTTTACACAATTTGTATACTCCTGCTGAAAGTTGTTAATACTTAGCATCTAATTTGCAATTTCAGAATTAGATAGTATAAAACGCAAAACACTTATCTGATGTTACATTTTCGCTCTAATCATAGCTACTGCAATAGGCGTTAGGAAACTTCGTTCCAATTAACTGCCTTTATCTTTAGCTCTCAGTGCATATTTTCATATTAAATTGTTTTGTCCATTAAATCTCTAAGTCAAGATTCTTTGATCACCATGGCGACATTAAATTTTTTCACATAAGGAAAATGGCACGTGCACCAAAAAAGGTTCGTCATCCCTGCCCTACGCTGTCCGTTGCCATGACAACCATCTGTAGCATCCGAACTTTGCCTATAAACAACACCTGTCTTTAGGCTGACGACTAATTATTGTTTAATCTTTAGCGGGAGTTTCTTTGAAAACATGCTGAGCTAATCATGGGATGTAGAAGTTAATTCTTAACATACTTTTAGAAAGTTGGGTTTTATATGAACGTTGTTGTAGGCTGTTAGTTTGGCTTCGACGGGTTGGAGGTTTAATGCCTGCACGGAAAGATATTTGTATTCCTACAGTTTCACGACTTTGGCGACCATGTTTTATACTTTTCTGTTTAAGGCTATATTAGACATTACCTATGTTGCCTGAAAAGTTCATTAAAATCTCATCACAGCAAAATAAAAATATGAGCTGTCAGAGGATCCAAAAAAACAGTTTTTGCTTAATTTAACTCAGAACAAGTTCTTGTTCAATTGTGCACGAAAATGAGAATAAAGAAATAAGATTTACTAATGTTCTTTAGTTTTCGAGACACGAGCCAAATTTTGATTTTTGTTTTTTATTTACTACCTATACCTGCGTGTATGGTAATTTAGGCCAGATAAATGGTGTTTGTATACTCAAGAGTGCCGTTTAACATTCAAATTGAAGTTCTCTGGTATGTTTCATGTTATATTTGTCAAACCTTTCAGAGTTCAAATATATGTCTTGTTGTTCAACTTTTGCAAGAATAAGCTGTGAGCCTGATGGGTTTTCCCATTGGAAAAAAATACAAACTTCTGTACAAACTTTCATCTCTTATTTATACGTATCCTTTGTACTTACTTATTTAACAGAAACAACGCAATTCCTGAAAAGGGTTCATTATCATTATGATCAATTCAAAATCAACTGCCCCATATATTTGTTATTATGATGAATAGGTACTTACAATAACCCCTTTTCAGGAATTGCCTTATGTCAGTGCTTTACACCTTAAGTAAGGATCTCTTATACAAAATTGTGCATACATACTTCTATATTGTAACTAAGCAGACTATACTATATTTAAGAGCACTACAATCCAGTCTCTGTCAAAATATTCGAGTTATAATTATAACAATCCATTTCCTCCATTTTATTTAACCGTAACGCCTTAATATCATACAGCAAGTTGCATAAAAACTTGCATGTTGCTACAATATTACCGTGTGAGCAAGAGAAATCCTGGAATTGCTCATTTTCTCGCATAAGCAATGTAATAGCATCCTTTAGCGGCGATATTGCCCGTTCTGCATGATACATGGCCCTAAGCGGTTGTGGCGTGTGTTAGAATCATGAAGGAACTCCATATAAAAGTATCGATATATGTCAAGATGGTTATTTACTGTGTATCAGAGTTCCTATGTATTTGGTGGATCAGGAAAAGGTTTTATGAATAAAAGCACAAAAAGACAAGACTATGTATTTATTTCAATTAGGCTTGTCAATTCATATTGAGGCTCAGAGAGCTTACCGCCCGTTCGCTAGACCTAGTTCTCGTGGAGAAGAAGGGCAAGAAACTCTACGGAAGCAACAATGGTTGTAAAAGTATTTATAGATATATTTTACAACCATATAAATATCTTTTATCACAATAAAGATCTAATTCTATTATGGCCATTATATAATGAATCTTGTAACATTTCACAATGTTATATAATCAAAACAACAAGGATAAGGCAAGGAACATGACTAGTCCTTAAATCAACTTAACATTATTATGAATAAAGGCCACAATATGAAATAGACTTTCTACACAACCATTAGCAATAATCAAGTTATAATATAAAATAACTTACGTGAAGCTTGTGTAGTCCATCTTTCACAAAATATAACAATTCAGGAAAACAATATCAATATCACTATCACTATAACAACATAACAACTGGTCTGTACTGGCTCGTAGTTCACAACAAAGTGTGTCGACTCACGAATTACCCACTATTTATAGCAACGAGTCGACCTGTCAACCGTCCCCACCATTTTCTACATTTCTATGAATAATCTCACAATTAGGTCAATAATCAATTCTTGAGTAATAAAACCTTTTTAAAACGTATCAACACAATTAAGGAATTGAATATCGCCTATTTAGTCATTTTTAATCAATATTCGAAAGAATATTGATACTTATTGACAGTATTTTACTAATTGTCTCAAAGGACTTATAATACTAAAATGGTAATATAATATCCAGGATACATCACAATGATCATTACAAATTATATAATATTTTATAGGAATATCATCACTTTGGCTTATATGTAAGTTTAGAGTTATTTCTTGTTCATACAACAATATTTACTCAGGTGGGTACTCTAACAATTGTAGATATTTGACAACACAATAATAATTTAGGTAGGTACTTCGACATTTGTCGGTAGATGCTTAATTAATATGACAATTTGTATTTTGTAGCAAACCATTGTGCTTATAAAGTGGAAATTCATGATTTAATGACGTCACACGTACTTCCAATACTAACACGGCCATACTGACATGTGCTTCGTTCTCGAAGTACACTTTCGATAAGTAATCTTAATAAATTAAATCAAATTCTTTAAAAAAACAAATATATTAACATATGTACATTTGAATATATATAAGAAAACAAATCTACATTCAAATACAAAGGGGAGAGGGAAGCTTTAAGCACTGCCATCTCCCTTTTTTTTACGCAGTGCCATAGGCAGCCCTTTTTTTTTGTAGGCACAGCCATTTTTTTTTTAGACAGCCATTTCTTTTTTTTTTAGGCATTGCAATTCTTTTTTTTCTGCGCAGCCATTTCTTTTTTTTTTATAGGCACAGTTAATTCTTTTTTTTTTTTAGGCACAGCCAGAGGCACAGCCATATCTTCTTTTAGGCACAGCCATTTCCTTTTTTTTCTTTAGGCACAGCCATTTCCTTTTTTTTTTAGGCACAGCCACAGGCACAGCCATTTCTCTCTTTTTTTTTAGGCACAGCCACAGGCACATGGCCACAGGCACAGCCATTTCTTTTTTTTTAGGCACAGCCACAGGCACATGGCCACAGGCACAGCCATTTCTTTTTTTTTAGGCACAGCCACAGGCACACGGCCACAGGCACAGCCATTTCTTTCTTTTTGTAGGCACAGCCACAGGCACATGGCCACAGGCACAGCCACATCCACTGGCAAACAGCCAGAGCCACAAGCTTATTTTTTTTTTTTTTGGGTTACTCTATTTATACAAAAGTACACCAACCAACAATACATCGCTCGGCCAATCTGACAATATTTTTGCAAATTTTACTGAACGTAGATTTTTCTAATTTTACTAAAATCTGATCAACAGTGGGTATATATTTAAATTATTTGATGGTCATGAAAAAGTACCAACTATTAATTTTGACATTTAGCACTAGAATGTCAAGCTTCGTTGTAATGACCAAACTTTTAACGACTTTTTTATAATTACTTTTTAATAAAATGCTAATATTTACTAGAAATAAAATAAAATAATCTCAACAGATACCACTAACGATAAAATATTTTTCTAATGTACCATGCTGATGAAACGGCCTGGAATTATTATACCCCTTTCAGTCTTTCTCCTGCCATCTCACTTTTCAAACAAACTACTCGGTAAGTTATACCCACATGGTTTTTATTATTGAAAAAAATTACTTTTCATTTATTTGTTTTATTCCATAATGTTTTTTTTTCTATAAATTCATGACTCAATTATAAGAAGTTAGATATTATGTAGCTGTCCCGATAGAACCGAACTATGTAAGCTGTGTGGTCACAGACAAACATCCGTAGACATTCCTAACAAAATAAATGATGTTGGTACCCACAGTAAGGTTGGTGACGAATAATTAGCCAGCTGTGCTTATTATTTTACGACTTTTGATAACTTTATAATAAATTATTGTGATTCTGCCTTTGTATACCATTAGATCACTATTTGTTTAAATATCAAAAACTCACCCTCTAATAGCCCTGAAACTAGTTACTTAAATTTATTTTCAGATCGAGAAATGCAAGGCATGAAAATATTAATTGTATTGTTTATTTTAATATTTCTGAAGATTAGAATATTTATTTTTTTAATTAATACAGACTTTTCAAGAAAATAACTGTTCAAGAGCTTTTGCCAGAAATACGATTCCTTTTTAGTTTTACTAAAAAAATAGCCAAGAGAAAAACAGTAGAGTTTTATGTAAATGTGAGAATATTGGTAAAAACTACTATTCGGTCTCCATTTTTTACCTCTCAAGTATGTATGTGGGCACTAACGGTTTTATCACCAAGTTGGGTACATTTTTGCAAAAATACCCTCTGATAAAATTTGCCATAAAAATTCTAGACAAGTTTCTGATAACTAAACTGAATAGCTTAAGATTTATCGTTTTAAGCTTTTTCAAACATAATATATCTTTATATTACCAAAGATATTAAACAGTAAATAAAAACAAAGCCTCTGAAGGCCTTACCACTTTTAGCCGTTTCGTGCTGCAGCTGTGAGCTAGATGTCCATAGTCAGAGCCGATGCTAAGACCATAGTTTGCAGATCCATGTCGTAAAGCTTCTAGATCCGCAAGCTATGCAGCTCGCAGTGCCGTCGGCTGGAGTGGCATGGCCAGGACATCGTCTTGATGCGAGTGGAGGCAGTGACTCGTCGTCACGTTGTTTATGAAAATGACAAAATTAAATTCATTAGAAATCTTGTGTAAGCTAGAGCTGAATCCCACTTCTGATGTTAGAATCATGAAGGAACTCCATATAAAAGTATCGATATATGTCAAGATGGTTATTTACTGTGTATCAGAGTTCCTATGTACGTGGGACACTCAGAAAGTTTTGCGAAACTAAAAAAAATTGTTCTATACGTACATATATTTTTATTAAATCTTTTCAAAGTACTTTCCACCAGCCTCTATACAAAGATTCATGCGGCTAAACCAGTTTTCAAAACACTTTTTCCAGTCCGCCGCAGACACCTCGTTTACAGCCTGCTCGAACGCAGCCAGCGCATCTTCCGGCGACGAAAATTGTATCCCTTTGAGCTGATTTTTTATTTTTGGGAATAAAAAGAAGTCACACGGTGCTAGATCAGGGCTGTAAGGAGGGTGACCCAGGAGTTTGACTGGCGTGCTGTCCAGGAAGTCCCTCGTTTTGAGTGCGGTGTGCGCAGGTGCATTGTCGTGGTGGAGCAGTAGCCCGCGGAGCCCTGTGTTTGGTCGCTTGTTGCTTATAACAGAGAAAACTTCTGGCAAACATTTGGTAGTATACCATTCGGCATTAATGCTTCTTTGATCCCGTAAGGGAATTGATACCAAGTGGCCAGTCAAATTAAAAAAGCTAGCGATCAAAATCTTACCCCCGCTTCTAGATCGCTTCACTTTGGTAGGCGTTGGCTCATTTTGAAACACCCAAACAGTCGACTGGCGCTTGGTTTCTGGGTCGTATTGATAAATTCAGGACTCATCACCTGTAACGATGTCGTAAACACGCCGAGACGAGCCTGCTTCAAATTTGTTAAGCATATCACGGCACCATTCCACCCGGGCCTGCTTCTGAGCATCGGTGAGGTTGTGCGGCACCCAGCGTGATACTATCCTCCTCACGCGAAGATGGCTGTGTAGAATCTCGTGAACGCTTCCCGATCCAATCTTCAATATGTGTTGAATCTCCTGATATGTAATTCGCCTATTGTCTTGGATTAAATTTTTCACTGCTAGCACGTTTTCTTCGGTAACAGCCGTCAAAGGGCGACCGCTTCTTTCGTCATCCCCCAAAGTTGGTCGACCGCGCTTGAATTCGTTATACCAACGATACACGGTTGCCTTGGAAGGGCCTTCATCCATGAATGCCATTTGAAGTCTATCGTACGATTCATCCGGTTTCAGGCGACACTTGAAATCGTATAAAATCATAGCTCTAAAATGTTCCCGGCGCAGATCCATATTTCAGTGAGACACAATACTTTGAATTAACTCGCAAAAAATGTGGAGGGAAATTTTGAAATTGGAACTTACTTATTTTTACTTATAAATAATCATATTTTCGAAAAACATTATAACTGGCCAGTCTCCCATATATAAAAACTTTTTTTCGCAATACTTTCTGAGGGGCCTGGTATTTGGTGGATCAGGAAAAAGTTTTATGAATAAAAGCACAAAAAGACAAGACTATGTATTTATTTCAATTAGGCTTGTCAATTCATATTGAGGCTCAGAGAGCTTACCGCCCGTTCGCTAGACCTAGTTCTCGTGGAGAAGAAGGGCAAGAAACTCCACGGAAGCAACAATGGTTGTAAAAGTATTTATAGATATATTTTACAACCATATAAATATCTTTTATCACAATAAAGATCTAATTCTATTATGGCCATTATATAATGAATCTTGTAACATTTCACAATGTTATATAATCAAAACAACAAGGATAAGGCAAGGAACATGACTAGTCCTTAAATCAACTTAACATTATTATGAATAAAGGCCACAATATGAAATAGACTTTCTACACAACCATTAGCAATAATCAAGTTATAATATAAAATAACTTACGTGAAGCTTGTGTAGTCCATCTTTCACAAAATATAACAATTCAGGAAAACAATATCAATATCACTATCACTATAACAACATAACAACTGGTCTGTACTGGCTCGTAGTTCACAACAAAGTGTGTCGACTCACGAATTACCCACTATTTATAGCAACGAGTCGACCTGTCAACCGTCCCCACCATTTTCTACATTTCTATGAATAATCTCACAATTAGGTCAATAATCAATTCTTGAGTAATAAAACCTTTTTAAAACGTATCAACACAATTAAGGAATTGAATATCGCCTATTTAGTCATTTTTAATCAATATTCGAAAGAATATTGATACTTATTGACAGTATTTTACTAATTGTCTCAAAGGACTTATAATACTAAAATGGTAATATAATATCCAGGATACATCACAATGATCATTACAAATTATATAATATTTTATAGGAATATCATCACTTTGGCTTATATGTAAGTTTAGAGTTATTTCTTGTTCATACAACAATATTTACTCAGGTGGGTACTCTAACAATTGTAGATATTTGACAACACAATAATAATTTAGGTAGGTACTTCGACATTTGTCGGTAGATGCTTAATTAATATGACAATTTGTATTTTGTAGCAAACCATTGTGCTTATAAAGTGGAAATTCATGATTTAATGACGTCACACGTACTTCCAATACTAACACGTGCATAGTCTAATTTGTAAAACTGAGGATATTTTAAAAAGTCTGAACAAAATACATGAGACAAAACTTTATACAAGATTTCGAGAAAATTTTATCTTATGATCATGGTTTTCTTTGGATCAATTCTTTCCGATTTAAGATGAGCTAGTCAGTAGTAATATTTGACACATCAGAAAGATAGAGAAAAAGCCTGAATTTTTACCAAAAATATCTTAATTCCATTAATTTACCGAATGAATGCCTAAAACTGATGACCCTACAAGCATGTTTTAAACAAGGGTTCTGTATACAATAAAGGTGAGTACTTCGGCAAACAAGGATTTTGAGTTTTTTTCCCTAATAGGGGTTAACATAAATAAATAATGTGATGGGAAACTAGTCACAGTAATAAATAACCAGAGAAATATAATCCTTTTTCAATAACCTTCCATACAATTTTCCAATAAAATCAGTTCCCTTTGTATGTAACAAACACGGTTGTTGAGTATATATTTACCGAAGCTTTGATCTATTGGCACCTCAATAAACGTCGGTATTGGAAGGTCGAGGACATTTCATGCAAAACCAAGGTAAAAGGAAAGGTTTTTGGCATATAAATCAAAGGTTTTGAATTTTGCTTAAATCTCTAACTACCTTATTTTAGGTCGCATATTTTTGATCATCATAATTTCAGCCAAAAACGTCCAATGCTGAACTTAAGCCTCCCCAAGTGTTGCAACACCAACCAGTCCTGTGCGCATTGCATCTAACGTATTTCCACAGCATCGGTCTACCGTATGAAAGACCTTCCAGCGCTGAGTGTTCCCATGCTTAGTCATCACTGTAGAACCTTTTTGCTGCATCGGTGGTCGATGCCTTTCTGCGCACTACCTGAAGTGGAGGTTTGGCAATTATTTTTGATTTGTTTTTTTTTTTTTTTTATTCTATACCAACCGTTTTCGCGGCAGTATTGGTAAAACACAATTTCAATAAATTACAAAAAAAACGTTATTGAAGTTCGACAAAATTAAGACACTACACATGGAAGATTAAAGGTGGAAATCTCGCAAATTCTCTCACCGGACTCTTACAAAATGAGGAATTCATTTTGTAAGAGTCCGGTGGACCAATGTACCTGCAATTTTTTAGCTAAAAAGCGTAGATGCAGTGTAGTATTTCAAACACATTTTTAGCACTTAGTCGTACGCCCTGGAGCACACATGTCGTTCCATTAAATTTTTTACATTAATTTTAGACCAGGTTCCTAGTGCTATAAAGAATCGTGAGTATATCCTGGTGGTTTTGTGGACTTCATAAATGAGTAAACAGGATTCCTGAAAGGATTGAATTAACTTTGTTTAATTTAACAGAAAATCCTTCGGTAATTTCGGTTACGACAGCTATATAGTAGGAGACATATATGTGCTACTGACCGACAATCTACATTAAATCTTACAATCCAAGTGCCCAATGGCCGGTTCTCTATAGAATAATAACTCTAAGGAATTGTTAGCTAGATTATTATGTTTCTATGTAAATATATTCCAGTTACCGTTTATCATCACAGGTAGGTAAAACCATTTTATTGCACACCTCATTAGTTAAAAGTGGTGCCATGAAAGTGGTTTTACTGTTATAGATTACAGAAATAAATCATGCTTTTTCTAGATTCCTTTTGTTTCAAACTAATCTAAAAACCGGAAATTATGAAGGTGTCCACGCATTGCATCAATTTTAACACAGTCATGTTTGAGAAACCTTTGTTTACTACAATCGCACCCAAGTTTTACGACAGACACCTACGTACATCCCCATAACCCACATAATCAAACCTGAGTATAATAAAATATACCTATCATATATTATTATGGCCCGAGATTATGGTATAAGACTTGATCAGGCAGGGCAAACTCGTCCTAAGTCAACAAGGTTCATGGAATTGATTTGTAAGGTATTGGCGGCAGGGCAAGCCAATTTTATGACATATATTACATACATTGTTGTGTGTTGTTTACTATAGCAATTGGCGAATATTTTGTGAAGGAACGTCATGACGTACGTCGGTTTGGCATGGGAAGCAAAGGCGTGGTCTGTGGATTTATTGGATGGACGCATATAGTGACGTTTATTTGCATTGTTGTGCGTGGATACAGAGACTTGGCACGATATGTTAATGGTGTCAATATCTTCATAGATGTCTCAAAGCAGACAGCAAGAATCTTTTTGTTGAATAAGAAGAATTTCTATTACAAACGGTCGTCGCATAGTTGTCGCCCCTTTCGGAGCTTTTTGCCTATTGAAGGGATCATTGTTAAGTATTTTACAGGTTCTGAGAAACGGCTAAATCGTTGCCAGTCAGTTGAATTAGTCGAATTGTGTCTCTGAAATGTCGAGCTTCATTGACTCTGCGCTTTTTCTAGTGGTCATCATTGTTGGTTCTAGTATCAAGAGTTACAGTAGTTTTAAATTGTGTGGTAGGCTTGCAGACAGCAAGGTTTAGTATCACTTATCATTGGTAGACTAGACTTGACAGATTCTTCTTGACCTACTTACTGGACGAACTCTCCATAAGACTTCGGTAATACTTTTTAGGGTTCCGTACCCAAAGGGTAACAACGGGACCCTATTACTAATACTCCGCGGTCCGTCTGTCTGTCTGTCTGTCACCAGGCTGTATCTCATCAACCGTGATAGCTAGACAGTTGAAATTTTCACAGATGATGTATTTCTGTTGCCGCTATAACAACAAATACGAAAAAAATAAATAAAAATATTTAAGGGGGGCTCCCGTACAACAAACGTGATTTTTGTGCCGTTTTCTGCGATAATGGTACGGAAGTACCCTTCGTCCGACTCACACTTGGCCGGTTTTTCAAAGTATCAGGAAACCCATTCTGTAAGTATTAACTTAGGAAGATTGTTTGAATTCAGCAAAAGGTTAAGAGCATCGCAGCAATCCCTTTCCTTCAATCAACATTTATGAGTTACGAGGGGAAAGAAAAACAAGAATGTATAAAAAAACATGATATGGGTACGGAACCCATATTTTATTTATCCTGTAACGGCATTTGCTTTATTGGCTTAGTGGCTGAAGTTCTGAGTTCGAGTTCGATTCACAAGTAGGGTACAGTTCTGAGGTCGATTTACAAGTACGATACAGTAATGACGGACAAAAGTTCAGCCGAGGACCGAACCTAGTCTCTTCCTTGACTATGCAGGTGCTGAGCATGGCGACTCCAGGTTAGTAAAAGTACGGTTTGACTCAATGAGACAGTCAAAAGAATTAAAATTTATAAATATTCAGTCGAATTGAAAACAACCTTCTTTTTTGAAATTAGTTAAAAATAAAAAAATTAAGAAAACACTCCTTTTTTGTCGTAATGGCTATTTTCCTATTCTGTGAGAAGTGTTTCGTATTACTTTAAATGTGAAAATTAAATTTTATCTTTGAATTAATCCAATAAGGAAACTCGTTTAAAAATTATACTTCTCAATTCAATTTGAAGAAGAGAATACTTACAAAATGTGGATGCATATGATGATGCCATAACGAAGATTACCTACCCATCCTTACTAAAGCAGAAGTAAAAAAAATATTGTAGATTTATTTTAATAACATTTATAAAGGTTTTGACGATTTTACTTTTAGACAGTTTGGGTCCAATAGGTGGCAACGTTTATAGCGGTATCAGTGGAGTTCTTCAAGTCCTCAAAAGTGCAGTTCAGTGTACTCAATTTATAATTTTTATTTTAGAAGAAGAGATTAAAATAATCATTGTGGTAACTCCACAGACGTAATCTTACTTACTTACTATTATAAATCAAATCAAATCAAAATATTTATTTGCCAGAAAATACATTATTAATAATTATTATTAATACATTATTATTTGTTTATTATTTTATAAACGTGAAAGTTAGTGAGGATGGATGGATGGATGTTTCTTACTCTTTCCCGCAAAAACTTCTGAAAGAGTTTTACTAAAACTTTACAGAAATTAGATTTTTTTTCTAGTTTTTTTTTAAACTGTTTATTTAACAATTTTTGTACTACACATAATACAAAGACAAGATGAAGGAACAGAAAATAGGTACAGAGGTGATGCTTATTTCTAATGAAATCTCTTCCAGCATACCTGCGAAAGGAATATGATAAAAAAGAGATGTAGACATCATTTATAAAGATATTGGTAGAAGTACTAATACCACGCGGGTGGAGCTGTGGGCGGCAGCTATAGTTTGATTTTATTATATGTGGGTATCGATATCAAATAACGGCAAACAAAATAAAACTGCCGTAGAATTACTAAAAAACTAACTACTAAAAAAATACAGCCGACTCCCAAAAACACTACAAAGTGAAGCATAACTTCAAATTCGGAAGTCGGTGTTCCTGCTTTTTTCTTTGTTTTTTGACACCGAATTTCAAAATTGAAGTAATTTTTCACTTTTTAGTGTTTGTTTTTGGAGTTCAGTTGTATTTTTTTAGTTAAAAGTTTTTTAGTTTCTACTTTTTACATACATACATAATGAGCAAGTTCTAGAGGAGCTCGTGGCTAAATAATAACAGCCGCACAGGTCGATCTTCAAGGTTAAGCAACGCTTGACGAGGTCGGTCCGTGAATGGGTGACCATTTCAACATACCGAATTTCCACCGTGCCTCGGCAAGCACGCTAAGCCGTTGGTCCCGGCTGTCATTTGAAGATCTTTGACAGTCGTTACGTGTAGTCAGAAGCCTGAGATCTGACACCAGTCTTACCAAGAGGTTTCGTGTTACCCAGATACGGGTTGTGGAGGTCAGATAGGCAGTCGCTCCATGTAAAACACTGGTACACTCAGCTGAATCCGGTAAGACTGGAAGCCGACCCCAACAATCATTGGGAAAAAGGCTAGGCAGATGATGACATAATGAGCAAGTTACATATAATGCACAAAGTTATGTCGGAATGGATTAGCCGAATACCATAAAACATAAACGGTGAAATGTGAGTACCAGGTTGAATTGTACACATCTGCGTACCCCGTTAGAGCGTACCGTTATGTTATGTAATGGCGTAAACATTAAACAGACATGCGATTGCAATAATCCTGAGAGATTTGCCTTTGTTTATTGAAGAGTTCTGCTGTAAATATCCGAAGTTCTTCATCAGATGTTCACCAAATTAAAATTTCACCACATGAGAAGCACCAGCTTTCAAATAATAAAAGAATCACCAAAAAACGTTTATCTAGTAAAAAGTTGTGAAGTGACACACATAAAAACAAACAGTCGAATTTGAAAGCCTCCTCTTTTTTTCGAAGTTTGTTAAGTACACTATCTCCCTAGTCAGAATAAACGATATTCCGTGGAATGAAGTGAGACAACGTGACTAAAAGAATACTATTTAACCAGATACATTCACCTAGCTTAATTCTCAATCCCAGCTGTTAGTATACCTACATTTGCGTGGAACACAGGCGGTCCCACATGGTCAATTTAGGAACTGATTACAAAATAAAACAAACTTCATAAAGTTCCAGCGCGTTGACGTAAATCACCCTGTTAGCGCTTCGTTAGTCAGTAATAGGGGCCAAACAGGGTTTACTCTGTGTAAAATACTGTTTAGATTCTGGTTATTGGAAACCAACCTTTATTAATGGTACAGACTCATCTAAAGTAAACTAAACTCATATTGTTGTATAGAAGTTTAACTGTTCGTAAGTTTGTAAGAGGTAATCTCTGAATACCACATGCAGTGTCTAAATACGAAAGCCTATGACCAGTGTATGTTATCAGTTATGGTCTATGGCTCTGAGACACGGCCGCTCACAATGGGCCTCATCAGAAAGCTTACAGTCACCCAAAGGGCAATGGAGAGGGCTATGCTCGGAGTTCCCTTGCAAATCATAAATGTAGAAATTCGCAATAGAACCAGGTTTACCGAAATAGTCCAAAGAATTGCCAAACTTAAGTGGCAGTGGGCAGGGTACATTGCTCGCAGATCAGATGGCTGATGGGGCAGAAAATTTCTGGAAAATTTCTTCTTCTAGTTCGCGGTCGCCTGGACCGCGAACTAGAAGAAGTTGCGTTGAAAGACCTCCCACTAGGTGGACCGATAGCCCAGTGAAGGTTGCGGGGATCCTCTGGATACGAGACGCACGGGACCTTTCACTGTGGTGACGCTAGGGGCAGGCCTATGTCCAGCAATTGACGTTCGGCTGATATTGCGATGATAATGATGAATCTCTGAATATAACCACATCCAGTCTATTCTGTAAACACGTCACCGTGAAAACTTAATTGGAGTGAGCTTGAGGTGAACTGTCCAAGCACTATCATTGGATAATTTGACAGCTTACTTCATGTTTTTGTTAACTCCATCAAAATTTTCACACTGAAATTTTAACAGAATAGCACTGTTGATCCGATTGCATAAAATATTTTATTGAAAGAAAACTACTCTATTGCCGAACGCACGATAGAAAATTAACGAAAAACATAAGTCTCGTTTTATACCAGACGACATCGTGGCAGATTGTGTAGACGAGCTGGGTTCCTACCGAAAGAACTTAATCGCACCAGCAGAAGGAAAAATTGTATAGAACGAGGGAGGGTAAGGGCCCCTTCAGTGGTTGATTAAATTTAATTAGATGCATTAGGATGAAAGTCACGGTTGGAAGCTAGTGTGAGACAAATCTAAAGGAAAATCTATAAGATCTGAGGCCCAGTTTTTTTATCCGTAGTTTAATCAACTATTAGTTAAATTTATGCTAACCAATGTTCGGTAATACGCGTTTAGTCGTCAATTGTTAGTCGAACAAATGGTCAAATAATTAATTCTCCAACTTATCTGAATATTTGTGAGGCTAACAACTGACGAATAAACACGTATAGGCGTGGCCACAATGCACACTTCATTATAGATACCGCTATAAAAGTCATGATAATAGGGTTCTAAATCTTGTAGCAAAGGAAGTATACCCAACTATTTAACTGCAGTAATATACATTTCAACTTATTGCTTCTTAGTTGCGATGTAGTTGCTTTAAAGATATAGCTATTTATATATTATGTACTAGTTTTTTGCAAAGACCTCATCCGCGTAAAACTCGAGAGTGATCCCACGTAATAGGTACTTCTGGGTTGTAAAGTGCTCTTTGTCATGAACATAATCCAGGCCATATACTAGATACCTGTGTGTTAAGTTTCATCCAATTCATGTTTAGGTGTTGAGACGAGTTTTGATTTACGAACATACAATCAAACATTCTTGCACATTTATATTTATACAAAATTAAATAGTTCTAATTCAGATCATGGTTTAACCGTGTGCCATGCAAACTGCCACACTATTTTAATATATGAGTGGCATATTACAACTTGGCAGCATTTCTCTGTCCAGCCAGTTGCATAATAGACAATCGCTTTATTCACATTGTAATGTTTGCAATAAAAAATTCCTGAAACTACCAACTTCTGCGCAGTTTGCAAGAAACGAACTGTTATTACCATCTGAACCGACCGTTTTACAAAGAGCTGATATTTTATACAGTTAATGTTTAATTTACTTCAGATTTTACTTTATTTATTTAAAACAAAGGTATAAAATGCTATTTTAAATGAAAACTGACGACATCTTTATAATATTTTTTGAGTTAAAAGGCTTATTTATTTAATAAGCCTTTTTCATCTTTGAAAATGAAAAGAGGCAAACCTTATAATGGAGAATAATAAATGAATACTAATTTAGTTAGGCTTTTTCAAAGTACTTATTTGTTCTCTTAGCATTAAAGTTTCTTACATATTCGTATGTTTGCAAAGTTAAAAATTGAATTATATATTAAAATTAGATTTTGTTTTTTCCATTGGGTAGTTCATCACTAACCATCTGGTCGTCATCATCATCATCAGCCTACAGCAGATCACAGCTGGACATAGACATCCAATTGCACACCATTTGCTTTGATATTCGGCAGCTCTCATCCAACTGCTACCAGCCACCATGCGAAGATCGTCAATCCACCTAGCCTGTGGGTGACGTAACCTTAAAATTACCATTTGGCGGTCTCCACTCAAGAAGACGTGTACCCCAACGATCATCGGTTCTACGGCTTATATTACCGGCCCATTGCTACGTCAGCTTACTTATTCTGTTAGCTATGTCGAAAACTTTGGTTCTCTGCTTGATCAACTAGTTTCGGATTCGATCCCTGAGAGAGAATCCGAGCATAGCTGTTTCCATAGCTCGCTGAGCGACTTTGAACTGATGGACCAGCCGAATCGTGAGTGTCTACGTTTCGGCAAATTAATAGAAATCGTTACAAAGTTAAACAAAATTTCAAACTATTCTCGTACTTTAATACTTGAAAATAAAGAAATAAGCAATACACAATAGACGTACATAAAATCTCAACCATACTTTCATGTGAAAAGTACTAGGAACACATTACGTTGTATATTTTACTGCAGTAGTTTTCGCAGTAATACAGCAATTTTAAGACTGCGAAGAGCTTCCACAATTTCATAGAAAATATTGAAGAAAATTCTATTAACTTTCTCAATGACCTGTTGTTTTCGAAGCTGACTAATTGTTGTCGAAGTCTTGTGTTTATAGGTAGGTTTTTTAAAGAGAAAATTGTGTTGGAGAAATTTAAATAGATGTCAGAAATGGGACACACAAGGGAACAATGTTCCAGCAAGATTGTTCCGGCATAATATACAATAATGGATTAGGTCATTGGTAATTCTACGTAATCATTCAACTGTGTAATACTAATCCTAATTTGCTACTAATCAACCTGAAGGTGACTGGGGCATAAGATTAGTTGAACTTATTTCCAGGGATAGGTCGAATAACCACCTTTGAGGGCAGGTGGAACAGGGTGTAAAGTCCCACAAACCGCCATAGAAAAGTGAAAATCCTCCGATCAGACGGGTGTTGTGTCTGGTCCGGGCAACTGCCCAAAGGTTACTGTCGGACTGTTGTATGTGTTCAATTCGCGCCGAAAACTTTGACGTCATGTCATTAGTTCGTAAGTGGCGGCGTTGGTGCCTGGTTGGAGGCGTTGGTTAAGGGCCTTCTACCGCTTTAGTGCTGTAAAACGGTTACTAAAGCATACTCCTTAGTAACGGCTAGGTTAAAAGGCCAGTACTGAATTAACATTGGGGTAAACAAGTAGAGTTCGAATTCGCCGTGGTTGCATCATCTAGACAGAGCTATATCATAAAAAAAACTTAACAAATTCGTGACGCTGAAAGTTCTATTAGCGCACAACTTCTGTCATATTTGCCATTCAAACCTGTCAGTTCCTATTCGTTTTTGGTGTCGGTATTCGTGTGGTGCAAGTGAACTGTGACTCGCTCACGTTCGATTAAAAATTTAGTCTCAACTGTTTTTTTTTTATCCAGTATGTGTTATTTGGACAGGTCTCTTATTCACAACGTTGATCTCGAATGGTGCAGGTGGCTGGGCATGAAATAATAAACACGGTGAACATTTTTGTCCTCCTTTGTCCCTCCAGACAATACAATCATGTCTAGTCCTCGTTATTATTTTACATTATATTTCTTTGTAGCTTCCTCCCGTCCGAAAGTTATCAGCAACCTAGATCTGTTACTATAAATTACCGTTATTAATTTTGTTTAACAACGCTGTATTTTGTGTGATAAAGGACGACCCATAAACACAGCTTTGTTTAGTTTTATTTATTAAAATACATAATTTTGGGGGAAGTTATTCATTTACAAAATATGTCTTGAAAGTATCTAAAGTGTGTTTTCTATTGTAATTTGTTATGGTAATAATATATTTACACTTTGAAGCACACAATGTACAACCGCGCTCATTAATAATAATTCTAGTTAAGGCGTATATATTCCCCAATGTTAACGCAGTACTGGCCGTGCGCCCGCTCGAAGCCTGAATATTATTATTGACCGTTCTTTTGGATAGTTTTGTTTGCAAAATATTCTTTGATTTACATATGCTATTTCAGTTATGAAGAAATTATAACTATCAATTTTTCTGTGTAAACATATATTTAAACATCTAAGTCGTTTTGAAAGAGTATTAAAAAGTAGTGAAAAATATTGAGTTATTATTAAAAAAAAAAAAATAAGCAAAACTATGAGTTACACGAAAAAAACACGTTTCACAAATAATTAACATGAATAATTTTTTTTTTTTTGCAAACCTTTTAACCTAGCCTAGCCTAGCTAGCTAAAGCGGTGGTAGACCCTAGGTGGTAGATCATATTTTTTTACGGAAATCGAAATTATCCAATGTTTATTGTTTTGTATAGACTTCTTTTCAGTTCTACAATTTAACCGTTAATGCTTAATTAAGTCAGAATCATCATTTCAGCTGAAAGTCGTCCAGAGCTGGACATAGGCCTGCCCATGAGTCAGCATATCGACGGTCCTATGTTTCTCACATCCAGCGGACTCAACAGATAGCTTTCGTATAATATCAGGATACGCTGGATCGTTACAAACATAGTAAAACTATCAAGTGTCACAAAGTTATGACAGAACTTCCAGTTAAAGGGTTCTTCAAAAAGTTTTAATTAAATTCCAGGAATCGATGCACCCATAGAGCATTACAACGTTGTTAGTTGAAATTCAATCGAAAACCGTCATTTCATTTATACTACCTACGTAAACAAACATCACAAATTACCATTCTAATTGAAACCCTATGTGTCTGTTTTTACAGCATAAATTCAAGTGCTTTTAGTGAGGACAGCCATAAAATTTTACGAGGTGCATCCCAGTAAGAGTGATGGGCAAAGTTTACTTCTCTGTCGCAAATTTTAGGGTCTTGTAAGAGAAATAAATCGTGTTATGTCCGTATTGATAAAAAAATTAAATTAATTAATTAATTTATTAATTTATTATTATTAATTTATTATTTAATTATATTAATTTAATTTAATATTATGTGGTTTCTTGTTTACCCCTCCTTTGTAGTTTTCTTTTAAAACTTTTAATCGGGATACGGCATCAGTTTTGGCGATTCCATGAAGAGTTAAATTGGATTCGGTGAAAAAATCTTTACCTGAAGTAACATAATAATATAAAGGAAACAGAGAAATATATTTTATTTTCTTCGTTGTCTTTATAACTGAAGGCCGTGGCCGTCTTGGAAAGCTTTGACGGAATCATTGACGAGCTGCTTCCAAACCACTTTATCTTCGACTCTTCTCAAGGCTGTGGTCACCGTGAGTCTTTTAACTCCTATTTTATGGTAACTAGGTTTTTCCCGGGGCTTCACTCAGGAAATAGGTTTACCCAACAGAAACTGTTCGTATTACGTGGATAAAAATTGTCAGTAGCACTTAGCGAATTCTGATAATAGGAACAGAACTTCCAGAGAAAACCTCTCTTTTTATAATATTACTAGTAATATTACTAGTAATATTATAGATTAGGTTTTTGATATACATATATTGGTTAAGAATAAAATAAAAACATTATTGTAAGCTAGTACAAGATTTCAAGTTTGAATCTTCAATGTACCGAGAGCTGCAATATGGAATATTTGAAGAGTTGTTTACCGGCGAAGTTGCCCAATTTTCGTCGTTATGGTTTTGAATTTTAAGGACCCTCTTGAGCTTGGTAGTGTTTGAAAATTCCTTTTTAGGTAGGTAAGTAGGAAATACTAAGATGACGTTTCTATATTTTTTTATATTTTGTATGTTGATACTGCTTCCCAGGATAGAAAATAGTAGTCCGATTTTTTGTTTGGTGAATATGGTGTAGCATACACATGTATGCTCATTACCATTACTTCCTCATTTGCATCATCAGTGAATGCATGACACAAACCTCTCCAATGATCCATCCATGAACCTAATCGGGTGAGTTCAACAGAGTAAATGGAACAACTCCATGAAAGAGTATGACACATTTCCTTTGAATGTTTTCGGTATTGCGTAAATAACTTAGAAAGGGTACGTCCTTCAACCTGTGAGTTGGATTCACATATCATTTTTATGACCAAAGCCCTTTCGAGTGTATTACGCAATATGAAAGTCGTTATTTTAAAGGTATCGTCATCCTTACCCATACAAATTCTTTGCCGAATTTAATTATGCAATCAAGCCGCAGGTACTAGAAGCGTCCCTGCAAATAAAATCTGGCGCTCTAAAGAAAGTGACCTTCAACAATAACAATTATTGAAAAATACGAAATGTATTATCTATTGGGATTGACGTGTGCCATGCGAAGTTGTGGGAAAAGGCCACGCGGACGCTCACCCACTCGATGGTCAGACCAGATCAGGGCGATTATAGGACTCACGGTGACCACTGCCCTAAGAAGAGCCAAAGACAGAGTGGCTTGGAAGCAGCTCGTCAATAACTCCGTCAAAAACTTTCGAAGACAGGCACGACCTTCAGTAATGAAGATAATGAATCAGAAGAGATCGAAGTTAATCGAGAGGCTCTAGAAAAGTGTCATCCGATGTTAGCGACGGTGGAGGCCGAAATGTCAAATTGTTAGTGATTAACTTGTCATTTCGATAGCGCTTAGTATTTCATATTTTTTTTACAATCGCTTACACGACCGTTTGTTGATAGGGCTTCCATTTTTATGCTTACCAGTTGGCGCCACTGGCGAGTGAGGTCTTTAATTAATATAACTGTCAAACATTCTTATTACGCGCACGGAAGCAAAGTTTGAGTTAAAATCCTTTTTAATGCCGTAGAAGTGCAATTAAATTGATTAAATCAAGCGTATACTGTGGTTTTAGGCAGCCCCTTTTTTTCGATAAAAAGCAGGATATTATTTTCCGAAACATAAAACTCTATTAAAGCAATGTTGGCAATGTTGTTGTTTGGTAAAACCTTACCTTAATCTGGCATATTTGGAAAATATTGAAAGTAATAAAAAGTAGTAATTAAACTCGCGCTAAAAGCCAAAAAAACTATGAAATTTTACACTTTGAAGACCTCACTCTGCACTAGCGCCCCTAGCGGCAAATTCAAATGCGGAAGCTTTCCTTTTCTAGAGCATTACGACTTACATTTTGACTTTTCGACAATCGTTATCACTGAATACTAAGGTCAATTTGTTGTCAGCCTCTGGTGTCCTTAGAATTGCGTGAGATATTTAAAATCAGTCGTTTATTTGTACCTGTATACCATTAAATACTTGAAAGGGAATCTAAAATAATGAAATATGAAAGCTATGAAATCATAACAATCCTTTTTCGCTGAAACATTTCGGCGAATTTTCGTCGTCGCGCACATCAATTTAGTCGTTCGTACCGAATTATACTTAAAACGATTTCGCAGGCCTTTTGCATTTTCGTAGGCTTTTTAATAGAGTGGTTCGATGACAGGAATGTTGTGGAAGTGTTTTTATTTTCAACTGTTTTGGGCAGAATTGTTTTAAAAGTAAAGAGATATAAATATATGTTTCTGTCCATTCCGGCTGATTAAAATGGGACTTCTCAAAACAGGGAGGCTGTTGTAAAATAACTGGGATAGTGATATTTAACTTAAATATGATCAACGCTAACGTTCGGCTTACCTAAGGTGAGCAAGACAACACGACCTTTAAAAACCCGTAATACACATTCACGTTGTTTTCGTATGCTTTTTAATAGAGTAGTTTAACGCTAGGAATATTGTGGAAGTGTTTTTATTTGCAACTGTTTCGGGAAAATTATTATCAAATTAGAAACATAGGCGACTAAAAGTGGTCCAGGCACCTTGTTGCGAAATAACTTAGATAGAGGTTTTTAACTTAACTAACTATGATCTATACTCAATGTTAACGTTCGGATCACATACGGTCACCAAACGTATGAACGAGACGTATACGACCATAATATACATGCCATTGCATTCGATTCTATCCATTTCTGCAGACTTTTATGAATTTTGGACGCCATTGTAAAAATACAAATACTGGTTTGTGACATAATCACAGCTACATTAGCCTCATTGACTTGTTTTTGTACAAACTTTGGCACATGTATTCTTTTGGCAAATTTCTCTATAAAAGTTGTCATCAACTCCCCGTACACAGTCCATCCATCGTTTATTTTTTGACCTACTCACATAAATAATTAATTATTATTTATTAAATTTTTGATATAAAACATAGTCATCAATATCATCATCATTTCAACCAAAAGACGTCCAATGCTGGACATAGGCCTCCCCCAAGCGTCGCCACACTGATCGGTCCTGTGTGTTTCGCATCCACCGGACACCCGCAGCCTTGACCAGGTCGTCACACTACCTAATGGGAGGACTTCCACCGCAAAGCCTTCCGGCTCGCGGTCGCCACTCCCGAACTTTTCTGCTCCATCGGCCATCTGTTCTGCGAGCAATGTGCCCTGCCCACTGGTTAGTTGCCACTTGGTTCTCTTGGTTTTCGTTTCTGATTCGATCATGCAAGGAAACCTCTGAGCATAGCTCTCTCTATTGCCCTTAGGGTGACTTTAAGTCTTCTGATGAGGCCCATTGTGAGCGACCACGTTTCGGTTCCATAAATCATCACTAGAACACACTGATCATAGAATTTCGTCTAGACAGACTATGGTTAGTTGGACGAGAAGATACCGCGCAACTTCCCGAACGCGGCCCATACGGGTCGGATTCAACGGTTGACCTCTTTCTCGAAGTTGGACCTGCCTAACTGGACCCAGATAGGTATAATCGTCTACATCTTCGAGTGTAGAGTCTCGGACCTTGATAGGAGTTCGTGCAACATGGCCAATCAACATCACCTTTGTTTTGTCCATGTTCATTTTAAGACCCACTCTTTCGGAGACTCCACTGAGGTCATCGAGCATTGTATTGAGATCCTCCATGTTTTCAGTCATGACCATTATATCGTTGGCAAATCGAAGGTGAGTGATGTACTTGCGCTTGAAGCTGATGCCCAGTCCTATCCAGACCAGAACCTTGAAGACATCCTACAGTGCAGTGGTAAAAATATAGTGCTTGATATTAATAATCTTTACCTTAACTTTATAATTAATAATCTTAATCTTCATAAATTAACCACAAACCACATGGATGGCACAATTTTCATTGCAGTCCTAATCTTGAAAACAAATTAGGTTTTATGTTGTGGCGTGTCGCTTCATACTAGAAACATATCGGCAAGCTTATTCAGCAAGTCAGCATTATCTACAGTGGAGGTATGGTAGGTCCTACACAATCGTTGGCTTATCGCTCGCTGTTTGTCAAATGCATTTATTTAAAAAAAAAAACGCAAAAATATCTAAAACTTCTGTATTGAAGAGCAATTATTGCGCAAACATCGCTAGGTATCGTTTTGCTCTTGCAAGATACGGAATAAGCCTGCAGGTTCATATATTTGGTTATCTAATCACACTTAATGTAATATGATTCTACCTTTATCCCTGGTAACATTACATTTTCAATTTCAGTACCATCGACATTAACAGAGCTCAGAGCTAATTTTAGGTGTAAACTTGAACTTGCTTCTAACTAGAATATGCCGTATTATTAGTACGGTTTCAGAAAGGTTAATGTAAACCAATATGGCAATTTATTTATAAGTTCATATTGTAGTTACAATTTGTTATACATAAAGTAGTGGCCTACCCCGGCTTTGCCTTGGTCATAATATTTTGTAGCTTAAAACCATCTGGAATAATGTACATTTCAAATGGAGAATATTTTTTTAAATTAGGTGTAGTGGTTCTAGATATAACCCTACACGTCTGAACAAAGTCACTAAGTTCGGGCTCTCTCTTTATAATATTATTATTTAATATAGTTAAGATAGAAATAGCGTGTAATCATGAAAGAAAATTAGCTGCTCAGGACATTTTGTCGAGTCTTGCAAACGCACCTAAATCTATGGGGTCGTTGTTTTTTTTAGTTATTTCAGTGTTGGTCTCATAGTAAAAGATGTTCATAATGTTAAATATATTTACCTTTTTTCAGGAATTGTGTTGTTTCTGTTGCACGTAGTTTAGGTACCAAGAAAACCTAACGTAGAATAATATCAAGTACTATTATTGCAATGTTGTTGACCTTCAAACTTACCTTTTCTTCCTCTTGCTTCCCAGTCATCACCGTCGTATCACCTCTATACATAATCAGACATAAGTCAGTCACAACGCTGCGGTATGCGATGCCGGACACATTCTCACCATTGAAACATACGACGGAACTAAAGACCACTCTATACGGTGATTTTTAATTTCGTAGACTAAACTGACAGCTGCCAATGACCTTATTTTATGTTGCAAGTGCGAAGCATACTGTTGTAGGTAAGGCTCAATCATAAGTGATTCATCGAATGGCTGTGACATGACTCCTCAATTTAATTTACAAATTGGTTTAAATAAATGTTTAATGAATATAAACGTAATATTTTTAAATATAACAGTATTCATACACGTAGTACATAAACTTTTATTGTGTTAAATATGAAATAAAGAATAAAATAAATGCGATCGATAAAATGAAGTCTGACATTAATGAGTAGAAACTTTTTTGCCGTGAAATAGCTTCATTTTTGATCTACTTCGATGTTCGATCAACTTTCGATCACTCAGGATAGTCAAGATTCGACACTATTTTTATGTAACGATGAAGTGACAACCCCCAATGTCACTATAGTCCACGAAATAAAAAATCAGAGTCTAGACATTTTTCATACGGTTGCGTGTCCGGCACCGCATATCTTATATCACAGCGTTGTACGTTCCGATCAAGAGACCAAAGCTTATGTTTCTACCGATGGGCCTCAGGCGTATCTTCTATTAGAGGAAGTGCGTCTTGATATACTAAACATATTATGGGTAGATACACGTCGCATGTCGTCGAAGAAAACTTGCCTGAATAAAAGCATGCGTGTTTTGTTCTGGTATTCAGGTTCTAATCATCTAAATTATATTTGTTGTATGAGATGATATTCTCATCCATGTTTGAAGAGTGATTGAAAACAACGAATTATTAAAATATTTCAAACGCACAATAGCCATTATTTATTTATAGTATTTGAGCACATACATATGTACATATATACATACCTAGGCATACACATAAACCTTAGTGCCAGGTCAATAACTTCTTAAAATTACTATTAAGTATAACGCAAATTATATATTAATAGTTTCTAAAGATAACCAGAAAGTAATAATGTTTGTATTCGTACAACTTTTAATTATTTTCTTTTACAATCCGTTTGTCAGACAGATTTAAGATTTCGAACTAATTGCTTGGGGGAATTGAGTAAATTAGAATCATATTTCGTGTATTCCATTTAATGAAATACATAAATTCGGGTTGGCACAACTACAAAGTATTAACAGTGAAAATATAGAGAAGAATTTTATCAGTCATAGAAACATCAGGATCTTTGGTTCTATACGTTCGTTAGAACATAGGCGATTATAAATTGTTACTAACTAATTTGAATACAACAAATTATCTTAGGACGTTAGGAAGAAGGTATATTAACAGAAGAAAAATTTTCACTGTAGTTGATGTGCTCCCTGAAATTGTGCTGCCATCTGTGGAAGAAGAAATAGACAGAGTTATTTTTAGGACTACTAAAGAAATATTATTTGTTGTAACTGTAATAATTGATTACACACGTCATGCTAAGATAATCGCTTTAGCAGTTATATAACACAAAAAAAACGAGATGAATTGATAGAACGAAGCTACGCAATTGCTACGCCGAAGCACTTGCCTACGGCGTAGCCTCGTAGCGCACACGTAGCACTTCATAATAAATTGCACCAACAATATCATTTTGTAACTAAAGTTGTTTGCTTAGTCATAAACCAGGCTGAAAATAATTCAAAGTAAAAAAGGAATAAACTAATTGGCTGTTTAGCAAGTCGAGGAAAAATTGTGAAAGTCATTTTGATTTAATATTACGCTCCAAGGACCAACATTTTGTCAGTACTAAGACTGTTACTGGGAACTTTAACTTAACAAGTCGTTACAGTAAAGGCCTATGTGATCTCAGCGGAGTCCGTTTTAAACTAGCAACCAGTGAAAAATTACAGCTTGGTTCGCTCCGTGACCTGATTTTCTAGCCAGTAAACGAATGAATGGTCGTAGATATTTAAGGTATCAACACCCAATAGCTATTAGGTTAGTTTTTTTTTAAAACTAGATTTTAAAATAGATCTTAAGCGTAAAATACTACCCAAAACAAAATTAAATGTGTCAGGTTCCTGGTTGTTAATTTAAAAAAAATACTTTGTTGATACTGTTATCTAACACGGGATTTTTTATATTCTATGTTAAAAATTATCCTTATATATAGGCTAAAAAAAAAACAATAGTTCGGTCAATTGTTTATTAAAGTCACCCTATCATGGGTCAGCATAGCAAAGTGACTTTAACAAATGAATCGGGTATATAGCACCGCTCCAATACAGTTCTATAAAAATCATATTAGCTTCTGCACACAGTTGGGGCCACGTAAATTTGAAAATTATCCCAAAGAAAACATCCTTTCGGTATAAAAAAGGATTCTAATTTTTTTTTGTCTTCTTGCACTTGAGCACTATCTCGTCTGATGGTAAGCGATGATGTTGTCGACGATGAAGCACGCTTGCCTAGAAGAAACCTATTCACTCTTGACTTAAATACTCCCAGATTGTTGATATCAGGAAATATAGACTCTTGCAGGGCATTTCACCCCTTAGCTGTGCGCATAAATCAAAAAGCATTTCCAAAACATTTGATGCGTATGAGTGAGATGCCCACCATGTACGGATGACGCATCGCCATACGTTTTGTGGTCCGATGATAGAACGATCTAGGAGGAATTAGTTCATGCAATTCCGTCTACTCGTGTGTCAAGTGTAGTAGTAGTAATCAGTTCAGCCATTAAGACGTGAAAAGTAAAATATTAGTTTGGATGCTAAGCTAGATTAAAATTAGAGTCTAGCAATTAGTGTCCTATATTTTGTACGTAGGGCATTAGTTAATTATTGTTAGCACGCAAAATTTTATTAAAAGCAAACATTTGCGTTATTTATTGCATAATCTGATGATATTATTATTGTTACTGAAACAAAATCCAGCAAACCACTTTTAATTGAAAACAAATACAACTTGGGAGCATAATTAATCGAAATAATTAATTTTATTAAAATAAACTTATGATGTTAAACAAACTAGAACAAACAGTGTAGGCATCTCAAAACATTATTTCTGAATAGAAAACAAAACTTTATGAAGATTCATGTTTTCGATTCAAAACTACGAAAAACAAAGACTTCAACGAACTTATGATGTATTTTTGAATCAAACAAAAGGCTTGTTTGGACTAATCAGATTACAGAGAAGTTAAGATACAATCAAGTAAAAGTAGACTTTAGAAATTCTGAGGTACGTTTAATAAATTCAACATTTACAAACGAGTTGGGTTATTTTACGTCGGTTGATTTTGCAAATAATCTCAGTACATTGATATTGTAAGAATAGAATCTGGATAATAGCGTATTCAATTGTATTTTTTTATGATAGAAAAGTAAAAATATTAAGAGATTTATAAAAAGGTGCTGATAATTTATGTATTTTATTTAATAATAGATGCCTGAGAAAGGACGTTGACATCAAGGTCGACTGCGGCATAGGAGGTGTGACGATGCAGTCATGTTTGCGGGGAAACTTAGCAAGAGATCACACGAGAAAAAGGTTTGGAAGGAGAAAGGGTATGACTTTGCCCAGGAGTAAAACACATTGTGGGCTAGCAAAAAAAGAAAGGAGTATACTCAATTTGTTTCAATATTTGTAAGCCTAAGTTAATCTGTGTTTTCGTTATTGTTGTCAAAAAAAGTTTATTTCCAATGAATGTGTGATTTCAAATCAAATAAAAAATTGCGCATTGTCTTATTCGTAAATCGATTCATCCCACAATAACAATCCAATAAGTAATTCAATAGTCGAATAAAATTGCAAGTTCAGCCAATTCAATCTATTGCCTCTGTAGTGTGTAATAAAAATCAACGACGCAACCGTTTGATTTGATAATAATGTTGTTTGTTTTATTTTTACTTTATTATTTGTAAACGTCAAAGACAATTGGTTACAGGAGATTACGTTACGGGCGCGTAATCAAATAATTCCTGTTTTTATTCGATTGAATATTGTTGCCAGATTATTCGATTTATATTCGTATTTGTTTTCCTGGTCACATATTATAAACAATCTCTGCCTTAGGTCATACAACCACGATAAGGAAAACTAGAAAATAACTATTTACTACCTCCTTCCTTGGCTACAATAACGATATTTTCTATACGAACCCACTATTCCTGTGTACGGTTATCATTAAAGCGCCATAACACTTCATCACATAAACTTACCCAGAGTTAAGGCTGATTTCCTGGGGTGGTAGAAAATGTACAAAGAACACTTTTGACTTAAAAGCCACTAACCCTTGAAGAACAAAAAGTAGCGTGTATTTAATAGCTTATATGCGTTATTCGAGCTTGTATATGAATAGATATGACCTAGGTCATGAGACTTGTAAGGACGTTTCAAATATTTATGTAATAAGTTGGGCTATTTAACCGTTTTGCGTCACAGAAATCGGGGTTACGTCGGGTCGTGTTTCTAATTGTTTTAAATATATAATGCATAAACATGACGCTCATGTTTATTCTGTGAGTTACAGAATAAACAGTGTTCTTGTAAGTCTGAACTAAAACTTATTAATAAGGAACAAGTGACAATTAGACGAGGTTTGCAACCCAGATGATAACTATGATAGTGGAAAATTAATACTTGATTATGAATCAGGCTGTCACCCTGATAACGGATAAATTAATGTATTTGAATGACTGAGTATTTAACTATTAAGTACTCGTAAAACACTTAATCTAAAACGCATATAATGTGGACTAAGTTATTTAATTTGTGTGTGATATGTGGCTTCCCAACAAATTGTGAGTTTGGTCACAGGATCTAACTCACAATTAGTACAGATCAATTGTGAGTTTGCTCCTCTACTAAATGTGAATAGCCCTCCACCATTGGTGAGTTAGATCGCCACCATTTGAGTGTTAGCTCCTCCACCAAATTTAGAATCTTACTCAAACATAAGTGTAGTACATTTAGTTACTTCCCATGTTACCAAACGAAAGTTCTACTTTCCATTAAAAGCTTTAAATAGTACCAAGTTTATCACAGACAGACTAGCTCTTAAATTTATTATATCAACGCACTTATCCGTATATTTGTTACAGCTCACTCTTATTTATTTTAACAACCGCTAACCTTTTAATTCGTTATTTTTTCAAACATCCGCAGTGTTGCACTCCAGAATTACGAGTGTATATTTGTTTTCTTTTGTGCCACTATGTGGAGCCACATGTTTTTGCGGCACTTATCTCCGTTTCAATTCTAAGCTTTGCGTTGTTTCCTTTTATTATTGTTTGTTGTTATAAATGAAGGGGGAATCTTTTTATTTTGTGTGTTGTAAATATATGCTTTGAAATCGTGAGTTGTGAAAAGATTTTGTTTATTTTTGAGGTTTTTGTTTATTTTGGTTCATTAAACAGTGACCACAGAATTACGTTTGATCATTCACTAAATGGATTGTATTGTTACCGCAAAACTCGATACTTTTTCCAAATATTATATACGTGGCCTGTGGCGATAGTGGTACCTACGTATATCTAAACAATACCCAATTAAATGGCAATACAATTCTGTTATTTACAAATATAAAACATAATAAATGATCATGGTTAAACCGAATTAAATCTTTGTACCTTTTAATTGATTAGTAGGTAAATACACAACAAATACAATAGCAACAATTTAATCCTGCGATGTTGACATTGCAGAATCAAATTGTTTGTTAATAATCTATATATATAGAACTCTTTATTAGTAAATCATTAAAATCATTAATCAGGAATTTAGTACACAAGAGATCCCAATCAAAAGAAAACAACAACGCAGCAGGTCCAGAAAGGATTGACAGGATGAGCTGGCTCAAAGTCGCATAGGACCGGGCAAAATCAAAAGAGGAGAGGAAGGTGGGTCTTTGCCCTGCATTGGAACAGTACATACTTATAACATAAGATGGGTTATTATTCAAAAACCCAGTGCCATATGCTTCTTAGAGGTAGTTGCGACCAACACAAAACAATATCCATACAAACAAAAATGAATTCCACAAAAACTTCGAAGGTACGACAATGAGGTACCAATTTGCATAATATAATACGAGTAGTTGGGTATAGGTGGGTGTTCATGCCTATAAACATTCCCATGGGCGTCACCGAAACGGTTTTCTGCAAAATTACCCACTTTTCATATGGAAATGCGACCGATTACTTATGAGTCGGACTTTAAAATTGTTAAATTCGCTGGTTATTTCTAGTACGCCACATGCACTTGTTTTTAATAGATTATTTAATGAGAAAGTAATTCAGGTACAGTGATGGTAAGCACGGATTAGGTGTCGTGTGTTTTATTCTCTTAAATAATAAATGAAAAGTGTTTTTTCACGGCTAGCGTCATTTGATTGGCTCACAAACTTCAACTGCTAGACTTACTCGGAAGTCAATTTATATGACACTACCTTTTGCCAGCGGCTTCGCCCGAGTGAAAGTCGAAAATTGTCCCCAGGGAACATATTCCCGGGATAAAAAGTATCGTGCTATCTCTGTGCCAATTTTCATCCAGATTCGTCCAGCCGTTTGAGCGTGAAGAAGTACCAAACAAACACTCACAAACTTGCGCCTTTATAATATTATTGTGATTGTGTTGGCCACAGGTTCACCCTCTATTACATCAAGGGGTTTAAATATAACTGGACTGGGTGTATCTACTTCAGATAGGTAGATTACTACTGTCTAACCCTTCCGGGAATAAAGGCATGATATTTAATATAGTGGATTTTAATTGTGTTGAAATCTGTTTGAATGTTTATTCAAGAAAGGGTTGCCAATAGATTTGTAATCCAACATAAAAATGACGCACAATTTATCTCGATAAAATGCTCGTAAGTAAACCCATACAAAGTCAGATTTGATTTTTCCCTGAAAATTTATTTATGTAGTAAATAAAACGGTGGTCATTCGAAAGTACTCAAAAATGTTGTGTTACATCTCTCTGTTTCCAGTGTTTTAATACTATTGTTGTTGCATATTGTTTTGTAGTCTAGGATGTTTGTTGTGTTTAATTTCTCTTTGGAGGAGGCCTTTGTCAAAAGACAAGTTGGTGCGAAGGAAAATTACCAGGTGCCTAGAAAAATAAATAAATAGTTATAAATAAAGTGTAAATAGGTAATAATCACATAAAAAAACCAAGTATAGTATATTGTAAATAATACGTTAAGTAGCTAGCAATAAAGGCTTATTTTAAATTTATTTTTATATTGTTTTGTGAACGACTAATTTTTTTTTACATTTAAAAGTGCCTTTTAGTGGTCTAATCAAAATAAACGTCTTGATATTGACTTTATTCGGTAAAATTAAAAAAAAAATACTAACATAAAAAATAACTAGGTTATCAAAAAGCTTCAAAGAATAAAAATATTCAACATCTTGAAATTTTTCAACAACCTTTTTAGTTTTACTTCCTCTAATAAACAAGTCTAGTCCGAGTCACTTTTCTTAAAACTTTCCTGTTACAGAATTATTTATTTGGCAAAGGCAATAATTAATGATCACCCTGTGTAGTACGGTAACGTAATCGAAAGGTGTACAGGATGATATTATGTTGCGTTCCGCTAACGAGGAGGTATAGCCTCTTATATTATTATAACGAGCTCGACCTAGGGATGTTAATAATTGTCCGGGGGAGAATAGTTTTTGCTTATCCGTTTTAGTTGCAAAACATACAGGTATATATTTTATTTATGGAAAATAAATTATTATTATTTACTGACTTACCCTAAGTTGGAACGGTCTAAGCAGTGAATAACCCAGTTAAGACATATTGTTGAAAACCTCAAGATTTTCAAAATAAACGTTTTATGTTTTTTTTAATGTAGGGTAATTTTTTGAAAAGTTTGCAAAAGCGGTTTCTTTAATAATTAGGGATAAAAGTAACAAAATTTTTTAATTGAGTTTTTTGTACCTTTCAAATGAGTCATGAGAATTCCAGCACCTAAATATATAGATCAGCAACGTGTGTATTTATAAATTGTTTCGATACTTCCATTTATGTATAAATAGTAAAATAAGTTACAGTATTATTATCTGCATATTAAACAAAGTGAAACCGGTTATAACTGGAAAAATCATTGCTGGAAAAATTCTACTCCATTAGTCGCTAGTTTACCCAACGGTAGGTAATCAGGAAACACCTGTAACTCTTACGTGTATATAAATACGACTCATTTTACATACAACTTAATAATAGGCTGTAACCTCTTATTAACCTGTTAACTCCAAAGACCAACAGTTTTATGACCACACGTCTGAACGACGTTATAATTTTAATGCACCGCGTGGTCTAGGTCGGACGTGTGGGTCGTACGATGCACCATGTGCATGCAAGTGGCAAAATGTTTCCGAAAGAATCACTTTGCTAGTGACCGTAAGTAATTCAGATATGCTTATAATAAATAAATAAAAAAACACAAACAATACAGCATTAAGCAAGTATAATAAACTTTATACTATTAAATTAAAGTTAACTCAATTAATTGCTGCTCGAAAACAATCTACTACAATAAGTACTACAAACGGAAACACTAGCATCACAAAATTATGTGTCCATTTCATTTTCCTTACAACTGAATAATGTTCTAAAACCTACTGCAAAGACGAATGTGTTTCTAACAATTCTTATAGCTAACCACATTACCCACACGTCTCATCATCATCTTCCTGCCCTTATCCCATGTTACTTGGGGTCGGCGCAACTAAGTTTCTTCTTCCACAGCGTTCTGTCGCCAGTTACGCTATTACTGACTCCCTTTTCCTTTCATATCACTCCTCACATAGTTCATCCATCTTTTCTTTGGCCATCCTCTTCCTCTTCATCCATCCACATTTATATTCATAACTTTCGTAACATGCGTTTCATCCCTCCTCATCACATGACCATACCAGGACAAACGGTTTTCCTACAACTTTTCTGCCACTGGCGCCACTTTCAAACTGCCTTTAATATACTCATTTCTCACTTTATCCAATCTCGTCACGCCGCACTTCCATCTCAACTTTCTCATCTCTGCTAAATGCAATCTCCTTTCTAGTATGACAGGTCTAATCACTAGGATGGACGTACGCCGCACCATATGTGCATACAAGTGACAAATGTTTCCGAAGCAATCGCTTTGCTAGTGACCGCAAGAGACTCGCATATGCTTGGTCGGCGGCTCCGCAACGTATCGTGACGTCCAAATTTACTATAGGGTTACGTCTCGGACGTAAACAAATGACGCTGTGGTGTGTGATGCAACGAATTGTGCGCTTTTGCTTTATTTAGTTGGGAGTTAAAAATGCGCTGGTATTTATGTACAATTGGTATTCTAAGGCGCTACTAGACTACGGTTGACCAAACTTGTTTGCATAGCTCACAGAATAAAAAAGCTGAAGTGGCAATGGGCCGGCCATATTAGTCGTAAAACCGATGACCGATGGGGTAAACGTGTTCTAGAGTGGAGACCGCGAACTGGTAAACGTAAGGTAGGACGCCTTAAGGCTAGGTGGAGCGACGACCTACGCAGGGCGGCTGGTAGCAGCTGGATGAAAGTTGCCGAAAATCGAACCACATGGCGTGCAATTGACTCATCAATTGCAGGCCTCAGCCTATGTCCAGCAGTGGATTGCTATAGGCAGATGATGATGATGACTAGACTACGGTCATCGAGATATGGCGATATGTTTTGAATTGTAATCTAAACTATACTGTGAAGAGATATCCTGAGATAATATGAAGCTATACAATCGGTTAGTGACATAGACTCTTCTTACGGAAAAGGGCACTGTTTTAGTAAGAATACGAACTAATTCACAGGATAAAGCTAGAGATTTTTTTTTGAGGTTACATAATTTTGAGGCAATCAAAATCGATTGGTAAAGAGTAAGGTGCGTCTTCTCTATTTGAGAAGATCGATTAAATCAGCTGTGAAAAACTGATGGGTAGGATAGGATAGATCGACACCTGTGAGAGGGAATGGGCCGTAATCCACCACGAGGACCTAGTGCATGTTGGCGGATGTCACATGTCTTAGAATTTTTGGTTCAAAGACATGCCGGTTTCCTCACGATGTTTTTGTTTTAGATGTTTTGAGAGCAGTGGTGATGAAATAATTTACACAACGTAAAGCGCCTGCCTGGGTTCGAACTCACGCCCTACAACTTGTGAGTCGCGGCCGTTACCAATGGGCCACCACTCTTCTTTAAAAACTGATGGGTAAGACAAATAGAAAGATGATGATGATGTAACAGATGTTTTAATGGAATAACATTACGTCGAATAACTCAAAAATATAGAAGCTAGCATTATTTTCTATGACAGAGTAAAAATTGATAACGATGGACGTTCAATGTCTCCTGTCAGTAAAAGAGCTCGTTTCATTGAACATTATTTTTTATTTAATTGAGCTGTCCATTCGGTGAATCTAGTTAATAATTATCTAGACAGAGTAATTATAAAGTTTTTTTGGTATTAATGACCTTACTGCAGAAGTCACCTTTGCTTTGAAAGGTTTAATTTCGAAAATATTTGTGTATTGTTTTTTCTTTAAGATTATAAACATGGATTAATAACTAGTTTCATTAGCATATATTATATTTGCATGAATAATGAAGTTGAAAAGACTATGTACATAATCATCATCTACTTAGTGAAGAATTTTAAACTCGTACGTATTGGATTTAGTTATTTTTAATGCTTTTAGCATTGAACAAGACGGTCCAAATTATAAAAAAAAAAATGTTTAGAGAAAGATTAAATTAAATTTTTGAGTGTGTGTAAGGGACAGAATATGTATATGGCTTTTAAACATCTCTGCCTTACGCTCACTCAAAATAACCTTACTCCGAAAGCTTATGAGCACCCCTTGTACTTATTTACATCCCTACAAAAAAAAAGGAAATTCTGTAGAAAATCGAAAAAGATACAGGCTGAAATATGTATTAGTTTTAAAACGGAAACATTTTGACATTTGAATTACTATCATCAGCGTAACCAGACGTGGTCCGGTTATGAAATCTACATATTTTATCGATATTAATTACGATTTTATCGCTTGGCAACACTAAAGGGTGTCGAGTTAAAATATTGATGCAGGTATAAAATTAATTTGAATGTTTTTATTAGATCGGCTATTCATTTGAATGGTAATTAACACTAATGAATGTGTTACAGATGCAAGATATTATTCGAATGAGATCAGTTAGATGCCTGATTCTACTACCGAATTCTGGCGAAATAATACTTTTTATCTCGTTCCAAGCCAGTCCATCAATCTACCTAGGCTGTTCTCAACCATGCCGGGGTAAATTTTCTGCCGAAACGGATGCAGCAGAGTGCCAGTATTTTACAAGAACCGACTGCTTATATAACCCTGGAGCTATGTGACACAAAACTCTTTGGCAAGAATGGTGTCAGATTTACGGGACTGTGTGAGTAACCATAACGACTGTCAAAGATATACAAATCTTACTAATATTATAAATGTGTAAGTTTGGATGGATGTGTGTATGGATATATGTTTGTTACACAATCACACTGGAACGGCTGAACAGATCTGGATGAAATTTGGTACAGAGGTAGATTATAGTCTGGAATAGCACTTATGCTACATTTTCATCCCGTTATAATATACTTCCCAAGTGATCCCATGGTCATCCAGTCAGGATCTGATGCTGGGTTATTGGAGCAATCGAGGGAACTCTTCATATATTGGTATTGTCACCAACAATGCAAGCATTTGCACTCAGAAAGTATCATTTGGTGTAGTGTAAAACAATAGGTAACAATGACACCGATTTCTGAAAATAAAGTTATTTTTCGCTTTGTGGCCCGTGTGGCTGTTATAATTAAGTCACAAGCTCATACAAATCCAATGACAGTTTGAAAAACTAATTTAGTTATTTCCCTGAATTTTCCCGGAACAACTCTGCCCTTAAACCTGTTGTTTTTGTTACTTCAACAGCCAAATAAACCAATAACTAATTCAGAAAATTATTTTACAACCGTTGAATAATAGCTATTCAACTGTGAACCTACACAGCTTTACTTCAACGCCTACATTCAAACTTCAAATTAAGGATGTTACAAATGTTCGACTTCGATTCCAAAAAGTCGGCACTTCCAATTGATACTACACCTCTGACACCGTAATTAATAAATCACAGATTATTATCGGAGGTTGATCGAAGCACAGCAGGAACGACAAACGACAACTACATTTGAAGGTAGTTCGAACAGGGTGTAAAGTCCCACAAACCTCCATAGAAAAGGGATCCTCCAACCAGACGGGTGTTGTGTCTGGTCCGGGCAACTGCCCAACGGTTATTGTCGGACTGTTGAATGTGTTCAAATCGCGCCGAAAACGCGCGATGCAGGATTTGTGTGACGTCATGTCACTAGCTCGTAAGTGGTGGCGTTGGTGCCGTTACATACGTTTATTATTATTTAAGATTTTATTATTTTTATTGCGCAGTACAGCGAATGAGTCAAACTCACTACCTTCGTCTGTGTTTCCGAACGCATTCAACCCGAATCTCTTCAAAGTTAGGAGTGAACAGGCTTCTTCTGGGTAACCTCACTCCATTTTTTACTATGTCTCTGTCACATCTAACCTAGACTAGAGTCAACAGCAAAGCCACCTCAAATAAAAACAATAAAAAGTAAAACTTAAAAAACCCCCGACACATTTATCTTGCGAAAACACCCCGATTCAAACAGTAAAACGCCCATAACTTTTGAACGGCTGAACCGATTTTATTCAAACATAGCAAATAACACTTTCGCCAAATTCACCCTTCAAACAAAAAAAAAATAATCAAAATCGGTACATCCGTTTACGCGCTATGATGCCACAGACAGACACACAGATACACGGACACACAGATACACAGCAACACACATGAAACTTATAATACCCTTCTTTTTCCGGCGGGGGGTAAAAATAAATTGAATTGCTTGGTAGGTGTACCTAACATTTTTTTTTTAACTGATGTTAAAAAGAGGCTGATTTAATTATTTGTAATTTTTAATAAAATAAGACTTGAGGCCCAAAACAAGTGACATGCTATTAACGAAACCGTGGCGATAGCGTGAAATGTCAAACGCTATTGAAATATTACGTGATCAATCCCTTACATTTTGGCATTTCAATCATCGCCATTGCTTATATCGAATGACACTTGTCTAAACCCATAAAAACCTTAATCGGTTCCGATACCGACTCCGAAACACCAAATTTATTAACTCCGAATACGACTTCAGTCTTGATATAACCACCTCCATAACATCTCTACTTCAAATCATAATCATATGCTACAAACCGATCTAACTTCGCAGAACACTAAGCTTTATTGATAGTGTGAATAACAAATTTATTCTAAGTGGGTATTATTACATCGACTTGCCTACATCGACAATTGAGTAATGAGAACGAGCCTGCCAACGTTCTCGCTTAAAAAATATTTGTTTAATAATGAACTTGATACCATTAATAAACCATAAAGCAATCTAGCGAGAAGCGGGAGATAATGCTGTATTGGAGCGTTGTGTTAAGCCCGACATGTTATATCAATACTGTAAGGCCTTTTTCACACTCGTACGGTTTTCGCAAAAGTTTACTATCACTGTGGCGGTAAATTAAAGTAGACCGAGTCCGAGTAGTAGGCAACCGCGTCGTCACAACGATGTGCGGTATAGCCATACAGACACGCACGGTTGCGGTACAACACGAACCCGCGTACGAAATGGTCTATAATGCGTAGTAAGAAATCTTTCAGATAGACTCGGGGTACGGCAAGGTCACGGATACTTTTATACTCAAATGAAAACCAACATACTACCTAATTATATAAGGTCTACAGCCGTACCTGAAACATCAAGACTTCTGGGGCGTATCACCACAGGTTCTCTGTTCAACCAGCTCATGTATTTATTTTTCAAATGGTGTTTTTGCATGACCAGTGTAGTATTGTTCTACTTACGCTAAGAAAGTTGATATAGTACAAACGATACCAGTAGTATTGTAACAGTGAGCTTAAAGTCTACCCCTCTCACGATATTGTACTCACTGGAAACCGTACCCGTGTGTGAAAAGCCCCTGATGGTGCCAAAATTATCCGAGTAATTATACTACCTTTTTATACTACCTAATTATATAAGGTCTACAGCCGTACCTGAAACATCAAGACTTCTGGGGCGTATCACCACAGGTTCTCTGTTCAACCAGCTCATGTATTTATTTTTCAAATGGTGTTTTTGCATGACCAGTGTAGTATTGTTCTACTTACGCTAAGAAAATTGATATAGTACAAACGATACCAGTAGTATTGTAACAGTGAGCTTAAAGTCTACCCCTCTCACGATATTGTACTCACTGGAAACCGTACCCGTGTGTGAAAAGCCCCTGATGGTGCCAAAATTATCCGAGTAATTAAGGCAAATTGATTCATCTGTGGATGCAAGCTATAGGCACTTAGTTACTAGTGGGTAAACTGTTGCTAATGATATGGTAATGTATGTTATTCGAAATAATAATTCAAAACGTTTTGAGTTATAATGTTCTACAATGTATTAGAAATAAATAAATATCGCTTAGCATTTTTGCTAAGAAGACGTAGTGGACGGGAATATTCGACGTCTACCGTGATTTCGTGTTGTTGTAACGATCCTTATTAAATGATGGTTAAAGCACTGTAGAACAAAAATACCTATACAATTTATGGGTATACCTATCAATTTTAAAGTAGATGAATATCAAAATATTCATGAGCAGTAGTTGGTAGTAGTTGATAAACTAGTCAGGACTTATTAATTATATTATTATACCTTTTGGGCATACATCAAAATAATAACATAATAGGTAATTGTGCCATTCAGTTTTGTGTACTTACATTATTTTCTACGATATCAAACATAGTTGTCATTAACGTTCGTTATAATATGTTTATTAATGATTTTATAAAGATAATTTCTTTAACATTTCATATTTGTCAAGCTAAGCAGAAGAGCAAAGGTTTAATAATTTGACACGACATAGCGTGATCGTGTGTAACTATTAATAACCCACAAATGCGGCGGCAAATATAGTTTATATTAATAACTTCTATTTTCGTTATTGCTTCAACCTTCAAAGGCTTCATACGGGAACAAGTTATGTAGGTATCAGGGTTGTAACCATACCTCGCTTTCAACTTTGCAAATGTGGCACTTCAGTTAGATATTGTACCCCCGCATCCGCAAGACCTTAGTGTAGAACAGTCGTAAGCGAAGATCTATTAATGAAAATCTAAACTATAAGTATTTCAAGAATTTGCTCCCATGTCGCGACAGACTCCATTTTAGCACTAAGTGAAAAACTGTGTAGTGGAGCCAGTTTTATTTATAAACAACTAAGAAATCAACGCGACTAGAAGGTAAAAAAGACGTAGAGCTGTATTTATAATATATGGTTTGCCTCTTCTAAATTTTGATCAATACCTTCGTGAACGCTTTGAGTACCTTGCCTCGAGGGGTAATCCCTGTCGCAATGCCACTTCTCTTCTCCTTCGCCCTCCACGACACACTTCCAGCCGCTATGATGGCCCTTTCTCGGCTACTGCAGTGCGTCACTGGCAATCTCCCACACAGTCCTTCTCTGGAGGTCTTCAAGAGGAAGATTAAAGATCATTTCCTTGCGCAATGACATAATATTAGTATGTATGTGTTATATGTGTTTATGTAAGTATATTTAATTTAATTCGTCATAAATAATTTGAAAATTGTACTCTGGATCCTGCCCTCTATAATGTCATCTTTCTCTGTCACCCTTGGGTTTGCTGTAAGAAACCTCAACATTGAGTAAAGCTCGCCTTTGTACTTGTACTTTATTATCACACTGTATGTAATATTGTTTTTGGCGTACAATAATAAAATAAAAAAATGATAACTCATTTCTTTAATTTTCCTTCAAATTCCGAAACTCCACGTTCCCTTATGTGGCCTACTTACATTAAATCTCTATTCTATCTGTAAACAAAAGACAACAACAGAAATTATTGCAGACGATCTTATAAATAGCGGATCTGATTTTATTACCCAACTCACTGCTTTCAGCGATATCAAAGCCAATATTTGTATTCCGTAGCATTATCTATGCATAAAATTTTCTAAAAATCGTTGCACTGTCGTTCCGACGTTATTTGCATCTGACGTAATTTCATATTTTGTCCTTTTATCCTCCAGAAAAATCCTTTGAATATTCAGTCTTCTTTCTTCGACATTTTTAGTTTTCCTTCACTCTTTCCTTATCGACTTTATTATTTTCACAAAAATGTGGAAATTCGCAAATAAATGGAATATTTTGAGATAACTTGTTCACTTACTTTTTTTTTTTTCACCGTTTTCTCTTTAACCTAATTGTTATTCTGAACTTTTTCTCCGTTTTTAAGGGTTCCGTACCCAAAGGGTAAAAACGGGACCCTATTACTAAGACTCCGCGGTCCGTCTGTATGTCTGTCTGTCATCAGGCTGTATCTCATGAACCATGATAGCTATACAGTTGAAGTTTTCACAGATGATGTATTTCTGTTGCCGCTATAACAAAAAATAGAATAAAATAAATATTTAAGTGGGGCTCCCATTTAACAAACGTGATTATTTTGCCGTTTTTTACGATAATAGTACGGAACCCTTCGTGCGCGAGTCCGACTCGCACTTGGCCGGTTTTAAAGATCTATCTTTTATGAAGGTTCTAATGTCAGTTTTCTGCTTCATGAATTTTTACCTTTTGTAATATTTAATTCTAATTTTGTTGGTTCATGAGATCTTGCATTTATGTTTGCCGTTTTCCTTGAGTTGAAAGTGTGAAAATAAATTCTTTAGATGCTGTGCGAGGCACGAGGCATACAGCTGAATATCAAATTACTATTGTAAACAGAAGTGCAGTTTCTGCGCTCGCAGCTTTTTGTCTTAAGCTTGATTTCTTAGCTTGGGTACACTTGATATATAATATGTATTAAAGCTCCTGGCTTGTTTCTTCAATAAACATGTTACTGGACGTAATCAAATAATACAGAAGGATTTAATTTGTTGTGCTGTAGGTAGGTACAATTACTAATCATAATAACTATCACTTCATTTTATAGACCAAGTCTAAATTATTTGAAAACGATATACAGATACACCCGGTTTTTGGAACACGGTCCGCAACTTTTTGTGAAAAGAATTAAACAATTCAAAGTTCATATCTAACCTACATAACATAATAAGTACTTAGGTACTTCAAAGCAATTTCGCAAGTCATCTTTACTTGGCGGATAATTTCTTGTAGGTACCAAGGTTAGTTGGCGAACACATTCGTTCAAATATCAACACAAAACTTGAAAGAAAATCTTACTCGGCAATTCTATTCGAAATCACACTTGATAACTAGAAACTTAATAAATAATTCAAAAAAAATGGGAGCGACTAGTTTCGTAATACCATAGCTTTTAAGAGCAAAATCCTAGTAATAATCCAGAAAAGCGAAAGAATTATCAGAAAGAAGAATTATTGTTAAGTACTTTCAATGTTCCGAGTGCGCGGATAAATGACGTCGTAAAGAAAACTTGGTATGATTTAGCTGTAACTCATAAATCACGTAGACTTAATACAATTGTTGGTCTAGAATAGAACATTTGGCTCTTGGAAGCCAGAAAGCGATAACTTAACCAAAGTGAGTTACGAAAAAATTGCTATTTTGCAAAATATGTATTTTTTTTACTGGACTATGGCCAAGCTAACAGGAGGGTTATTTATATTTCCCATGCAGAATATTTTAAGCTATCCTTGTGCAAAGAGACAGAGATTTAAAATTTTGTGAGATAAATATATACTCTAGACAGACATTATTAATTAATTTATTGTTAATTTAAACGATACCAAGACCAATTTCATTAATTAACATGGAAATATAACTTAATGACTCATATAGACATGATAACGAACGCCATAGTGGGACATACAGGGTTCTCGGATTGGTGTTGTTCTATAGAAATGCCAGGTTCGCAGTACAATTGGTTCGAGGCGGCGGCATCGCAGCCCTTTCACAGGCAGCGATGTGCGCCCCTCTTCGCTGGGCACTGCATTCTCTCTTCTTCCTTGGTTGTTGTCAAGCATCGTCACATTGTCATCACAATTGCGTATCTCACAAACTAACCACAAGGCATGCGACCGTACAGGAATTGTTCACCGCCTGACGTCATACGACACGAACCGCGGCCGGTGTAGTAGGAGTATATTTATCTATGGGCCGGTGCGCGTCTGGATAGCGCGCGCTGCCTCACGCACGACAAGCAGCGCGCGCGCTTGTACACGACGTCACGTAGGCTCCCATTAAGGCTTTTTAAGAGCGCCACGCCAGTGTGGGTGCGATGAGGGCGGGACAGAGCAATGGTACCCGCATTTTGTGTTTCGTTGATTTTGTCTAGATACCTACTTTCATTTTAGTCGCAACATATTTACGTAGTGGTTTATATTATCTTTCTATACTTATTTATTATATATTTTTGTATTATATTAGACGCAAAAAGCTTTGGTTTCCGTACGTCACGTCCTAGGCGACCACTGAAAATCAGCGCTGTGCTGTGGGTCTCCCACGGCAGAGGACAGAGGTGTGCACCTAGTAGATCCATATTTAGTCAATTATCTTTAAGTCCAAAGTATTAGGGGGCAAGCCTATTGCCATCAACAAAACCAGGCTGCTACTGAGAAATGCCAGATGCAAATATCCAATAAAAGTTTACTTGACCCGAAAATCGAACCCAAAATTTCATCAAACCACTCAGCATTAGCGTTTGCGACCACAAGACCAACGGTAATTTGTATAGAGAATGTGGGTATTCCGAAACTAGTTTATTATAAATATAATGCCGTTAGGAGACCACATTAGCATTCGCAGTTGGTACGAATGTACACATTTCGTGACCTGCAAAGGAATATTCAGCGATTTTTGCGTTTCCAAACAGATGTCGTATAAAACACATTTTTTGCTCTATTTCTTGACGCTTATTTGCTTTTACAGATTCAATATTTTATGTTTTATGGAAATCATTCGATAAATATTATTTTATGAAAAAATAAGCGTGTGGTTTTTGTCAGCTTCGAATCGGGTTTAAACGGTATTTACTCTGTGCTTTTAATGCAATATTTGCACGGATAAAATGACTGAAAGCAAAAACTATGGAGTGCAATAAAATACATTTGTTCACTGTATTTACTGTTCCAGATAATAAATTACATTCCACATTTTCCTAGAACAAATATTGCTCTATTTTTGAAAGAAACCAATATTTTTCAAATAAAAGTTTTGTAAGCGATACACACGAGTCCGAGAGTCGAGGACCGCCAAGCTAACTTAATAAATCAGAAGAAAGAAACTCCGAAATAATTAGACCCACAACGTATGCAAATAGAATAATTAATATCAGAATAATGAAACTCGTGGAACAACAATTACAATCTTTACAGAACTTCTTAAAACAATTGTTATAATAATAACTACCACGACGACTACGCTAGCTACTTTAAATTCTTAAAATAATATTTTACTACTGCCAGTTTGTGAGTTTAAATCTATAAATCGACACAAGTTTAACTAATCTATGAGAATATGTATTAATAAACATAAAAAAGATCGAAGGTGAAGTAGTAAGAACTTAAATTTCTGAAGTTTATCCATGAACAAAATGTAAAAGTTTGATTATACTTGTACATTGAACACGAAAATTTAAGTAAACCCAGAAGCCATGGACAGAGTAACATGGAATTAGTGAAAGTGATGGTCAAAATGCAATTGGGAAGTTATTGAACGCGTGACATTTTCGTAATGCATATAAAGCCAATACATTTTGAAATTTTACTAATAGTATGTCTAAGTTTTAAATGAATCTGAGGTTCTAGACTTCCCACAAACATGTAATCACCTGCTTTATTGCACGTCAATTACTTTAAAAAAACAACCCTGCATTCGGAAAACTGACACTAACTAAAAACAAAAGACATGTGAGCATCCAGTCACCTTTGATAGCGTCCCATTGACCCGTCCCAGGTATACTCGTAAAATATATGTCTTGAGCAAAATGCATCGTGAAATATCAGATTCCATTACGTTCCGTTACGGCGGCGGCATCTTCACGTTCACGTTTTAAATCGTATCGGTTTGATGCAATGGAAGGTGGGCAGAATTATAGGTTTTGGAAAAATTGTGTGGGTGTAGAATTTTTTCTAGATATGCAAAGTAATAATGTCGACTAGTAAACAGTAGGTGAATAGCTGCTCAAAGAAAGCCGTTTGGTATAAATCCTCATGACGAAAATAGCCCTATATGCATTATTAAATATCTAAAAAAAGTTAAGGATTGATTAATAGTTGTGTGATACGAGTATTTCGTTAGCGCATATCAATCCTATCGAAATTTGTTTGAGTTATACATGCTTACACGACTGAGATTTTGTGTTTCCAGATTTATTTTTGTACACTAAACGCCACTAGAAGCTAAGGCTACCGTCATTTGATTGTCTCACAAACTTTAACTGCTAGACCTACTCGGAAGTAAAGTTATATGACACTAGCTTCCGCCAGCGGCTTCGCCCGCGTTAATCTCGAAAATTATCCCGAGGGAATATATTTCCGGAAAAAAAAGTATCATATCTGCTATTCCTGACTATAATATATCTCTATGCTAAATTTAATTTCCAACTTATCAGCTTTACCAAACTTGTGAGGTCCTCTCTATTCGTCAATTGTTCATACTGTGCACTGTATTGATGCAACATAAGAAAACGACCTTCAAAAAACCAACCACAGCATCCAGGCGACGAGTACCTATAGCCAGCACTGACAGATCCATGTTTAAACACCCGTTCGTTAATAAGTATTTCTGTTTCTTAGGTCCGTACCTCTATGACAGGATTGATAAGTTTATCGACATACTTGCTTTAAATAACAGAAGTTGTAAGAATAAAGTGTTTGAGTACATTCATAAACTGACCTATGACGAAACTGAAAACCTCATAATTGTACCACATTAAGGTCACATACTCACCCTCCTACATACACTCACTCATCTACACTCTACACAAAAGGAGGTCACCACTTCACCACTTTACTTTTATTGTTCTTTAAATTTATTTTTTTGTCTGCTCCTAGTTTATGTATAATTTAATATAGGTAATGTATATGCAGGATTGAACTTATCAGCTTTTAAATGTATAACGGAAGAGCACTGTTGTCTGGGATACAGATATTAAGTTATCTAGTTCAGACTCAGACGTCTTGTAGAATTTTGTTTAGCTTAAGATCATCAAAATTGTTTCACATTCTTTGTACCTTGATTAATTGAATTGAATAAATAAATTATTATTTATTATTATTATTAATTCAAATCAGTTTAGCCGTTTCTGCGTGAAGAAGTAACGAACAGATAAACACACACACTCACAAACTATCGCCTTTATGATATTAGTGTGAAATGCATTAGGTGCACCAACCCAGAATAGGCCATCTACTAGAAATTAATCCAGATCCGTCCAGCGCTTTGAGCGTGAAGAAGTAACAGACATACAAACACACACACACATTTATAAACATTCACCTTTATAATATTAGTGTGAAGTGTGATAGGTGCACAAGCCCAGAATATTCCCTCTAATAGAATTTTGTGTTCTTCTCCATAAGAGGGTTTCTTAATGTTTTTTATTTACAGAAAATAAGTATAAATGATTTTATTTCTGTAGGTTGATTTGTACAAACACTTTTACACATCATTAAAATGCTTATGAAGGAGCGAGAGAGATAGGAGGCCTGTGATTCCTCTCTGTGGTCCATTTACCTGAATGGGCCTTAATCCATCACGCGAACCCAGTGCGGATTGGTGGATATAACATGTCTTCGAATTTTAGTTCTAGGACATGCCAGTTTCCTCACGATTTTTTCCTTCACCGTTTTGAGAGCAGTGGTAATGAAGTAAATTTAAAACTTTAGTTAAAAGCACCCTTTGTAAACAAGCATATTACAAATTAGATGATTATATTCAAGATAAGAATGCTTGGAAACATGCTGGTCCTGCTCCATAGGGCAATCTTTGGTGTAGACAAAATCAAATTTGTTAATTTATATTCCCATTCATAGTTATTGTATTCATTGTTTTGTTTTTTTTTTATTTTTTTAGAAATTGACTCACACACTGTTCCGTTGTTGTTGAATTAGGTATTTTACCTATGTTTGTAATATTTGTAAGAACCATGTTCCTACTTATCAAATTAATTAATTTTCCTGTTAATGCTTTTTAATACTTTATACCTGTGTGTAGAGCTATTCTGGGTGCATCGTCCTCACATATATTAATGGATGTACGTATGTTAATATTGTAAAACACCAATTTTTTTTTTTTTTTTAGTTTCTTGTGCGTTCTTCTCCATAACAATCTACTTTCCGAATGCACGGTAGAATCATTTTTTTTTTCTTATATTTTTTTTTATTACTTTTAAATATTTTTTTTATTACTTTTAATTTTTAGTTTTAATTTATGTGACGTTCAAAAGTGCCGTTTATTGGCCTAATTGAATAAATATATTTGACTTTGACTTTGACTTTGACTTTGAATTTACACAAATTAAAGCGCCTGCCTGGGTTCGAACCCACGACTTACAACTAGGCCACCACTGCTCCCTGAAAATAATGATATTGGGTTTTAATTAAGAACGGTCCTTAGTCAGTATTGCAGATAGTTGGAATGAATGAGTACTGCTCATCAATCTTTCTTATCCCGTAGGTATTACAGGTGAGAACAGTTGGACACCTTTGATAGCGTTCCAGTGAGTACAAATGACAGTCGTATAACATCTTTGTAGAGAGCAAACTGCATCGTCAAATATCAGATTCCATTATGGCAGGGATCTTTTGTTATGACTTGCATGTTTGGAACCATATTATGGTGACAGAGAAAGAGGAAACCTGTGAAATTATTGGAATAAGATATAAATAAGAGGCACATGTGACCGAAAAGTTGGGTGTAAATCGTTTGTATGTGATGCGAAGGCTAAGAACATTTGTGACAAAAAGTTATTATCGAATAGGAAAATCGTTCAATCCGATTATTAAGCTAATCATTATCATCATCATCATTTTAGCCGAAAGACGTCCACTGCTGGACATAGGCCTCCTCCAGGCGTCGCCACATTGACCGATCCCGTGCGTCTCGCATCCAGCGCCTTTCCGCAACCTTAACCAGGTCAGCGGTCCACCTAGTGGGAGGCCTTCCAACGTATCGTCTTCCGGTTCGCTGTCACCACTCCAGAACTTTTCATCCCCATCGGCCATCCGTTCTACGAGAAATGTGCCCTGCCCACTCCCACTTAAGTTTGGCAATTCTTCGGGCTATGTCGGTAACTTTGGTCCTCCTGTGGATATCATCATTTCTGACGTGATCACGCAAGGAAATTCCGAGCATAGCCCTCTCCATTGCCCTTTGGGTGACTTTAAGCTTTCTGATAAGGCCCATTGTGAGCGACCACGTCTAGGTCCCATAGCAGATCACTGGCAACACAAACTGGTCATAGAGTTTTGTCTTGAGACACTGCGGTAAATTAGACGAGAAGATACCACGCAACTGCCCGAACGCCGCCCAGCCGAGTCGGATTCGACGGTTGACCTCTTTCTCGAAGTTGGACCTACCCAACTGGACCGTTTGTCCCAAGTAAACATAATCGTCTACAACTTCGAATGTAGAGATTCCGATCTTGATAGGAGTGGGAGTTACATGGGCATTCACCATGACCTTGGTGTTGTCCATGTTCATTTTAAGACCCACTCTTTCGGAAGCTCTACTGAGGTCATCGAGCATTTTACTGAGGCTCTCCATGGTCTTAGACATGACCACTATGTCGTCAGCAAACCGAAGGTGAGTGATGTACTCGCCATTAACGTCATCGTCATTGTCAGCTAATAACAAAGTCAAATTCAAGTCGTTTATCGCAATTAGGCCAATAAATAACCCTTTACATGTCAACAATATAAATAAAAAGACATTGGTTCTACTGTTCATTCGCAAAGGTGAATTTTAATGGAGAAGAACGGAACAGAAACTCCACATTTACAAACAAAAGTGATTTGCAATATTTACATTCATACATCAATTCATATACCCACGTGAAGACGATGCACCTTGTATAACACTACAATACTACGTATAGATACAAAGTAAAAGAAGCAGTAACAGGTAAATTCATTCATTTGATAAATAGGAACATGGTTCTCACATACTTACAAATATTGCAAACTTAGGTAAATTACTAAATTCAACAACAACGAACCACTTCTAGGTTACAAACCACCTTTGTATGGTATTTCGCCAAATTATTATCATCTTCCGATTATATTATGTAAAGGAAGGGCTGGACTAGCGTTGGGGGACTGACACCCAGCGAATGCAGAGTTGGTAACTCTTTCGGTATGGGCACGTTCAGCATAATTTGTGATTGTACTTTTTAGGGTTCCGTACCCAAAGGGTAAAACGGGACCCTATTACTAAGACTCCGCGGTCCGTCTGTCTGTCTGTCTGTCTGTCTGTCACCAGGCTGTATCTCATGAACCGTGACAGCTAGACAGTTAAAAATTTCACAGATTATGTATTTCTGTTGCCGCTATAACAACAAATACTGAAAACAAAATAAAATTAATATTTAAGGGGGGCTCCCATACAACAAACGTGATTTTTGTGCCGTTTTTTGCGATAATGGTACGGAACCCTTCGTGCGCGAGTCCGACTCGCACTTGGCCGGTTTTTTACTATTCTTCTCTTTTACTCTGTGGTTGTTGCTGCTGTTTTGTGTATGTGTCGAATAAATGTTTTCCTATTCTATTTTATTGTACATACTACGTTTTTGCAATACAATATTAGATAATACTAATCCCTCGTACTCTTACCTAGGGATTACTAACTCTCGATCGGTGAAACAGACCTGGACTAATGAGGCAACAGCGGATTTAACACTCCAGCTCGAAATAATACCTCAAATGGAGCAAATTTAATCGTATCTACAGTGAGAGGGAGATTTATCACTGGTATCCCTCAATACAAATTCGACTGCTGCCTACATTTGAAATATAAAGGTGGACACATACCAAATGAACACGACTGTAATGTATGCATTATATATTATTACATCAGTGAATGCGTTCAGCACGCAATAGGTTCGCTTACCCTCGTGAAGCAGCTTCTAAGTTAAGCTCGACGAGCACGAGTGGAACACGAAAACGTATAGCGTAAACTAAATTTAAGCTTCGAGAGAGTTTGCTATGCAAAACGAATTCGCGCTTTCCTTGTGTTCTGTTCGTGCTCGGCTCGCGAGCGTAGACGCAGTGTAATACTACAATTCGTAACATTGCTGTAAAGGTGTAAGGGAAGAGAGTGGTGCGTGAGGTGTTGTAGTATTGTATCTGACCTTCACAACCCAGTAGCTGAGTAACACAGTATCCCTTGGCAAGACTGTTGTCTGACTTTATAGCGTCTGATAATCCGTATCGACTGTTAAATATCTACGAATGAGAGCCGGCACCAAAGGCTTAACGTGCTTTCTGAGGCACGGAGGATACTTGGTATGTAATAGTTGGTCACCAATCCACGGACTGACCTTGGCCAGCGCTGCTTAACCTCGAAGATCGAACCATAAAGCTGTCAACATTAAGATACGCGTTATTTGTTACATTACACGCAAATGATCGCGGTGAATGACCACCTTTACCTTTAAGCTATTAGACCTTAATACTATGTAGCCAGCATACTAATTCAGTAAATCCTATTTTTACCAATCTGGAAAAGTACTAGAACGAACATCTGTAATAAGACGTATTTTATTGTGAGGAAGTTTATGAGGGTATTAGTAACACGAAAAGCTTCTGGTAATTCTGTGGTTAGTAATAAAATGTTTCGTAGCTGTTTGGTGTAAGTAGGTGAAATACGCGGCCGTAAATGGCGCATCGGTACGCTTATTACGTATGAAACAACAATTAGCAATAATTGCAAAGCGATCGCGCAGACATCGCGCAATCGATCACTATATGGTATAAACATCGCGATGACATAACCAATTATTTTCTAATAGTTCTCTGTGAGTTAAATGCAATCATGTTGAAAAATGGCCACCTAAGACTCTAAAACTTCTGTACTTCGCAATTTGGTTGTTTCTGTAATTTTGTTATTGGTCGATTGCCAATTACCGCTTGTAATTGGCAATCGACCAATAACAAAAGAAAAAGTAATCACAATTTGACAGCCTTCGCTCGCCAGTTCAAATAAACATTTTAGTTAATAAATTGTTCCATAGAAGCAACACTGACGAAAAATTGCTATGGGTCTTGTAAATTGCTATCGCTGATAAATTATTTGGATTCGCGATTAAAGAACAATTCTTGCGCAATAATTGCTATCGTTTTGCTCTTGCAAGATACGTAATAAACCTGCTGGTTTCTGCTTTGTAGAACATCGTCGTCTCTATCACCGTGTGACAGTGTATTTCAAACACTCGATTCCTGTAAATCCTATGCCATAAATTCTGCCCACTATACTGTCAAAGTCTGTTTTTATAGATGTTTGGTAACTAAACACGCCTAAAAGCATGGACGAATTTGGATGAAAACACATGTATACAAAGGCTTAGTATGAAATAGTTTCCATACTAGACCAAAAAGAGGAAAGGCAAGTATTCTATGCCACATATAATACTTTCTAAAAAAGCTAAACTACCGGTGTAGTATGTTGCCATGTTTTTTGACTCAAAGACCAAAGCTTGTAAAATCCATAAATGAAACAAGTCCTCCACTATCCTGAACCGATGAAGACGGAAACATAAAAGGCGTTAAGAACATGCTTAGGACATGAGCGTTCAAAAAGGATTTTCTGAAATGTCATAACCCTGACGGATTTTAAACTTTTGTATGAGAACTCGTTTTCTTTGCATAACTCGTTGCTATCCACCAGACATGAATACTCTTTAAAATCTTCCTCCACGTGTCCCTTTAAATAATTTGCTACAGCTACGGAGTAAAAGAATTTATTCCAGACAAATCTTAATCATACAATAGCAGTCCCTAACTTGGCTTAGCCCTTATTCCAGGTCAGATTACTGTGACAAAAAGCACAATATGTCTTACTTATTTGTAATATGATTTCAGATCGTGTATTTTAGCCGCTCAAAGCCTGCTTACTAAGACTTGTGGGCGACAAATATTGATAATATTATAGAGGACATTGCGATACCCAAGTTCTGAGATAAAAGCTTATGCCGCAAGTTCAAAGGAAACTCGTGTACCTAACGTTAGTTATTAGAATAATTTCTAACACGCGTTTACATTCACAATATTGTACGTTCAAGGGGAACTAAGTTACCTAAAATTTATCTGAATTGAAACGGTATGTATGCAATTCCTAATTATAAAAGTCTTAACTAAAAGCAACAACAAGTGAAATTTTAAATTTAAAGAACCCCCGACACATTTTTATTTCATGCTACATGGTTTATTTAGCAGTAGACAGGCTTCGATCGACAATCTGTTGAACAGTTGAACACATAATTATGACACGATACCTTGCGAAAACACACCGATTCAAACAGTAAAACGTCCATAACTTTAGAATGGATGAACCGATTTTCACCAAACATAGCTTTTTTTTTTAACACTTTTGATAAGGTCACCTTAAAAAAACCAGCCAAGTGCGAGTCGGACTAACGCACGAAGGGTTCCGTACTTGGTAAATTGCGGTTTACAATGTATGATCTCGTTCAAACGAATTTTTGGTGGAAGTTTACATGGTAATGTACATCACATATTTTTTTTTAGTTTTATCATTCTCTTATTTTAGAAGTTACAGGGGGGGACACATTTTATCACTTTGGAAGTGTCTCTCGCGCAAACTAACCAGTTTAGAAAAAAAAATAATTAGAAACCTCACTATCATTTCTAAAGACCTATCCATAGATACCCCACACGTATGGGGTTGATGAAAAAAAAAAATTGTTTCAGTTTCAAGTATAGGAACCCCCAAAATTTATTGTTTTTTTTTATTTTTGTGTGAAAATCCTAATGCGGATCACAGAATACATCTGCTTACCAAGTTTCAATAGCATAGTTCTTATAGTTTCAGAAATAAGTGGCTGTGACATACGGACGGACAGACAGACAGACATGACGAATCTATAAGGTTTCCGTTTTTTGCCATTTGGCTACGGAACCCTACAAAAACAAATGAAATCATAATCGATCCATCCGTTTAGAATTTATAATGTACAGACAGATACACAAATACACAAACACTCAGGTACACCAGTCAAACTTATAACAACCCTCTTTTTTCGTTAGGGGTTAAATTCCCTGATTAAAAGTTCAGTTAATCTACAAAGATTTTCAGGGAAAGGTTACAGGTAAAGGTGGTAAAGGGTATCTGTTACCGGATCAATTAAAAGGAAAAATAGCATTGTTTAAACAAATTCCGGAATGGAAATAATTCGGTATAAACCCGGGTCTTAACGGAACGTTAAACCACTGTAGGCCCATTTCGTATCCAGCCATTGTAGCTCTTTGTTGAGCTCGGGCCCATTTAGTTAATAAAATAGCTTTAAAATTAATGAGATCATGTAAACCAAACTAAGTCCGTTTGAAGGAAATCTACTCGACTTAGTCGCTTAGACAACGGAAAAAACCCAGAATTGATGTCGAATTTGCTACCGCCTGTAGCTTCGCGAGTGTGGATATAGTACATCTTCCAATATCTTTATCAATTATACCTTATTTGTTATTCTAATGTAAAAGTTATATTGCTGTAAAGTTTCATCAAAATCTGTTCAGTAGTTTTTCATTCATCCTCACAAAATTTTGCGTTTAATAGTAGGATTATAAATCAAGCTATAACTGTCGATTCGATGTGGAGTCTAGTTGTTAGAAATCCCTGGAATGTGGGCCTTAGATACTCTTGTATATCCTGACTTAATAAAACTTGGTATTGTGCTTCTAGCGAGATTGATCTGAATATTAATTACGGTGAGATAGTTGACACAGTTCCGGTTAATTAGTTGTGTCATGTGCCAAATACAGGGGTTGTAATTATGTAACGTTGACTAATATCAGTAACACACATGCGCGTCTTCACACTGAAGGCCGATTTACACGATGAGTTTCTTGCCTCGAATTAAATAAAAATATTTTATGTGATTAAGTGGTACTTATCTTGTTAAGATTAATGTATGGGAAACGCTCGTTTCTGTAAAGTTGGATTCGTTTTTACAAACAAACACTTTTGAAAGATAACTGGAAAGCATAAAATATAAAACTTACAAATAATTTTCAAACAAGCATTGTGAAATTGGGAACAGTTCGAGTTTATTATCTGGTAGATCTTATTTCTGCTATATTCATAGGCGATAGTTTAAGTTACTCGCTTAAGCCCTCATGGCTAGCATAGTGTGACGGTTGCTACTTAAAACAGGAGACACAAGGATACTTGCTTCTTGGCGGATGAGAAACTCTCCTTGTGTAAATCATCTCTAATGTGTAGGCAGCATTATTCTGACATATTGTAGGTATCGTGAGTAGAAAAGCATTGTTTGTGTATCAGAGATACTCGTAATTTTCCATAGCGTATCGATTTCAATTATGAAGTACTCGTAAAGGTAAATAGAAAACATCTATTGTAGCTTTTTGCACCATGGTGGATTTTATTTCGACACAGAAAGATATTTCATATGCCCCTTAGCTACGTATATATTCTTGCTATCTTGTGACGTAATACAAAAGATTGTGTCCCGATTTCCGAATTAAGATTTTGAAATTGAGTATGTTTCAAACTTTACTATAACATTTTTAACACTCAATTCAGAAACCGGCCCCATATTTATTTAATACTTCATGCACGTACAGTGGCGGATTTAAAGCTATAAGCATATTCTACCAGTCAACCTTTGGGTGCTGCAGAGACAAATAGTGGTAGGTGCCATTGACAACCGAAATGAACTGAAATTATTTCATATTCAAAATTCTCTAGAGCATTTTACTAAATAGATCAGCCTAGGAAGACCATGTCCATAAATGTTTTCAGTGACGACATTCTACAATGAGACCATTAATTAATCATAAATGTCAAGATTTTCAATGCCTTGACCTCGTAACTTATGCGGTATAGTTTAACACACTATAATTTCCAACACTATTCATAGATTTCGAAGAAGGTCGGTAGTCCCAAATAAATATTATATAGTGACTATATACACACTGAATATCAAAATTCAGATTAAACAGCTGTAGGTTGCTGGAATAATTCTTTAGTAAGAAAAGGATATTTTTGTTATCTTTAGACGTTAGTAAGAAAAGGAATAAAAGGGAAATGCTAAAAATATAGGTTCATCTTACTTTCTTCGAACTCTTTGAAGCTTAGGTTAATAGGTTCCTGGGGACATCCCCAGGAACATTCCTTGACGTTTCACAGAGGGGGTTAGAGAATGATCTTTTAAGAGGTAGCCCTTCCAAGTGCTGATGGTGATCACCGGGATGGTTTTAGTGAGGTATAAAGCCCACACTCCCTGGTCTTTTCCCCAAAAGTTCAGGCGCCTTTTGAAAGATTCCACGTAAACAAAAAAAAAAATGGGATTTTTGGGATGTAGGAAAGCTTGTCTCTTAGTACCCCCGATTTCTTAATTTAATTTAATTTAATATTGAGTAGCAGTGAGCGGGACCAGTGGTGGCCCAGTGGTAACAGCTGCGACTTACAAGTTGTAGGTCGTGGTTCGAACCCAGGCAGGCACTTTACTTTGTGTAAATTATTTTCATCAGCACTGCTCTCAAAACGGTGAAAGAAAACATAATGACGAATGGGATGTCCTAGAACTAAAAATTCAAAGACATGTGACATCTAACAATCCACACTGGGCCCGCGTGGTGGTGTATAGCCCATTTCCTCTCCATGAGAGGAGGAACACAATAAAAAAAACAATAACAAAAAGATACAAACTTTCACATTTATAATAATACTAGCTTCTGCCAGCGGCTTCGCCCGCATAATTAGTGTTTTCTCATCCTAAGGGGTCATTATACCGAGATGAAAAGTAACCTATGCTATGCCAGACTATAATCTATCTCTGTGCCAAATTTCATCCAGATCCGTCTAACCGTTTGAGCGTGAAGAAGTAACAAACATACACACACTCACAAACTTTCGCCTTTTAAAATATTATATATATAGTGTGATAAGTAGGATAAAAATAAATAACTTAATTCATTTATTCATTAATAATGAAAGCACAACTGTCAAGCCAAATCTTAGAAAAATCAAACCGCGTGAAGGTTATAAAAAAATAACTTCGAAATCAGAAGCAGACAGCCTTTAAAAGAATAAAAAATTCAAGACCCGAACTGTTACTGTCGAAACTAATTTAACTTTGGAGGCAGTCTTTGTGTTTTAATCGAACACAGGCACTAAATACGCACGCTCGTGTTCCTAAAATGCAGTTCAAATTGAACTCATCTAATCAATGCCTTCCTCTAAAACGGTTCGGGGAAAATCGGAGGAGTTCGGCACATTTCGTATCGATTCGGAATGAACTTAAAATACGCGTACGATCACAATTTTCGTGCATTTATCAGGAAGTTTGTTTTAGTAACTAAAGTACATATAATGCTCCACCTTTTTATTTTACAGGGTTACCAAATGTTTAATAATTTTTTTAAGAAACTATCTGTGACAAAGAATGTATTCCTATGATAAAATATGTTCTAGGTACCCTTTATATATGTTTATACCTATGCTATCCCAATGCTGGTTAAATGTCTCCCCCATAGACTTCCACTCTTTTTGGTGTTTTGTCTACCGCGATACGCTCCAACCTGCTCCAACACAGGAATATAGGCAACAAGTCTGCTAGCCGCTGCTAACAAGTCTGGTATGGGATTTAGCGGGTCATATAATAAATGTAGAATGTACACTAACAGATGGGCCAGAGTCGTTCCGAAGTGGATGGCCTAGGAAACGCTAGCGTGACTACTAGGAAGTCTTTACGGGATATTGGGTGTTGAAGGTAAAACCCTTAATTGCAGCATTTTAGTTTCTAAACTATCTCTAAGGATTCTTCAATGGGCTACTACTAACTATCTCCAACTACATACTACACAAAAGTAACGGAATTATACAAATTCAACGGAGTCATCATTACTAACAGAGGCCGAATTTCAAAAGTAAAGCTAATGTTCAGATGGCTTAGTGGTTACTGCGCCGCGGTTAGAGTTTGAGCGCCAGAAGTCGCGAGTTCGGAACTCAAATTCAACATATCTTTTTCCATTTTATCCGAATTTAATTATATTCAATATCAATAGAAAATGAACTTCTTTGACAACATTACGTTCAGAAAAACAAAGACACGTTCTTTAGAAATGTCCGAAGAAAATAGCCTTAATAGTTCGAAGTTAGATGGCAGCACTAGTAGCTTACCGAATATATCAAGTGACGAAAATAATATACAAATACAGGAACTACAAAACCAAATTGCACAACTTACTTCACAACTTGATTCAGCACACGAAGAGATAAAGAACTTAAACATAGAAAATACTCAGCTCAAAAAATCTATAAATGAATTAACATGTAAAAATGATGTACTAAAAAAGGCTACAAAAAAATTAACCAGAGAAGTGGGAACTCCTAATAAAAGTTCACTTACATCTACTCCGCGCCTAAACTCTCAAACAAAGTCACAGAAGAAGACGAGGAAGACACAACTATTTTCGAAAAAACAAGACACGATTAATGCTTCAACGGTAGAACTAGATAATACAACTACACAGAAGGAAGAAAATGATGACCTTTCTTCGATTCCCATCAAAAGAAAACTGTGCATTGTTAGTGCCAATAAACATAACAAAGTTTTGACCACAGCTCAAGAGATATTTGAAAACTTTCAAGTATGTCATTACGTCACGCCGAATTGTGGTATACTTCGACTTATTAAAGACCTACATATAAAACTAATTGATTATTGTATGAATGACTACTGTATTGTTTTAATTGGAGAAGAAGACTTTTTACATACTGAAAATTATGTTAATATCATTATAAAACTAAGGGAGACATTGATGACAGTACAGAATACGAATATAATCTTATGTGCTCCTACTTTTAAATTAAGTAATTACTCGACAATGTTTAATTGGCGTATAGAGACATTTAATAATTTATTACATCTAGACTTACAAACATATAACTATGCAACTGCATTTGATTCTAATTTAAATCTTTTTTATGATTTTACTATGTTCTCTAAATTCAATAGACAAATTAATGACTGTGGTATGCGTAATATCTTTCAAAATGTATTGTTAACCATAACAGAGTTATCATCGACCCAATATGAATCTCCTGCAGATGAAAAATTTAATGAACATGAAAATTTTTTTCGTGTATAAAAATATTAATATTCTGCATCAAAATATAAATGGTCTTTTGAACAAATCTCATATGTTTACTGTCTTACTTAATGAACTATTCAATTCAGAAAATAAAATAATTGATGTGCTGTGTTTTTCAGAGCATAATATGATATTATCTGATGTTAACTTGTTACATATTCCTAATTATACACTTGCTACACATTTCACTCGGAAAACCCGACATGGTGGTACATGTATTATGATACGAAACGGCATTAAGTATAGAGCTTTGGAGTCGGTGGGCAAGTGCTGTGTTTCTAATATAATTGAATGTTGCGCAGTGGAACTCACTGACCACAACATAATTGTGATGTGTGTCTATAGAAGTCCATCTAGTAGGGACATAAAAAGTAAACTTGAGATATTTTTCAATAACCTGAATATTCTCTTAAAGGCTTTTTCATTACATACTAACAAAAAACTTATTATATGCGGTGATTTCAACATAGATCTTTTGAAAAAGACCACTTGTTTAGAGCAATTCAAATACCTTATAACGGGTTACAATCTCAAATTTGAAATAAAAGTCCCAACAAGATTGGGCAGCGGGACTTGTATAGATAACATAATTCATAATGTACGAGGATCAAAGGGAGAAGTCTTGGAGCTGGCGGTATCCGATCATACGGCGCAACTATTACAATGTCCAGTTAAACGAACATGCATATTAAATTACTGGTTCTCAACTAAACGAGATTACTCAAAAGAAAATGTTCAGAAATTCATAGACAACATCAAAGCTATCACTTTTTCTGACGTATACGAGGAAACGAATGCCGCTAAGGCATTCAAATTGTTCTATGACCTGTTTAAGTTGCTATATGATTTATGCTTTCCAAATATAAAAATACGGATATCTACTAAAGAAAAACCAAAATGGATTAGTCGTGGTATTAGGATTTGCAGTAAGAGAAAAAGAGAATTGCTGTGGAAATACCGGTCTTTACCAAATAAGCAAAATAAAGCAAATTTTAAAAAGCTTTCAAATCGGCTAAAGAAAGTTATAAATCTCACACAGAGAGCCCATAATAATCGTTATATACATTCGGCTCAAAATCTATGTAAAGCGACATGGAAAGTAATAAATAAAAATAAGAATAAACATAATTTGCCAGATGACACCATAATTAAAATCAAATCAAATGACAAAATCTTAACTAATCCCCTTGAAATAGCACAAGCTTTTAACGATTCCTTTGTGGATCACGTTAAACCAGTTACTAATTTAGACATTAATAAAAATAAACATAACATAAGCAGTAGAATTACTTCTATGTTTATATCGCCTACAATACCACAAGAAATTCACCAAATTATTATGTCGCTAAAGAATACGTCTAGCACTGGGTATGACGATATATGTACAAACATTGTTAAACGGGTATCCACAATAATTGCTCCTGTGTTGAGTCATCTCATCAATATGTGCATATGCCATGGTTACTTTCCAGAGGAATTAAAAATAACAATTATAAAGCCTCTCTTCAAGAAAGGCCACAGAGAAGATATCTCAATGTTGAGGCTACAAGACCATGATACTGTTAAGACTGTTGCTCGATTGGCCGTTTTACTTAACATGTGCAAAGCATAGGAATGTTGGTTTAGTTTACTGCATACTTTATCAACATGTGAATTCCATTTTAAATTGTTTTGTATGTTTAGTCCAAGAAATTTAGTCACATTTGTTTCATTAATAATTTTGTCCTTATATTTAATATTTAAGTCTAAGTTGTGATTTACTCTTTGTTGAAATTTCATTAATACTGTTTTATCAAGATTTATAATCAAATTATTATTTTGCAGCCAATTCACTACTGACAATAAGGTAGAATTAATCTCAGCCTCTAATGTGCTTGCCTCATCAATATTAAAAAGTAAAGTGCTGTCATCTGCAAACATTGTCATAGGATATGATGATGCTGATGGAAAGTCGTTAATATAAACAATAAATAGAGGCGGCCCGAGTACGCTACCCTGTGGTACTCCATAATTTACGGTTCTCTGGCTAGATTCATATGTTATTTCGCTTTTTTTAGAAATTCTACTAATTTTCGTTATTTGTTGCCTATCACAAAGATAAGATTCTATTAAATTTGATATATTTCCTCTTATTCCGTATGCATTAAGTTTTCTCATCAGTATTGTATGGTCTACGCGATCAAAAGCTTTTGACATGTCCATATAAAGCGCCAAAGTTGGTAGTCTCTTATCCACTCTGCTGCTTACCATATGTAAGAAATCGTAGATGGCCATGTCAATAGATCTGTTTTTCCTAAAACCTTTCTGGTTATCAACGAATAGGCAATTCTTCTCAAAGTACGAAGTAAGTCGATAATATATTGCTTTCTCGATTATTTTTGAAAAAATTGGTACTAACGCTATAGGCCTGTAGCAGGACAATCCACTAGTCTGATGATATGTCCCGTCCGGATTTTTGCGACATACCCAATGTTTGACAAGTCATCCGCTCCGGATTTTTTTCTAACATTTTGTATTTTTCCGTTTTTTGTGTCACAAAAACCGCTAAGTGCAGTGCGTCTGTGTTTAAATTAAAAGCCTAGTAGTCAAAGTCGTCAAAAAAAATCAAAGTGCGTCTGTGGGTCCGCCCGAGACCGAAATATTTATTTTTTAATTCAGTTCACCGCAGGTCGCCATTACGCTTGCAAAAGCGTGCGCGTACAAACTTTTTGTGAGAAAAATTTAGAAAGTTTTTTTTTTGCGGGATGTGGTTTCTGCTGAAACAAACCATGGAATGGTAAGTGTAGAACTGTTTTTAATAAGTTTTCTTTTGTTTTTCGCGTAAATTCCAGTAGAAAAACGTATTTCAACGAACGCCGTCCGACATTTTTTTGCTGTTTGTTGCACTTTTTTTTCTTTTTTCGATTTTTTTTTTTACTTTTTGTGAATATTACTCATCAAACTGTTGTTATTTACAATGCTACGGTAATTAACAACAGAAACAATGCATTTGATTGAGATGGTAATGAACCAAATAAAAATCTAATGAAAACAAAAACCTTGACTGCCCAAAAAATCCGCTTCGGATTTTATCAGCAGGTATGCGGTACTTAAAAAATGGATACCCCATTTTACTAGTTTTTCAGTAGTTGTTCAATCTAGGGACAATTTTTGTTGTGGATTGTGTTTTTCAGCTTTTTTACTTTTAATGATTTGTGGATTTAAAATTTTATATTTTTGTTTCAGGTCGAGTTCAGTTGGATTTTGTCCCGGTGCCGCATCCATTTTTGGTTTGATCCGTGACCAAATTGCTGTTGTTGTTGTGAAATTGTGCATCTTGCGGGTTAATTTTTGTGTTGTTTTTTTTAACAACATTGTGTTGTGTTGTGTTTTTCCATTAGTAAATATCATTAGCAAGTGGACTGTGAAATAAAATTTCAAATAAATGCTATAGTAATTGTAAACAAAGCCAAATAAACAAAGGCCGTTTTCATGGCTCTTTTTCAAGTGTTTGCATTGTGACTCATATCTCGTAAACTAAACAATTGTAGCAGCAAAAACTGTGTGTGTGATGAGATCAGGTACCAAACTATGTAATACAATAGCACTTTAAGCCACTTGGCTCACAGAGTTCACAGAACTCGAGTGTAAACATAACAATTTTTTGTGCCGCGCCGGCGCCAATTTTTTTGCGGCCTAATTTTTTTTATTTTTTATTTTGAAAATATTGTATGTGGAGGTGTGTTATTTTGATTGATTATTGTGGAATAGGGTGTATTCTTTGAAATAAAATAAAAACTTTGTGAAATAATGGTTTATTTTTTTATTTGTGTACACAAATCTGAGAAAATGTCCCTAACACTGACTTTACACTGACTTTACACAATATTTACAAATAAATTACAAGGTAAAAGTGGATACATTCCTTTGAAATATGATAGCTTATTTCATAGCAATTCTAACAACATAAGTTTCATACATGGGTCCCATACAAAACTTCCGAGAAATCGGCGTTTTGCTGACGCCGCGCCGATAGCGCGTAATCATCCCCCCCCTCACTGTCAGACGACCGGCCGTCAAAATTTGACCCGTTTTGGGGCAATGCCACGGGTAAAGATATGGTATTTAAGTGCCAAAAAAGGTGCATAAGAGCTATATTTAATTTGCAGATAACAGACAGCTGCAAACCGTTTTTTAAAAATACGAAAATATTAAGTATGCCTTCGTTGTACATCTATGAAACATGTATGTTCGTCAGAAAGAATTCACATAAATTTGCTCGAGTCACTAGTCAGCGCCGTTGTGATCGGTTACAAACAGTTGGATCTAGTACTGCACTATACAGAAATAGTATTTTTGTAATGGCTCCAAGGGTCTATAATAAATTACCAAAATGTATAAGGGATGAAGATAATATCCGCAAATTCAAAAGTAAATTGTATTTATTTCTAATAGATAAGACATATTACTCTATCGAAGAATTTTTAAATGAACAAATAGGAAATTACTAGCTATTTAATATAATTTACCATTGACATGCATGTAAAAATAAATTGTAATTGATTAATTAATATTTGGTACTTTTAATTGATATTATTTAAAATATAACGTTACTAGTTCTTATTATAATTTAACATTGACATGCATATAAAATAAATTATAATTGATTAATTATTTATAAATAATACCTACATTTAATAGACATTATCTACTCGAACTTGACTTTGTATTGTATAGATTCAGATTTATTACTAAACACCTAATGTATTTGTACACCAATTTCATTGGTAGGACATAGAGCTCAACAGAAATGACACATAAGACCTTTATTGTAATACCTATGTTCACGAATAAAGATTGATTGATTGATTGACATCTAAGGCTCCCACAGACGGATTCGACGCGACAATACGATTCCAATGCAACGCCCATTTATCAAATAAATTCTCAGCAAAAAAAAATCCGAGGAACAAATTCAATTATTCTATGAAAACCTTCAGCGACTAGTTCTATATTTCAATACAACCCATATTTACAGATCACTTTGATCAGTGATACATAGTTAGATTTAGTTTACGTTTTTACAAGAATAAAGCCTTTATGAACTAAACATCTATTTACAAGCCTTTGTTATGATAAAATAAACAATACCGTTTCAAACTTTACACAAGAGATTTACAAACTACCCACTCAAAAGTCTCGAAATTATTGATCTAGTCCATATTTTGTTCTATAATATTATTATGGTTAATAACTTGGCCAACGTGCCCACCGGAGCGAGGAACTAGGTCATTCCTAGTTTAGCTTAGATCAGCTAGAACAGCGGATAATTTTCTTGTTACCTTGCAACAAACACACATTGTTGTGATTCTGGTTTTGTACACGGGTAAGCAACTATGGAACTATACATCGGTAAATATCTGTGGGAAGACCTCTGTGTTTTTTAACTGAAGATAAGCTTATGAGAGCAGTGGTGGCCCAGTGGTTACAGTTCCGACTTACGTGTTTGTGTCCCGAGCAGGAGCTTTACTTTGTGTGATTAATTTCATCACCACTGCTCTCAAAACGGTGAAGGAAAACATCGTGAGAAAACCGGCATGTCCTAGAACCAAAAATTCATGTGACATCTACCAATCCGCACTGTGCCCGCGTGGTGGATTATAGGCCTGTGTCCCGGCAGTGGCGACATTAAAAGACTGATGATGTGATGTGATGTGAAGCTTATGATCTTGGTAAGCAGACTTGCTAAGCAGAAAGCACAAAGATATCAATCAATCTCTGTTAGGTACTTATTTTAACCTGCTATAGTGCTTATGCTAGCTGTAAGCATTTATTGGTATTCTACCTAAGCCATTAAAAAAGAGAACAAGTAAACACAAAAAGCACGGACTACATTCAACCAACAGTCATCGTAATTGCATCACAGTATTACATCGGTGAAGCTGCTTCTGGAGATATACCCTGACCATTTGACTTGTATATAAAACCTATACCAGAGCCTTATTCGTTGACGAAAATATTTCGTATATTGAAAAATTAAACGTCAAAAAAGAAGCTTAAGAATTTGTTGCAAAATTTGTACTTAGGGTGGGAAAAGATGAAATTATTGATAACCATAGTCAATTCAAGACCAACATTGATGAAAGAACTCTTCAAAGAATAAATTACGAGTACTAAAAATAGATAAACCGTTCTTTACTCTTCAGAAATGAATTTCAATCAATAACGGTTTAATTAAAATATTGAAGTTCCAAATTGAAAGGTGAGGGTAGGCATTATTGGCGATGATTTATTTTTAGCGAAGGTCACATTGGTAAAGCTTGAACAACGGTCCTTTACAATATTTGTTTTGTATTAAACTATTGAGCCAGATTGTTCGATACGTTTTTCAAGTACGGTATCCCTATATTTCACACGTGGTATACACAGGAAGTAATATTGAAAATTAGGTATTGTACTGAATATGAAGCTGTTTCGGAGAACTAGTGTTGATTAAGAGCACAATGCGATTGCATATAATTGTAGGTATGATGTAAATCCAGAATTAATGGAATATCCCAGAATCATTATAATTCCGTACAAAAGGAGAATATGCATATTTCTATGTGCACAAAAACATTAAAAATAGTACTAAATACTATTTTTAATGTGATTCTATTTTAGAATTCAAAATGTAATTTCCTATTTTGTGCGCTGGTAGAAGAAAAAGTGTTTGAAATATAACCGAGTTGGATGAAGTGTTTCGGGTAATGATCGCTTCTGAGAATGAGTTTTTTTTTAACTTCCCATAGATAGACCTATGAACTTGAAAGGTGATCAGTAATGTTTATTATTACGTATATTTTACTAACAAATACCAACATAAATCAGGTACGGAATCCTAAATTTGCGAAGTCCGACACGCACTTGGCCGATTTTTCCATTATATCTAAATGCCAAACAAATAACTGGTCCACTATGTAACTCTGAGGTGACAGAGAATTGTGAAGTAAAACTTCAGGCAGCCTTTCGAAAATGGACACAAGTTAAGATTGAAACTTCAAGGTCGCGTCACATTTCGTCACATAAGTACGAAAACTAAAAATCTTCCTGATATAACGCTATACTTCGCTTACATGATTCTCTCATTCTTAATTTGTTAAGAAGTTTCACTTCACGTGTTTGGTGCTTGGACGCTTAATTTTCTTCATTATGAGTCAAAATTGTTCAGATTGTTTTTTTAAAATTTTGTACCTATTAAAAAATGCATATTGCTGGTGCAACTTAAATATGCAGTTGATTTGAAAGCTTTCAATTTTACCATTATATCATAAGGCGTAGAGCACATGGCATTTTACTGCACGTTATTTGCAGTATAATCAACATCTCGCCAGTCAAGTACGAACGGACAGTATGGAAACTACCTAGCGACCCGCACTACTGACAGCATCGCGGTAACCGCTTAGGGGTCTCGTCAATGCGCATGTTTGTGTGAGTGTGCCGTTTCGAGCGTTTGTAGGTAGTTTCTATACTGTTCGTCCATATTTAAACTGTGATATCGCTGTTAATACTGAATACACGTTTAGTTATGCCGTGTGACGTTTGATCTCACCAATATACTGCAATATGCTGCATACAGTACAATGCCGTGTGAATCTACCTTATCAGAGTTATCAAACTTAATACAATATAGTGTGGATCTCAAGTAAATAAGTTATTCACAGTCTGATGCGTACTATTAGAAGGTTCTCTGGGGACTTACTGGTTTCTGGCAGACGATGTATAGAGTAAACTACTGCTTCGTGCACCTCTGGAAGAGACACGGGAGTGGTTCGTATCCTCTCCTCTTCGGCACTCTTTTCTAAGCTTTGTAGGTATATTGAGTAGACGCTTGCTGTACACCGTATCTGCACAAAGAAAATAAAGTTAATTTCATGGTTGTTTCTTTTCGATTACCTCAAACAGTGTGGGTTGGGAATATGCTTAAATGACAATAACAGCCTGTCAAAAAGGTGGTAGCTTGACTAACAGCTAAACGCACGCCTCACCCGTGAAGCATCGTTCGCACACCATCAGGGCGAGCACGGCCTACTGTGACAGTCTTGAGTCACACATTTTTATAACAGTTTGGGAGCAAAAACCGTTATAAATTCAAATTAAATTTATTGCATCCATAATATACATATAGGTGGTAAATATTAGATACAGAAACAATTATGAACACAGTCGGGCACAGCAACATTCTAGATACAGTTAGTGTCTAGGAGAGAGGAATAGCGCTTAATATTTTCTTTTAAAATTTAAATTTCATTTACTATCTATACAAACTAAAAACAACTATCACAGAGGCCGTGCTGGCATGTGTGCGTAAGCTATTGTGATTCTATTGTGTCTGCTAATTAGACGCGCGATGGGTTCACTACTTTAATGAGAGAGAAAAAGTATAGAAATATTTAAATACAATACCTGCGTGCTTAATATTTCCTATTTCTAAGTGCTTTTTTTTATTTATTGCGTTTACATAAATAGTAAATATATTATGTACTTAAATAAGTTTTATTATAAAGGCAGATTTTATACATATACGAACACACACTCGGCATTTTCCCATGACTAGCTGATTCCTTGATTTGAAAGCCATAAGTATCTGAATTTATAATTTAGATACCTGGGACCTACCTCACGTTACTGTACCGTAACAAATTACACGTTTACCGTATCGAAATTCAAAATTGCAGCGATTGTAATCTAAACTAACAATGGGTCACGAGTCACGACACTGAAGGCTGGTAACACTTATTCTACGAAGTCCAGGCCATGCCTCATAACTACCCCGCTGCACTAAAATATTGCCTACTTTATTTATTGCCTGAAACTATAGGGAAGTTGGCTGATGAAGTGTTTTCCGAACTTACTGCTGAAATAGCTAAAGTTTTCTGGGAGCGGTGCTGAACTGCGATCACCTATGTGGCCGTAGTTTAATCTTATGTAATCCCTGTGTCCCTCGGTCGGCATCGGTGTCCCTGGTCACCGTGCAGGCAACGGGACATTCAAAGTACTTACAAAAAAAAAACCTTTTTATTTATGATGGTTTTGCTTTTGACTCTAGTCTAGGTTAGAGGTGACTGAGACAGAGTGAGCTTACCCAGAAGAAGCCTGAAGCCTTTTTACAAAAATAACAACCGACTGCCAAACAAAAACACTACAAAGTGAAAAATAACTTCAATTTCGGAAGTCGGTGTCAAAAAACAAAGAAACGGAAACAGGAACACAGGTTTTTTTTATTTGTCACTTTTTAGATGAAGTACATAATGGACCAGTTCTATAGGCTAGGTACCTATAATGCCCTAAGAGATGCCAGAATATATTAACCAAATAACACGAAACTTAAACAGAACCGGTTAAATGAGAGTATACCAGGGTGAACTATTCACACCTGCGTGGGGTACGCAGGTGTGAATAGTTAGAGCGTACCAGTGTGATGTTATGTTATGAAATGGCGTAAACAATAAACAGACATGCGATTGCAGCCATCCCGAGTGATTTGCCGTCATTTATTGAAGAGTTCTGACATATATCTCCGAAGTTCTTCATTAGATCTTGATAAAAACTAAATGGAATCACATGACAAGCACCAGCTTTCATATAAAAAAAAATCATCAAAATCAGTTCACCTAATAAAAAGTACAGTCGAATTGATAACCTCCTCCTTTTTGCTAAGTCGGTTAAAAGTTTGAGATCTCTATGCATACCTGTACAGTGTAGCAATTTAAAGTGTGAACCTGTGCAGTCGGGCGGGGAAATGAAAGCAGGTATAGAAGAAGGCGGAACAAGTTGAAAAGTCACGCAACCAGCATTGAAAAGGGGGTTTCTCCAAACAGACGCGTGTTGTGTCTGTGTGGGTAACTACTCTATGGTTGTTGTCGGGCTTTTTGTATGGTACTAATATTCAAATCGCGCGATGAACTTTGATTGCGCGATTTAGGATTTGTGTGGCGGTATATATGTCGCTAAACAGGCATTATAAGTCATGGAGTAGAATTTTTTTTTTCATAAAAGCTTAGTCTATGATAAGAACGTTGAAGACTGTTAATGTACACAACAGTGTCTGGACAACCTAAATGTAGGACTAGACAAAATTAAAAAAAAACATCAAAATTTATTTAATAAAGAACAGTATTATAAAGATTTTTACATTGGCCCCAAACTAGGCAAGCCTGTATCTTGGGAACCAATTTTGAGGGTAAACATTTAGAAGATTTTAGACACATGTTCGGTTTCAGAGAAAAGTAAAATATAAACAAAAAAAAAAAATATATAAAACAATCAAATTTTAGGAAAATAAAAGTAGGTAGTAAACAATTAAAAAGTTCCCTGATATAATATTTCTTTATACTTTATAAATTTTAACGCTATTTTGCAACTATGAGTTTGAGTATGAATGTGAGTATAAAATGTGTGAATGCGAATGTGAGTGTAAATGTGAGTGTGACTGTGAATATGAATGTGGGTGTGAATGTGAGTATGATTTGTTTTAAATTTTATTTTGCCACGGAAATTAATTTTTCAGCTTCGTCATATGATAGACTCAGCAGCCATGAAGTTATTTTAATTTTTGCCCGTTTCAGAGTGAGATTTTTTATGTTGCACTTGTTGATAACTTCATTGTATATATGAGAATGCAGAAAAAGTGGAAGTCTTCGTGCATATGCGGATTTAGCTGCAGGAGTAGAGATCCTGAACTTGCGTTTAGCCTGTAAATTACTTAGGTCACTCCTCCTAAGAGTTCTGCTGTGGGTCTTTGTTGTTACCTTCAGTATGTACATTTTTCTTACGCTTAGAACTAAAGTTTCCGAGTATAAGATGTCTGTAGGGAAACGATAAGGCTTGTGTAACAGGGTTTTGAGAACTGCGCGTTGTGCTCTTTCGAGGGTTATCAGGTGAGATTTTGCAGCTCCTCCCCAAATTGTTATGCAATATTGTATTAGCGACTGACACAGAGCCACATAGACAAGTTTTTTTACATCGTCGCGTGCACAGTCTCGTATCATTCTCATAATATATATTTGCTTCCGTACGCGTTTAACTAGTTCCGTAATTTGTGGTTTGAATGACAGGTGCTGGTGATGATAACTCCCAAATATCTCATTACGTCTACTCTGTCAATGTTATTGCATGAGCATTGGGTGACGGTGTTATATGTGCTATGACAACTTTCTTTGTGGATTTTAAGACTCCATAACGGTATTTTTGTAGCCAGTGTTTTCCTAAAAGCTATGAACTTCGTTTTTTCTGCATTCAGTGTAAGCAAATTCCTGTTGAGCCAGTTTGCGATCGTGTTCACTGCTACTTCTGCTTTCCCATAGACGTCCTCCCAATCGGTTCCGTGGTGGTGGTGGTGGTGGTGGTATGGTAAGATTGAGTATATCATTCATATATATAGTAAAAAGTGTTGGGCCAAGTATGCTGCCCTGTGGGACTCCGAAGCTTATTTCCTGTTCTTAGCTGACTATATCTTCAACTCTGACGCACTGCCGTCTCCCACTCAAATAACCACGAAGCCAGTCAAGTGCTGTTCCTCTTATTCCGAACCTTTCAAGCTTTCTAAGGAGTATTGGGATAGAGACGGTATCGAACGCCTTAGCAAGGTCCAAAAATATACCAAGGCAACGTTCACCACCATCAGTATGTTTGGATATAATGTTCGTCAACGGTTTGACCGCGTCAGATGTAGATTTTCTTTTTCTAAACCCAAATTGCCTTTCTGAGAGAAATGAGTTATTTTCTAGGTAATTAACTATGCGAGTATTCATTAGTTTCCCCAAAACTTTTGAAAAGATGCTAAGCAGAGAAATAGGTCTATAATTATCCGGGGAGTTCTTGGGTCCGGCTTTATGAATCGGAGACACCACTGCTACCTTCCACTGCTCGGGGAAAACCCCAGTCGAAATACTCAGATTACAGATTAGACGTTCAATGACCTTCGATTATTGAGTCGAAGGTCATTGAAAGTCTAGTAAGTAGGTATCACTAACAAAAATTTGTTACTAATACCTAGTAGGTATCACTAACAAAAATTTGTTACTAATACCTACATATATAACTTCGTATGGAATAATTATTTATTTCACAGAAAGCATAATCGTTCTTCCAAAACAACAATAATAATTTCTTAAAATATGAAAATGGAAGTAAGTAAGTACTTACGAAAGCGGTAGCTGTTAGGCAGGGTTTATGAGAAAGAATATCTCATAAACCCTCGGTTTAGGTGAAAATTTAATATCTGAATAGGTGAGGCTTGCTGAAAGAACTCCGAGAATATATATGAAAAGATTCTGATACGAGGCCTACAGCTATGGGTCCAGATTTCCAAAAAGTCACCCGTTTATTTTCTTTTGATCAGGTGCTGCTTGACCCAGAATGACATAAGTATACAAATCTGTCGAAGACATTTTGGGTGTTCCCTAAACCTCTATCACTGGTCCGATTTTCAGTTCGGTTTTAACTTTGAAACCTCCAATTTGGATAATTTATGGTCTTTTAGCCTTGGATATGTTTGCCTTGAAAACCCTGCTAGCTCCCTCTCTATACCTACTTAGGCACACTAGTCACAGCGGATCTTTGTGTTTCAGAAGTTGGCTGCAGGACCCTGCGCAATTGCTATTTTTGTGTCAATATTGAAGTAGAAGACCGCATTGTATAACTGCCTCTTTCACTCGCTTACGTTTGTCGCATCGTCTTATCTCGCTTACTGTATGCAGTATACTCGATGACAAACTGTTTCTTGGGCTATGGTTCACATTCGCAGAGCCAACTACCGAATTACAAAGATCCGTTGTGACTACTGTACGAAATTGTAAACAAAGTAGGAACGCAAGAAGATGAATCTCAAATAGGTTGGGTACATTTTGATAATTGACTCGTACACAAAACGATTTGTTCCGGTCGGATCCCCTCGATCTGATCCCCTGCTGGTTTTTTTTTTAATATTTCCTTTCTGATTCACTAACGGTATACGCTGAGGAATCAATAATACAAATGAAGTAATTATAACTTTGCCTGAACTTTGGTATGAAAGTCAGACACATTGCCAATTCCAACTAAGGGTAGCTTCCAAATAGGGATCTGCGAAGTAGATACGCAGAAGCGTGAAAATAAAAAGCATACAGCTGGAAAGATGTGGGTACGCATCCTTGCACCTCTAAGCTTCACACCATTTCACAACTTCGCTACCGCATCTTCGCACCGCACAAGTGCCACGTACTGCTTTGGTGGAAGCAATGATTTTCAAACATTTTCACAGCGCCGCTATAGAACCTCGCACCGCCAAGCCTAACTTTGATAAAATAAGACTCTTTGTATCGCCCCGCGAGCCCAAACATTTGGATTGGTCGCAATTCGTTCAGAAACATGAACTCTAGTAATTTTGCCGCGCCTCTGTTTGAGTGTTTTAGTGCCCATATAACCGTCGAATACCGAAATAGTCTGACACAAATTAACAAGGGACAGTTGCATTATGTGTGAAAAACTATAAAGATATGTGAAGGTTATAAAGTATTTAAAAATAATAGGTAGGTAGTCATGGAGACTGCTGCCAGAAGTAAAAAAATTAAAACTATGTAAAAACATAGTTATGCCGTTATAATATCAGCGTGTCGATGACCTTGTCACATTAGCATGTCGCTGACGCGAACTCATACGTTTTGCCTCTACCAAAAATCACTAAAAAGCGGCTAAAGAAGGTTTCACTTTAAAAAAAATGGCTTTAATTTATGTATTGATGTATGTATAAAGTATTTGGTAGCTCTTTGCCGCGGCTTCGATCGACAACTACGATAAAGTTGAAATGATAGACAAGTTAGGGTTGTAGAATCATAACAACAGATAAAATTCTTTGAATAGCTTATGACTTTGGGGCGTGTGTTATGCGCCTTTTTGCGTCTCTACGCAGAAGACGGTTGTTTGTGTCTTATACTTCAAATGGCTAAGAATGTCATGTAGGTAAATAAATGTATTCAGCCGATAATTTTGGCAATTTGACCGAAATATTGGAATGATCATGTCTCTGAATGATCAAATTATTCAATACTTACATCAAATCAGATTTACATTCCACTGCTTAGATATTAAAGGTATTTCTAAGACATTTTGTTCCATAGTAACGCGACAATTAAGTCATAAGATTTCATTTGATGACTAATTTTATTGCTATGATAAAAATAAGGTTTGACTCACCTTAATTTTCCCTCTGACAAAGTGATGTTTTTGTACGACGAATTGTATGGTGCTGTAAGCGGTCATTGGCCCTCCCACTGTTTCGCCATCCACCCGATGTAAGACATGCTGACTCAGCGCCTGCGAAGATAGTATTACAAGGTGTTAGCTCGCGTGACAAGACAGATAAGAAAAGCCGACACGACCCGGAAAACTTTCAGTTTAAGACGGTACCCTGACCAAAAAATCGGCATGCGAAATGAGCATTCCTATTGGTCTAGCGGCACTGGTGGCGCATGAATTACAGTAGTGAATACGCCCAGATTTTAGAATAAAATCTCTATAAAATCGAATTTTGGTCTTTTGAAAAAAAAAAATCTACAAAAATGTTCGTTATTAAATTGTCTATCCATTAGTGTTAGTACAAAAAATAATTAATGAACACTTTACGAGGAGATGCATAATATCAATAATTATTTCTAATTTTTATGTTTTTTTGGAAAGAGATAAGTGAAATATATACAACATTTAAAAAAAAACTAAATCTACCATTTTAGAATCAATATTATGTAGAATTTTAATGTATTATTATTAATTGATATTTCTTTATAAATAACGAGTAGATAGCTTCTAAAAACAGCACAAGAAACGGCTTGCGCGGCATTTTGCTCAGGGAACCGCCTTAACACTCAGGTAACCAATATGGGCCGTTTCTTTCCCCACCTATAAAGTCAAAAATATTTAATATAATTCTAGAGAATGGCTTCCATCTTTTGGTTGATGTTATTGCAGTTTTATTGTGTTTTAGGGTAGGTTACGTATGACGTGGTGACAGACTTAAGATTATCAAGTTCAAAAACCCCTGTAGTCTCGTTTTTATTCGGTTTAAAATTATTCGACCTTTAAGAAGAATTATATACTTGTGGCAACGCATATATTTTTAATATTCAAAGTGATCGATCCCGATCATACACTTAAAACTTTGTTAATCTAATGTTGAACAAGACCGCAAATTGGTTTTGAAATATTATATTTATTTTATTTTATAATAAAATAGCATTTTATTCTCTTTCAAACAACTAGCCGGTAATTTATTCATGAGACATTATGGAGTGCCTCAAAGTGAGATTACTTTGAACTGTGACGTCACAACTTTCAGCGCGGAGCACTATTTATGTTCTCGTTGACTAACTTTCGACAAATTGAATAGTTTTAATAGGTATCGTGAACTAGGTTATTTATTGGGCAATTGTAATGTTGTCAAGGAGGTTTAAGGTAAGTATGCACTAGAGCATTTTCGCGAGCATTACAATGTAATGTAGCGTTCGACGTAATGCGCGCTCGTTCCTTTGCTTGATAAAATGTTACACCAAAACGGGTTTTTAATATAAGTTTGTAACAAAACATCGAGCATCATGATCGAAGTGTAGTTCGAGTAAATTTTAAAACAGCAAATGCTCGATGCTCTGAAAATTCTCTAGTCTATAGTCACCTTTTTGTTAATTGTTCTGGGGTACTATGAAGTTCGGATTACTATAGGTAATTACTACGGCACTAAAACTCTTAATAAATCAGCTTAGTCTTTTCTCAACTTCAGCTCGTCGGCTACCAGTCTAGCTATATGCCACGACTGCCTATTTGTCCTGCAGAAATCAGCAACTGAGCAACACGATACTCCTTTGGCAAGACTAGTCCCATATTTTCTAGTTTATGATTACCCGTTACAACAGACAAGATCTATGAATGACTGCTAGAACCAACGGCTAAACTTGTTTTTCAAGACTCGGACGAATCTCGGTACAGTACGTTCAAATGGTTAGGTAAGATCACGGATCAATCCGTCCACGGATCAACCTCGGCTAGCCTAAATCTTGAATATCGACCAGTGTCACACGTCACACGGTTCATAACACAGAGTAAAAAATTATACCATACTGAAAGTTCACACAGTCACACGGGTCGATCAAACGGCAATAAAACTCAGATATCATTACTACGAGTACTCACAAAGCCCGACTACGATTTCCCTATTCGAAATATGGAATCGTGTCTGTTTCATAATTTGCCATTAATTTATAAATGTCCATGGCGATCAATACATTTTACTATTTATGGAGGCCGATAGAGCAGGTTTACTTTAGTACAATTAAGGGCTTTTGCAATAGGTAACCTGTAAAGTACCCATTTTAATTTACTAATACGATTGAGAAACCAGCTCCAAAGCTGGTTAAATAAGTAGTAGTATGATGATAGTAAGATAGAAAAGTAGGATAAAACAATATTGATCTTGTAGAACATTCCATATATATAAAAGCTCCAAATATTTGGAATGACGTGTCGTATCTATAAATACTTTTCCATGCAGAAATCACAGAATTGAAGGTAGATCAATGACAAATCCATTTGTCGCAGCCGTGACCGCAAAACTACACGTAAATTTGAACTGCCCGATTGCTGCAGTGGCTCAGTAATTGGCGACTTTGTTACAAATATTTATGAGCTTGCAAAGCGTCTGAGTGTTTGCGTATGTGAGGTATATTAGGTATGTATGTGACCATTGGATTGATATAGAGGATTTTGTGAAATTCTCTTCTGCTTCAATCGGTCCCTTGTTACTGAGGATCGTGGTCAAATTTGAAGTGGCTGAAATTTGCTCGAAGACATAGCTTTTTTCACTTGGTCAACATCGTGTTGGTTTTTTTTTTACCGAAAGAAGTTTATTACAAAATGGTTCCATTTAAATTTGGTAAAGATCTGATGAAGAACTTACCTCCGAAGTTCAACAGAACTCTACAATAAATGACGGCAAATCTCCCGGGATTGCTGCAATCGCATGTCTGTTTATTGTTTACACCATTTAGCACCTCTTTACCTTGTCGAGGTTATGGGAATCGATTGATACACTTTTCTCTGAGGATGAAAACTCGCCTCTTTTCTAAGTAAAATATAATTTATTTTGATTAGTAAAACAGGATCAGTAAACAAACCTCAAAGCAAAAGGACCTATTCAATAAAATCTAAAATCTGCCGAAACAAAATCTGTCTAAACGGAAACAACCGAATCAATCAAACAAATCAAATTATTATTTTGCCATAATGCAGATGTTATTAAAATAAGATCTATTTTAATTTACACCTTTATCTTATGTAAATATGTTATTGGTGTTTCCTAACCGATGGCGTTATAATCTGTAGTTTCTGCTTAAGCCCGTGAAAAAAGGCGTTTGTATATATTTTATATTTATAAATGATCTCACGTGAAGGAAAGCAGTCCAGGAACTGTACTTTGTGTCCAGTTGATGGTGATAGGTTAGGTAGGATACATGAACTCAAACATAACTCATGAAATTTAGGAGTATTTACCTACTACGATAAACTAAGCCTACACCTTCAGACGTAATTTTTATGATGTGTATTGTTAAAAACTAAATTGAATTAAACATACGAAATATCTTTCTTTTAAACAATAAAAAAAAACCCAGTATATTTTTATGTCATGCTACATCATTTATCTAGTAGTAGTATAGACACGCTTCGATGGACAACTATTGAACACGTAATTACGATATCTTGTGAAAACACCCCGATTCAAACAGTAAAAAGCGCATAACTTTAGAACAGCTGAACCGATTTTCATCCAACTAAGAACACTCTCGATAAAGTCACCCTTCAAACAACAAAAACAAAACAAAATCAAAATCGGATCATCCGTTTAGGAGCTTTGATGCCTCAGACTCTTTTTCCGTTGGTGATTAAAAATAGGACACTGATTATTATATTGTATCATTACAGCGGAATTCGGGCCAGTAAATGGTTAAAATTAATTTACCGGGCAGACCTTCGTCCGACATCTAATGAAGCTCTAACTCCGTTGGATGAAACTAATTGCTAATCAATACCCTTTTCAAAGGAACCACAGTAAGCAGACGTAATGGAATAAGATAAACAGAATATTTTGATCTATTAGCAGTGGTTGTAGTTACTTCGTTTTTGAATTATGTTCTGAGAATTATGTTACAAGTGAATATTATTGCTGTTACTAAACATACATTAATATGAAACTGTTTTATCTTAAATATCTAACATATTGGATTTGCCGGTTTAGTGTTCAGCGTGTCCTGTGACACACAGGCCTCTTCCAGCTGTTTTCACTCTTCTCTATTATTTGCCTTTCTTGACCAGATTGTCCCTCCAGTAATCTTTATATCATTAATCCATATTTTAGCTTGTCTGCCTATCTTCCTTTGGCCATCACGTGGTTGCCATTCCGTTATAATTTTAGTCCATTTTATCCGGCTATTGTCATGTGTCCTTTCCGTTGCCATTTCAACTGTTTTATTTCCTTCAGTATGTCTTCCACCTTTGTTGTAGAACTAATATCTTCTGCTCTTTTTGGTCTTTTAGCGTCACACCTAACATATCTTACAAGTGAATATGAACCGGGTAATACCAGCATGTTATTGTCTCACTGTAGGAAAAAGGTCCTATTTCAGACAGAGAAAGCACGAGAATGAATCTTCACGCTTGCTCAAGACGGGTTGATGATTTCAAATTTATTTTAACTACTAGCTATTTCCGCAACTCCGTCCGCGTCAAACCCGTAATAAACTAAAAAAATAATTAAGGGTTTTATTTTTTTACGTGGAACCCTAATCCTTTAAGCAAAATAAAAGTAGCTTATATTACTCCTCATAACATCTACTATCTGCCAGTAAAAGTCTTGCCAAAATCGGTCCAGCCGTTTCATAGATTCCCCGGAACAAACAGAAGCCAGACAGGCAAAAATATAATGTGTGTTAGTGTCTACATTACGGTACATAAAACTTTGCTATTTCGACACTACATACAGACACTTCAATTTTATTTATTTTATAGAAGATATAAGACCCGGATTCCTCATGATGTTTTCCTTCACCGATGACAGACGTTTGTCTTAGAAAGTAGATTATATGAATTGAAAAAGTTACATTAGTAATTGCCCGGAGTTGAACCTACGACCTCAAACACGAGAGACCACCATCCATTCTTAGCCTCTGGGCCACCATGACATTTACGACGATTAGATACTATGCTAGATTAGGTATAAAATACTTTTGTAATTATATTATTTCTACCAATATATGTTGCCTCAGACGGCTTTTACTGTAGTGACACAAAATCCGAAAAAAAAAACTACAAATATTAACCTGCATTCTAAATATGATTATGAAATATGAAAAATGAAATTTCAGCTGCCAGATATAAAGAGGTAAGGAAGTCACCCTCCTTACAATACCTACTTAAATGGCCCGGTCATGGCGGATATCCGTCCAATCGGACTATGAGAGAAATGAACAGAGAGTACACCTGTGTTTGCACACATATTTATGCACTATAAATTATCTTATACGGATACGCTAATCTCCGTCGAGATTGGCCACCGTGACCGAAATTTGATCGGCAAGAATAAATTATAAATACTAGTTGTTAAATGCCCAGGATGTAACAGTAGTATGTATAAAACCAAAAGTAACATTTTGCGATACGTCCCGTCGATAAAATCGTATGATTATGAAAACGAATCTCAATAAAAAAGACTAACAACCATCTAACATTTTATTGAACATTTAATTCTAGAAAAACAAATCAAACCCCCACAATAATATTATCTAAACGACTTTATACTTCCATAATCGTTGGCGGCCACGCGTATAAATGTGTCCGAGAGATAGGCGCCCATCTATCAAGTAAGGACAATAAAAAGCGGCCTAAAAGTTCGTATTCCGAATATCAAACGTTTACTGGGACCGGGTGACGTTCCAAATCACCTTTTTCGGGATAATGCCAAGAATTATAGGTGTATTTATCGTCCGATTATGTTAAAGTCAACAGCACAGCTCTCTGTAGTATCGCTTTTGCGGCTTTTATGGCTTCGACGAGTGAATCGCCCTTGTAGAATATATTGTTGCGGGTAACATACGAGTAATTTGAATTCTTGAGACGTTTTCTCAGTTTTCTATTTTACCCTCTTACTAATAAACGCGGAATAAAGTTATACCAGGTATAACTAAGGTATACCCATAACATTTTCATAGGTTTATACCTGGTTTAACTTTATTCTGCGTTTATTTGTAAGAGGGTTAGTGTTTTGCTGCAATGCAAATATTGTGTTTTTAGGGTTCCGTACCCAAAGGGTAAAAACGGGATCCTATTACTAAGACTCCGCGGTCCGTCTGTCTGTCTGTGTGTCCGTCTGTCACCAGGCTGTATCTCATGAACCGTGATAGCTAGGCAATTGAAATTTTCACAGAATTGAAATTGTTTTTTTTTTCAATAAATACTAAAAACAGAATTAAATAAATATTTAAGTGGGGGTCGGGGGAAGTACAATAAACGGGTTTTTTTTACGTTTATTGCGATAATGGTACGAAACCCTTCGTGCGCGAGTCCAACTCGCACTGAGCACGTTTTTTTATTAACAACACCATATGCAAACAAGCTACGTTATTTCTAAAGTAGATATTGTGTAAGTTAAGGAAACAAATACTTAGTGTGTTTTGAGTTGAAGAAGTAGTATCAAACCCGAAATTAGTTGCTTCTGATCCTAATCGCCTGATCCTTTTTACCTTTTTGATTTAGGAAAGTGATAGATTAGTACTAACGTGACCCATTTCGTATTTAACTTCATACAGACCCTAGAAATTAATGGATAAACTCTACACATCAAACCGAAGATAAATTACCTACTCCAAAATGTCTAAAACAACTGTAGATTACTCGTGCCAACCACGCACTAAGCCAACCAACCTCCTTTTTTTTTTGATTTTTGTTTTTTTTTTTAGCGTGGAGAAATGCTCATGCATACTGCGCTACCACGGGGAGATAGCGCAGTTATGTGGGACTCTAACCCACTAAAACTCCACGGTGTCCTCCTGTGCCGCTTATGGCGGGAACACGGGAACGCGTTAGCATACATCCACGAATCGCCGCGGCTGTCCATCTCCGGACCCTCCTCTGGGGTTAACCCCCATCACCGGCGCACCAGAACACACAGTACGCCGTGAGCACCCCGGGGACCAAACCAGCACTTGGGTACCAGACAACCCCGTGTATGGCACCCTTGGTCCCCCTGTGACGGGTGGCCCCGCCACCTACCACTTTTCGGCCGCAGGGGATAGGAAGAGCGGCCAGCGCTATACCGACACTCCTCCTCCCCTGCGGCCCCACCGCGTCCGCCATCAGACGGTGGCGACCCCGTGCAGGCCGCGGAGGGTAGGGCAAGCGGCCAACCAACCCCCGAGCCAACCGACCCCCTTCGCCTTAACCATCACCAAATTAATTCCTTCCTAATTTCACGAGCTCATCAAAAATACTAAGCAATCACACCAGTCATTAATTATTTAACAAGCTCTTCAGCAAAGTGAGTAAAATATAATTTTAATTGAAGGCAGGTTTCAACTTTTCCCTCTAAAAACATCTTTTGCAAAAGTTGAGTAGTTTAATTAAAATTTTAAAGTCAATTCGAGTTCGATCTAGCACTCGTTCTATCGAAGTTTTTGACGTATTGGAATGTTGAGAAATCTGATCAAAACTGTAATTTTATTTTTGAGTTTTCTTTTAATATTTTTAATATAATTTTAAAAAATAATTAGGTTCTATATTTATGAACTAAATTCGCTCTCGTTGAGATCTACCGGTGATCTTACCGGGGTATAAAAGAACCTACGAGACTCAGCGATATTGTACCTTTCTATCATTGAATCATTTTCATAATTGAATCAGAATTTCCAGAGAGGACCTTTTACAATCATAATTAGTGAGTGAGTGGCTCTGTCAGCTGTAGACCTCACGATCTGTCTTTTTGTTTTTGTGGACTTATAATCAATTACTGTATCATCTGCCTCTCTGTTTAAATATAATATTAATATGAAAAAGTATTAAGCATCAAATTAACCTAACACTTGGTGCCATGATTTTGTCTGGTATTGACGGCATCTTTAATATTGATACGAACGTAATGGAAATGGGAAGAAGGCATTCATATTTTATTAAAATACCTACCTATATTGTTGCATATTATTTATCGGCGCCTGTTTACACCTGTGAATGGGTTGCAAGGATTTATGAATATGATGGCCGCTTGCTGGAAAGAGTATACTGTTTCCTATTTTATTTTTATTGAGTATTTTTTGTATACCAACCTATCTACCTATTGTTAAATGCATAGTGTAATTTGTGACGTACAAAAATTAATATAAAAAAGTCGTTTTGTTACTTATTGTTTTTTTTGTGGATTTAGTTTTTGGGCATTTTTAAAAATGGCATAACCACTAAATCAACCAGGATCGACAAAAAAATCCATATTATTATCGAACCTGTTTACTAAATTTCACGATAATCGGTTGAGAAATGCGATCTATAGAGTAGAACAGCCGGACATCCAAACATCCAGACATACGAAAGCATTTTTGTCCAAGCTGAAACGGAGATACTTCGCGCTTGCTCGGTCAATAAACAATCAAACAATGTGACCTCCACTCGCTCTATTACATTTTTTGGCACTTAAAAGAGGTAGACTAGATTGATGTGCTTAAACAATGGCTTTTTCTATACAGAAGCTGTCTACTGTCCGGATTGATATGCTCAAATAAAAGCTTTTCTACTAAGGGACCTTCTACAGGTCAGACTGGTGTGCTAATACAATAGCATCTTCTAAAGAGGAAGGCAATACCAACAGTCGCTATTGCCACCGAGCTGGACAAGTGGATTAATGACCGCATCCATAGTCACTATTGAGTAATGAATTCTCTATTGAATCCTAACGAAGCGCGTGTCATTGAGTTTACATAAATCAAAGTTTCATCAATGTTTTTACTAACGCATAAAATAATAAAATAAATGTACAAGTATGGGTACACCAGTACATTTATTTTATTATAGCCATTGTAGACAGATACAGACAGATACATTGTACAGATGACTCACATTTTCCAGGCTACGCTCTTAGGGCTATATCACAAGAAACATGCATTTTTGCCGGGAAAAAGTAACATAATACGAGAACATGGCCTTCATTAATAATAGTATAACTTTCTATCTGAGGAAGAAATTACAAACGCTTTTACTACTTTTCAGATTAATATATGGATTTATGGCAAGGCTAAAGGAGCGTTATTTTGTGAGTCGTGAGTCGCGTATTTTGAGTACGGCAATTTACGTTCAACTGAAAATTGGTTAGGCTGCCAGACGGACGGACGTAACTTCAGTTGCTATCCAACGTTTGTAAGGAACTAATGACGCTTGCCTCGCTCCCCTCCTTCACCCCGAGCGCAATTTGGTCATAACTATTTAGTAATCTGTGATTCGGTTGAACTAATAAGCGTGAGTCAGCAGATAACTCATTTTGCGTCACCGTGTGGTACAAACAAGACTTCAGTATGAAACCGAATGCAGCGTCAATTTCGCGACTCATTTTACGCGACTAACAGCTCTAAAAATTACGCTAGTTGGGCTTCACCCAGGTGACGATTAAAAGATGATAGAGAAGAAAAGATAGTTTAATGACACCTAGTAAATTTGGATTAGGGCAGGAGAATAATGAATTGATGACTTTTACAAGATCGTAAGAAAATATAAACATACTTAAACAATGACCACACTTGCCGGACAGATTGATTTATACGATTTTGACGTACTATAGACGAATGGTAAATCACACCGTTTACGACTGCCATGGGCCTGAAATTGGGCCTTTTATTTGGGCCACCTCATAAATTACAAAGACATGGGACATGGCTCCGTGAAAAAATCTAACTCGAGCTAAAGTAAAATAATTCCCAAGCTTTACAGAAGATTCCTTACCAAAAATACCTTTGAAAAACTTAACCTTAAACTTAACCTTAACGCTGATAAATATATTGAAGGCTTAGCAAGTTTCGGGCTGAAACGCAGGCTCATTTATGTAGGGTCGCTCGCGAAGCCCTGATGAATGAGACAATCAATCGCCTTTGACTTTTATATGCATAGATTAATTAATAACAAGAACTTAATCGTACATCTTTATTAAAGGGGTGTAAAGCCGATGAGTTTTTCTTTTTATTGAGATTAATTGTTCGACTGTTGGTTTTTTAATATTTACTTTCTTTTGAAGAAGGTATAGGTGCGCTACGTTTTAACATAAATGGTGTTGATTGATTAGTCTGTATCTCTGCTCTGCCCAGGTAAGGGTTTTTAGGCGCCCTTTTCGTGAGAGTATTATTCACATAATAATGATATTTTGGGTAAACATATTCGGATGATTTTTTTGTTACGAAATCACAACAACTAATTTTATGGGTTAGATTGAGCGTTTATTATTAAATTTACGCATTGATTACATACTTTTTATCTGGGTTCATGAAGAAGATTGCCTTGGACACGAATGAAACTGTGGACATCAGACAAATTATTTAAAAATATATTGTATCAGACAAAGAAAGGTACATTGATTATTCTACTCAGACAAAACGCACTTAGCAAACATTGTCAGGGAAGGACATCATAGTCAGTAACAGTATTATCTGCCTGTCTGTTTAAATATAATCTATACCAATATTATAAAGAGGAAAGATTTTTTTGTTTGTTTGTTTGTTAGTTTGTTTGTACCGAATATACTCCGAAACTACTGGACTGATTTTAAAAATTCTTTTGCCTATGGAAACCTACATTATTCTCGAGTAACATAGGCTATAATTTTGATGGGAGCGAAGCCGCGGGGGTCAGCTAGTATTGATATAAAAAGTATTAAACATCCAATTAACCCAACACTTGTTGCCGTGGTTTTGGCTGGTATTGACGGCGTCATTAATATTGATACGAACGTAATGGAAGTGGAGAGAAGGCATTCATATTTTATTAAACTACCTACCGTATATATTGTTGCATATTATTTATCCGCTCCTGTTTACACCTGTGAATGGGTTGAAAGGATTTATGAATCGATGGCCGCTGGTTGGAAACAGTACAGTATACTGTTTCCTATTTTATTTGTATTGGGTATTTTTTGTATATAAACCTATCTACCTATTGTTAAATTCAGAGTGTATTTGTGCCGTGCAAACATTGATATACAAAACAATGATATAAAAAGGCAGTTTGTGTATCAATGCGTACAAAATATAAAATACTAGCGAACGCCTCGTGGTTTCACCCACGTGTTTCCCGTTCCCGTGGGAATACAGGGAAAAAAAGTAGCCTATGTCACCCGATGATGGTGTAGCTTCCCAACAGTGAATGAATTTTTGAAATCGTTCCAGTAGTTTTTAAGTATATGTAACGATAAATACAAAATAAAAAAAATACAAATCTTTCCTCTTTATATATATAGATATAGATATAGATTGTGCTTAATTTTAACGAAAAAAAACTCACGAAGGTGTAATATTGAAAAAAATGAATTGATTAAAATGTTGACTTTTATGGTTCCGTAACTGAAGGGTCCAAAACTTCAAGAGCAAAAAGGTTTTCGGCGCATTGAACATATTTGCTACTTCGCTTAGTAAAATCGCTTATCGGTGTGATATATAAAATTGGCCAAAGCGCTAAAGAAGATGTCTTTCGAAGAGAAAGCGAAGAAACCGAAGCCGGAGTCGAAGCCGATGGCTTCTGATGAACCTACCTCCTGGTTACAATCATTGCAACCTGCAGTATCGTCATCAATAGGTCTACGTAGCCTTCACCGCGTGTGTATGTTTATCAGCTGTTAACACATCATACCATTGCATCATACGATAAAATTATTAATTAATAATTATATTTATTTTTTAGATAAAATAAAATTATTATTTCATTTGATACCCATATTATGACAATGCACAATAAATAACTAGTCCGCTCGCTATCTTTGGCCGTCCGCTATATTGGATTTAGAATGACGTCACTTAGCTAATCATGTATTGTCATCCAAACTAAACGTGTATGCAAAATTTCATCTTAAATTATTTATTTATTTATTAGGATCACCAACGAGTTACACAACATTAACTTATACAGACAATATACATTTTGATACCCTTCTTGTTATGCACACTCAATTACAGGTGACCACAACTTACACATGGTCGAGTTTGCAAATCTTACCACTAATATATCTTACATAATCATACTCGGTTGAGGTTAACTGCGTTAAGTTGCAAAATTTGACCCAAACACACTTATATAGCTACATACATATATACATACACACATACATACATTGCAACTTAAATAAAAGCGTTTAATAAGAATCGCGTAGGGTCATCAAGAAATTCGCTAGGTCTGTTTTTTTTTAAGATTACCTCTTATTTGAAATTACTATCATAAAATTATTCTTCATAGAATTCAAAAATAATTCTCCAGTCGTTAATCCAAAAGGCCCCATAATTATTTCTATCATAAATCTTGTCACGATCCAATACTACTCGGGCATCAAGACCAAGTCTAAAGGAACGTCGAGTACTTGTTATACGGCAGGAAACTATTTCCTTATTTATGAGAAATATGATAATAAGCGTAAAGCAGGTCGAATATTAAATGTGTGTTTTGGATGAAACCCTTTGGATATTTCTTGCTTGAAACGGTATCATAAAAAAATTGATATAAGACGTTATGTTCCATAGGTAGGTATACGATTTTGTTATCGTAACGATTTCGGTTAACTATGGTTCAACTTCGACGCTTGGGGGAGGCCCATGCCCAGCAGTGGACGTCTTTCAGGTGAAATGATGATGATGATCATCTACTGACGTAATTTAAATTGCGTTGCGTCATCAGAAAGGTCTGTAAAAATGATGCTTTTCAGGAAGATACAGTAATATTTTTTTAGGAAGACACTAGAAAACACACAAACACTAAAATAAATCATCGCAGACGTCATTGACAAGATTTTCGTCTCTTCTGACAAGCCGTAGTTGGTGTCTAATTCGTTATGATAAGATATATAAGATAAAATTTTGGATACAATAAAGCTAGACAGGTTCTAGTAAGTAACACTTCTCGACATTGAAACTCTTCTGTTTCTATTCAAACCCTAATTCATTGAACACCTTGTTCTAAAATTCAGTTTAAGTTGCAGTCATAATACCCATATGCTGTAAAATGTCACTATAATTGTTGAGATTTAGTGACCATACTTTGTTATACTCGTAATAGCTATGACCAAACTAACAGGCTTACACACACTGCTGGCAGAACGGATGGTCGATAGGGCCGAAAAGTTCAGAGTTTGCGTTGGAAGACCTTCTACAAGGTGGAGCGATTAGCCTAATTAGTGCTGCGGAATCCGCTGGTTGCGAGACGCACATGACCGATCAGTTTGGCGATACTTGGGGGAGACCTATGTCCAGCAGTGGACGACTTTCGGCTGAAAAGATGATGAAAGTAACAGTAAATATTGAATATTTGGAACACTAAGGGACTTCTCATTGCATCTTACTACAATAATAAACGCAAAAGTTTGTGAAGATAGATGAATGGATGTTTTACTCTTTCACACAAAAAGTTCTGAACGGATACTGATAAAAATTTACAGTACAGATTAAACGAGTAGTTATTAGTACATCAGATTAAAAAATATGCGGGCGGTAGCTAGTCTACAATAATTATAAAAGCGAACGAATGTCACACGGGCCATACCTATTAGCTGTAAACGAGAAAACTATCGACTTTAATTTGATCAAAAATCTTGAGAAACAAACACCCAGTACACTCGAACAAAAAGTTTTGCTTTCAGACAACACACGGGTACTTAGTAAGTTTGTTGGCTGTAAAACCTATACTTGAGAAAAGCTTTACACGCAGAAAGTGCCATACTTCGAGCTAGTTCGATAAAGTTGCTTGTTATTTCTTACGATTAACACTAACTGTGACTGACCCAGGCGCCCCCAAGCGAGGCAATCATAGTAATTGATTTACCTTCTTAATGGCAACAGAATGTTGTTTGATTAGCAAACTTCAACTGTGTTTGGAAACTTGGGCCAATGAGTCTTCGATCGATGCCCGTGAAATTAGCGATTGATGTTGACTTTTGATACCGATAAGGGTAGATAACTATTTCAAAGTACTGTTTGCGGACGATTGGGTGTTATGGTACTAGCAGACCCAGGTCGATTTATATGCTGAAAGGAGTAAAAACAATTACCACCAAACGGCACGCATCGCATCGGACCGGAAAGGATAAGAACTGATACGGCGACAGTCGATCGCATCCAGCATGATATCGACGCATACGAACGGCTCCGTACGGCTTCCGTCGCATGCGTACGTATCCGTATTTGCACCTGTATGTTCAATTCTAGTAGTGGTATGCTTTTGCACCAAAAAAAAACAGTTTTCTTTAAAATCCATGATTGCAAGAATAACGACAAATGACGGAGTACTCTCGAGAATGAGTGGTACAGCCTCCCGACGCCCGCAGCCGAAAGGATTCGGTCGGGTGCGACGGTATTCATACGGAGCCTACCGCACGTCGCAGCATGCTTTCGGCTCCCAACGCGTGTCGTGGAAGACGCCCGCGATTAAGCTGTTGTGTGCGGCTTGATAATAAAGATTTTAAATACTGTGTACACGATTTAATTTCGTTTAAAGATTGTAATGTCCGTTCCGATCCGATGCGATGCGTGCTGTTTGGTGGCAATTGTACTTAACATAAAATCATGTGCATATGCCCTGAAAGATTAGGCAGAAGCATATCTACATATCACCAGTTATATCCATGTATCTAATAGGAGAAGAGTGTAATATCATGAACCGGTCACACATTCAGATATTTTCTTCCAAACCTCATCATGGGGATATTAAAATAAATAGTTTTATTAGTTGATTTCAAAAATATATAACTAATATATACTATATATTCGGGAAAAAAAAGTTAACTAAACAGTTATAAATAAAAATGAAATACCCGACTGCTTAAGAAGCCACTAAAAAGACGTAAACAAGAAGAAAATAATGCTGTGCAGTCGGAGGATTACATCTGATTTTGGTTACTCGGCTCAAAGATGCCTGGACCGATTTGGTTTGTTTTTCTTTTGTTTGAAAGCGAATGATTCCCAGGTGGTCCGACTTCGGAAAAGGAAGTTATTTTTCGCTTTTTAGTGTTTTGTTTTGGAAGTCAGTTTGGTTTTTTTGTTAATTTTATTTCTAATAATAGACTAGAATGACCAAAAACTGCTTCCTACTGTATAAAAAATTGTACTAAAAAAGTAACACAACCATTTATTTTGTCCATAATACAGCGCTTTCATACCACACTTCCGCATCAAAAGATTTGTATCAGTTAAGCCAGAATTTTCCCTTAACTTAATAGACTGTCATTATCCTCGTCAAGTGAAAAGGATTTTATTCAAATTACCCCAACACCCTAAAATTTGGTTTTAACTTAATTGTAAAACAAACTTTTTGATTAATTGAAATTTACTACCCTCTTTTTGAAGCGTTACGTAAGACAAGAAGTTGAAAGCGCTGGCAAAACTTAGTGCCTGTACTTCTGTGTAGTATTAAAATTTTTATCGAAGCGCATGTGGTATGTTTATACATCTATACCTACAGGGTGAAACAGGAAGGTGCGAACATATTTTAAAAACTGCTTTGTCCCATTTATAAACAACTTTTTCCCAAAGAAACGCCCAAAAAATAATGTTAATTCATAAAACCAAAAAGACGTAAACAAGAATCGGGCCAGGTCCAGTCGGAGGATACCTTCGCGAGCTGGCTAACCAATCCCAGATGTATCTTCCTCTGCATAGGATGATTTTGTACTTGTGTACGTCTTTTTAGTTAGCTTCTTAAGTAGTCGGGTTTTTTTGATTTTTTGTTTTTTTTTTTCGATTTTTATGTATGTTACCAGTGACACTCGCAAGGTTAAGACGAATCGATTGACATAAGAATCATCAAAATCGGCTAACGCGTTTGGTCTCTAGAACGCCACATAGGAACAAACATAATTACGTACACTGATAAACATACTAACCCCCTTTGCGTCACGCAGTCGGAAATAAAAACAAATCAACATTTTTTATACAAAGTTATCGTTAGCTGACCAAAAGGAGATGTTCCAGAAATGTATGGAGCCTGGGCCAGGTCTATGTACACTTTATGTAAATATTGCTATATTTTATAGTAACCGTTTTGATTGTTAATTTTCTTTAATTTCACTTCATTTCAATGTAAACTTAAATTAACTTTGTCAAGTAGAGCAACACAACATCTATTAAACATGGTGGATCAGATCAGTAGTATGCGAAAAATGTCATTTTGACAATGACATTTGATTGACGTGTCATCGTAAAATCTGCGTTAAAAAAACAACACGATTTCAATTGCAACAGAGAAACAATCAATCAATATCCGTAGTAGCAAAATGAGTTGCAAAACTAAACCAACCACTAAAAACGCCGAAACATATCCAATTCAAAGCCAAAGCAAAGAATGACTCAAAGACGTCACTTCCTAAAAATGTCAAAGTCGTCGAACGTCATCTCAAACACAAATGTCATGGCTGCCCTAAAAATAGGGTTATCGTAGTAAAAAAATTGATTAAATGATTATTTTTTACGCATGTACCCTTCTTCAAATTAATTTGTTAGTATTTTTATGGTATTCCTCTATTTTTTCCCTATTTATCTATGTAGTGTACATAGTGATGGCCCAAAATCGAACATCGCCTTGGTATGGGAGAAACATATTTTTTTTATGAATTTAGTATGAATTCCTGGCTGAAATATGTAAAATATGATTGCACGTTACCATTACACCCTGTAGATATAAGTTTAAGTAAACCACACCATTTATACCATTACACCCATTTTTCAGTCAATTGTATTTTTTATTTGCCTAAAAGTTGGGCCCACCAGGCTGCTCAAAGAAAACAATGTATCTATTTTAATAAATCCAGAATGAATTATCTGCTTAGTTAAATAACACATTTTTCCTTAATTACAAACCCTATTTAACCTTTCTACAGGAGTACGGAAAAAGATCATTAACTTTTAAACAATGCAAATATTAGATCAACAGCACAAATAAAAACACACTACATTTATTTAACTTAGGAAGTATAAAAACTCCTTATCTAATAATTAAACATCGTTGGCTATCACCATAATATGGGGTATACCTACTGTTATGTATTTATTGATAACATGTTTATATACTAGCGACAATAGTATCTCAAAAAGGTTGACTGACATTTTAAACTTAGTGACATTGAATTATGTAATATAAGATAAGGTACACTACCGGTAACAATAACTAACACATTATTTAAATAAACTAAGGCCCAGTTTTTTGATCTGTAGTCAACTTAAGGAACTGGTATCATTTGTTGGAACAAATTCCAAATAATCGGGCCTGGGAAGTTAAAAAAAATTGACAGCTTAGTTTTGTATGTACCGTGATAGAAATGATTGTAAAACTGAAAAAAATGATTGATAATTTTATCACATTTTATAGTTACATGAAGGCTCGCAAATACAAACCTTTTAAATTTATACCTTTTAAGTTCCTACTAAAGTGTACGTTAGCGTAAATTGTAAACTTTGAATGTGTATGTTTGGATAATTTGCGGTGAACGTTCCTAAAATGTTGGTGTTCGGGGTACGTTGGAGGTATTTAAGACGCTCTGTGAACTCAGTCACAAGAATGACGGTAAACATGACTGGTTCCCGCAACACAAGTAAATTCTCCATATTATTTTAAGTGACTCATGTTAAATCTTGTTTCTATGACCGAGAAATTTTATATATTGAATAAAAAATGAATGAAAAAATTAATTGATGTTAATCAGATTCATGAAAAAATAATATGGCGTCGAACTACATCTTATATCAAAGAGACACCATTTATCACTAAACCAGAAATAAACATTTTGAATGCATGCACCGACCAAACTACGCATTTGCCTTTTACATGATCAATTTTATGCTCAATTTCCTGCCAACTATTTATCAAAGTTTGAAATATCATAAAACTTCATAATATTGCGCGTCAGTTTATAAGATAAACTATCTGGGCTGTATGGACGTAAAAAACTCACAAAATAAGTAAAAAATTTCCTCGACTTTTTTGTTTTTCATGCTTTTGAAACTACATAATTTATCTAATAGGATACACGCTTAGATCCACACGAACACGTAATTATGACAAGATTCTTGCGAAAATACCCTTATTATAACAGTAAAACGCCCATATCTTTTGAACGGCTGAACAGATTTTCACCTATATTTATATGGATTGGTTAGTTTCTCAGTGTTAGATTACTTTAGACCCCCCAAATTTTTATTTGCTGAAATGCTGTACGCATTTCAGCAAATAAAAGTTTGGGGGGGAAAAAATGATTTTTCAGAATATTCAGTATTTTGTTCGGACGTTTCTTTTTTTGTATTTGCATATAAGTTGACGGAAAATTAGTAAATAAAGCAGTAAATTTCATGTTTTGAGTATGCTCATATTTAAATTTTTTGGAGTTTTTATTACTACCCATTTCAAAGGTTGTATTTCTGGGCGCAAATAATTTTTGAATGCAATAATTTTGTGCATCCCTGATTTACTTTCTACTATAAATGCACCGTTATCAGATAACAACTTCAGTGTTTGTTGAAAATGTTTTACAGTGATATCCGGTAGCGTTCTGATATTCCGTCTAGTTACCTGAAGATTGGACTTAGTTAATAAGAACCATGGCAATAGATAATGACAGTGCTAGTGGTAAAAAAGGGAATGCATGTATGCAATGGTTGGTGGCTATGCTAGGTAAGTTGGTAATCTTCAATTTGTTTCTATACATCTCAACTGTGCGCTGATAATCGATTTCTACTGAGTGAAATTGCAAATACGTTCACATGGACACAATGCGATGTATTTCGACTTGCACGTAATTTCACGGTTTTTTTTAGAAAATACATGCGCGATATTACATATATCACGCCGTCAGGTAGGTCCCTTAATGTGTACCTTGTGGTATTTATTCCACATATACTTACGATTTTATAACACTATACAATCCATCTTCACATCTTTTGATATTGTATCAATTTGTGTAACTCATTTTTATATATATTCTTTGTATTATTAACATCTGGAAAGCATATTTAGTTATCTACTTACTGTTTTTAATGTCTAAAACTTAAAAGATATTCGTAATTTATAATTCTTGCAATATTTTCTACTGTGACATTTTCATCTGACATGACATCTGTCTGTCTATTTTATTTTCTTAAAGCCATAGACATACCATAGGTACCATGGACTACCTAGACCTTTCCTTAAGCTAGTTGTACATTATTGTAAAGTCATTGCAGACTGACCCGCCTTTGTAAAGCCGTTTTTATTCGTTCTGGTCTTATTGAGATTTGAATTTGAAATTTAGAAGGGATGGCCAGAACGAATGAAAAACGGGCTTCAGCTTTTTGAGTCTAGAATCTGATCGGAACGCCGAAAGACGGTTATACTGAGTACTATATTACGAAGTGTATTTTCTATTCTTAAAACTCTTTAAAAGCCTTAAATCTAGCTTGTGTAATAATTTATGAAGTGCTCTAGTTAAATTATATATTATTATTGTGTGTTATACTGTGTATAATTTGCCTACCATGTACCTGCATATCTGCGGCGTGTAACGTCACAGTCTGATTCCCCGAAACACCTTGCTGCATATCTACTGCACGTGGTGTATGAGCTGTGGCAGTCAAGTCTACAGTGACGCACGAGACCACAGCGCGCCCGTTTCAGCACGCGCAGATTCCTGCTGCCTACTCATCTACCGACCTGCTGACTAGGTGCACACACTGATAGTGCACCATCAGCCGTACCATCATACCGTGCCACGTCCTGTCTGCTGACCTGCCTACCTGCCCGATTGCCTGCTTGTCCGTCGTGGTGCCTGCTCACCTGCCTACCTCGGGCATTCCACGCCTTCCTGCCTGACCTGCTCCTGGTTAGCTGCCCACGACGTCTGAAGCCGGCCTATTGTTTATACTGCTATATCCTTTTTAATAATTTTATTTTATTTTTATCGTAATTTTATTACGTTACAACCTATCGGTACCTACTTAATGATATTTACAAGTTAATGCTGTGCTGTGCCTTACACTTTCAACTTATTCTTTGCATAAACTAAATGTATTTCTACGTATCTCCTATTCATGTTTAGGCACTTGTCCCACCGCCGGCGATCAGCGAATAGCGAGTAAAGCTAGAAACTAAAAACAAGTTGGCGAGCAGTGAGTAGTGAGAGCGAGTGTTCTTGTGCGGCGGGCGATTACTCGCACCACTCGCTAAGAGCGGCCGCACTGTAGGTAGAAATTACTGCTGGTTGGTCTTTCGGCTTGAGTTCTGACCATCAACCGAGCATTGCTGAGCGAGTATAACTTTGATAGCTCTTGTCGCTGCGACAAACTTCTGGTGAGAAAGTACTCACCAGCAATGTAAACAGCCAGCAATCAACTATTACTATATGTGTCTCTTTTATAGACACCGGCTCTTATATCTTTTGTATGTTTCTTCACCGAGAAAATAGTCGATAGCTAATACCTTACTCGTCGGCAGTGGTACAAGTGCCTTAGATATCATTGTGCGTGCGTTCCATCAAAAGCATTAAAGTTGATAATGGATTCGAACTCAGGCATTTCGAACGGCCTGACTGACGTTAGTCACTCTATTCGCTTCGAACACTGTTATAATATTAGTCCCCTTTCGGCCGCATGCACGGCAATTTCACATATCGCTTGGGCAAACAAAGAAAATTTAATTATTGCCATAATTAGCAAGCTTGGCACTTAACAAGTTGAATTGTGTTTGTCGTATGAGTATGACTAATTAATGCACAGTAGGCAGCTCCTCTGTTCTTGGTACACAGAAGCAGATGAGTTCACTGATCTAAAAAAATCTGGCTGAAGTTTTAATTATTGCCATTTTTTTCGGGCAGTGCAAACCCGAAAAGCCTTTGCGCTAATCTTTGCGCTAATCGTTTAAGCATAAGCCTTTGCGCTAATCGTTTAATTCCTTTAATATAACAAAAATGTATGGTCTTCAGTAAGCTGTTATGCTTGTAAACGAAAACAAGCTCAAAGGAGCAATGTAATTTTTTAATTGGCACAAATTTCTTTTTCGTGAAAAGAAGCATAGCACACTCGTTAAAATGCTGAAACTTCGACAAATATTAGATGAACAAACTACGAATACATCATGTTTATAAAGGCTCCAGCAGAAACGTGTGATGTTACAGTTCAACTCCACTGTGATGACAATTCTTTATTAAAATGTTGTCTTTCCACAAGTGTCGCATAATTTCACCACACCTGTCTGTGGATGCCTTAAAAACTCATCGTGTGTATATTTTGTTTTACACGGAATTTATATCATTTAACCACTATAAACTCAACGGGAAAAATACTGCTATATAAATTTAAAGCCCCTGGGAATTCATCCCAAACGTCGCCAAAAAAAAAGAAAACTCAAAACAAGGCAACGTCTATCAGGAAATAACTAGACTGTTTCATTTGCAGCGAATACCACACTCCTCACATACGGGTTTCAAGCGGGCTGGGTGTCACCAATGACAAAAGTTTTACAATCAGTGGAGTCCCCAGCAGGGTACCCGTTGTCGGACCATGAAATATCGTGGATCGCCAGTGCCCTTTGTATATCGGCGATGTTTGGAGTCTCTCTATTTGCTTATATCGTTGACAGATTTGGAAGGAAGGCGGCAGTATTGATTATGGCTGCACTGCAAGCGGTAAGGGTGTTTTCATTATTTATGCTAGTGTTTTGCTTCCTTTTGTACATTTGTTGTCTATACTATATAAACTATTACTATAATATAATATGTAATCTATACTATTTAATATTATTAAGAGGAAATATTTGTATTTTTGTATGTAACGAATAAACTTAAAAATTACTGGACCGATTTAAAAATTCTTTCACCGTTGGGAAGCTACATTATATCTGGGTGACATAGGCTACTTTTTGTCCCTGTATTCCCACGGGAACGGCAACTACGCGGGTAAAACCGCGAGGCGTCCGCTAGTATGTTATAAAGGCGAAAGTTTGTGAGTGTGTGCGAGTTTGTATGTTTGTTACTTCTTCACGCTCAAATGGCTGGACGGGTCTGGATGAAATTTGGCACATATATAGTCTGGAATAGCACATAGGCTACTTTTTATCTCGGTATAATGTTCCCCTGGGATAGCGGGCGAAGCCGCTGGCAGAACAGCTCCAACAGCTAGAGTATTTAACTAACGCCAAAAACCCCTTTAAAATTTTGTTTTAATTCACTTCTATATTTCTACTCATTTTGACGGTACCTAAACTCAATTTCTGATAGACAATTGCTAGACAGTTTTTTTTATAAATTAATAGCTTCTTTCAGCGGCTTCGGCGGCGTGAAAAGTGTTGTTGTATAATTATTCCGCACTATAATCTATCTCTGGGCCAAATTTAATACAGAAGCGTTCAGCCAATCTGGCGTGGACACATTCATCCATCCAAACTTTCGCATTGATAATTTTATTAGTAAGAAGAATGTTACTTATAACATGTGCTTTGTCCAGCTTGACTGGAATCCGACCCCAATTAACATAGTTGAGAAAAGCAATAAGATAATTTAGATATTAAGTTTTTAAAGAACTTAGAAATAATCTATACTACACTGATACTACCTACTCTAGTGTCAAACAATAAAAAGCTTTTAATGGAGGTTATAAAAGTCAATTTATCTTGACCTGAGTTCGGCCTGTCTAGCATGTTAGATTACCGAAACCTGACCGAAACCTTACCAACGTTATCATAGATAAGAAATAAATTCCTTGCGGTTGGAACTGGGCATTGATTAATTAGGTAACTGAATATAAATAAACTGAGAAAAACCTCCTCCTTTTTTGAAGTCACATAGAAATTAAAAAATAAAAAGAAAGAAAAATAAATATTTCTGACCCTCACCAGGAGACACGAGAGTTATAACAAAAAATTAAACAACAACTGAAAAAGAATGCCGTGCGAGAACAAAAAGTCTCCTATCTCAGTAAAGGCAGCGATTTAAAAAGAAATAAATAACGCCTCGCTGGTGCTATGATAGGGTTACACAAATACAACAGCAACAAATTACAACAGTAATACTTAAGAGGAAACGCGGGCAGAGAGCTCCGACTGAATTTCCTTAGTAAAAAGTCATAATTCGAGAGAGCCAAACTCTCGCTTATTTCCTCCTCCAATATTGGACAAATTTAAAAGATATTCCATTAATTTAATAATAAAAAGGATAATTTGGTGCTTCTAGGTTTTTCTTTTTTCATTTATACTCGTAGTTGTCAAGTTTTGGTGAGTGCAATTTTGATGAGTTTTTTAAAGTTCTAGTGCTTCTAAAGATCATCTCTCTATCATCAAAAAGGAAAACAGGGTGTATCCCATTGAGGTAATAATGTACTAGTACTGAGTACATTATTACCTCAATGGTGTATCCCTATATCTATCTAGTATATATCTGTCGGGTTTAGTCAATAGTACGGATATCAAAACAAATCGCAAGCACGCCATCTGACGGCAAAGCAAGAACAACTACGCATTGGCGCGCTATGATAAATGATAAATGATTTTATTTCTGTAAGTTGGTTTGTACAAACACTTTTACATGTCGATCATATTTTTTAAAACTAGATGAGGTCGGCGTTTCCCATCTGACTACTCTGAGAAGAAAGGCCGAAACAAACTCAAAGGTCACAGTCTCTTTTAAAGTCCTGACAAAATCTTGGTTATATCGTGTGAAGACCACGTAGACAGATGTCTGAAATGGTCTTTTGAGGAAAGAACCAGCCAGATTGAGTGGACCTGTCCAGTCAGTGCACGCATTTGTCAATAACCGAGCATCTCAACTCAGAATTTAAGGAGCTCAACGATTCGACGAACAATACCAAAGAAAGGACATTCGGGTAGGCCGCATAAACTACTCAAACTGCCAGACCATGAGTAAAAACTAACTACGATAAAATAAAAAAAATCCACATAGTCTTCACATTCACAATAATAAAAATAAAATATTATAATACTTTAAAAAGTAAATATTCTTGTCATTGCAAGAAAACAAAAAAAAAATATCAAAATTAAAAACAAAATTCACGGAGCAAAATATAAAAAACAAAATTAATTGGAGCAGCTCAATCCCAAGCCTTTTTGTCCTCAACGTAATCTTTAATAGTATAAAACGCTTTCTGGCACAACTTACGTTTAATGAATGATTTGAATTTATTAAGACTTAGATCTTGTACGTAGCTTGGAAGCTTATTATAAAAGCGTACACATTGACATCTAAACGAGCCACCTATCTTCTTGAGCCTTGTTGTAGGTACTACAAATTTGTCAAAGTCAAAGTCAAAGATTTATTTGCAGATAAATATGGTGTTGATGAAATTGTGTTTGTTCCTAGTATTTATGTTATGGATATCACTGTATTTTTTAAACAATTTTATATTTTTATGAGCATATAAAAGATTTTCATAAATATACTGAGAGGGCACAGTCATTACATTAATCTCTTTAAATTTCTCTCTGAGAGAGTGCCTCGGGCTTAATTTATAAATTGATCGAACAGCTTTTTCTGCAAAACAAAGATATTCTGGATGTCGGCGGCATTTCCCCACAACAGAATACCGTACGACATTACACTATGAAAATAGCTAAAGTATACTAAACGTGCTGTCTCTATGTCAGTTAAATTACGAATTTGCTTCTCGAATTTGGAGCTTAGCTTCTTTGACAATTTATCTATATGTGGGCCCCACTGAAGCTTAGCATCCAAAGTTAAGCCTAAAAATACTGTGCTATTCTCAGGATTTAATTTTCTTCGCCCTTTATCAACACATCAGTTTTCACCTGCCTAACGTGAGGTAGGGTAAACTTAATGCATTTGGTTTTTTTTTCATTAAGGAGTAAATTGTTAACATTGAACCAGTGAACTACTTTTGAGATCGCGCTATTTACTTCGTCAGTAACCAGCTGCTGCCGTTTAAGTTTAAACAAAGTGAAGTATCATCTGCAAACAACACTATATCATGGTTATCCTTTATGAGGTAAGGCAAGTCATTAATATAAATAAGAAACAAGAAAGGACCAAGAATTGAGCCCTGCGGGACTCCCATTTTTACTATAGATCCGGGTGATCTTTTTCCATTAACGTCAACAGTCTGAATCCTATTACTCAAGTAAGAAGTAAGAAGATCCAGAGCGCTGTTCCGGATCCCGTAGTGGCGGAGTTTCCTGATTAGCGTTTCATGAAGAACACAATCAAATGCCTTGGACAAATCACAAAAGATTCCCAGGGCATCGCACTTATCTTCCCATGCATTATAAATATGTCCTAAAATTATTTATTATATTTCTAACAACTTGCGTGGTGAGGAACATAGAATATGGCAGTTGAGTACTGACAGCCTTAGAGCTAACACGTCGTAGAATCAGTGTCGATCCGTAATATTGTTGAGCAAGATTGTAACCGTGAATATTTGAATAAACCCAGTGTATCGAATAATTTATGTGATTTCATTTGCACGATTGTACCCACCGACCTGCCCACACACGATGTCTTAATCTAAGGGAATACATCCTGACTTCCCGATGGCTTACATCTATCGGCCAGCCTTGATGCAACATATCTTTATTTTTAAGTTTATGGAATATCTTTTAAATTGGTCCAATATTGAAGGAGAAAATAGGCGAGAGCCAAACCTCGAATTATGTCTTTTCACTTATGATATTCAGTCGCATGTCTGCGACCGCATTTCCACTTAAAACTGTCTTTACATTCCACCAAGATTACGACGAGTTTACGTAAATAAATATTAGAAAAGTAATGCTAGGTCATCTAAAGGACAAAATCTAAAATTTTGATTGAACCCAATACCTAACGTAATTGTTGCCTAATTGGTTAAATTGAGGCTATAGTCTGTTCATATGAATACTTAAATACGATTTGGTAATGTTGTATTGAAGGATTACAATATGCCTAATTTCAGTAATTGACATACGTTTTCAGGGACAAATAATATCTAGGCAATGTTTGTTGCCTATTAAGTTATAATCTGATAATACTGTTATGACTGATAATACTGTCCCACTGTAGGACGAATGTGGGAGAAATTTTGTCCTACAGTGGGATAGTCCTGCCTTTTCCACACAATAGGGATAATTACTGGGTAATAAAACTATTTAGTCGGTTAGACAAACGAAAAACACCTATTTTTTGCTTTATCAAATCAATAAAAAATTACAAAGGTAGAGCGCATCAAAGTTCAGGTGTGGGAGCTTGTGACGTCACTTGTGAGTAAAATGTGGACGTGACGTAACGCGAAATTTCAACGCACTGTATCGTCGTAATTTTTTGTTAACGTGACAAAAGAAAATACGTAAACAATCTTTTTTTTTTTTGTATATCTGTCAGACTAAATATATGTTGACAGAATTTTTGCTAAAGCCGAAAGCTAGAAAAAAAAAGCAAAAAAATGTGGATTTGTCCGTTAAATTCAATCTACCAAAAAGCTTGTGTGATTCTGACAATGACTTTTGAATATATTTTGTTAACAACCTTCACCCCTTTTCAGCTTTGCTGGATAATGAAGCTGTCATCCGCAAACATTGCAGTGCTAATCATAGCAAGGCTCTGCGGTGGCCTGTCAGCTGGAGGATGCTACAATGTAGTGCCGATGTACATCAAAGAGATCAGTCAAGATGACATAAGAGGAGTTCTCGGCTCCTTTATAATACTGTTCTAGAATATTGGCATACTGATCATGTTTGCGATGGGAACCTACTTTAATTATTACACTGTGTTGTGGATTGTGTTGTGGGTGCCGATTTTGACTATTGTCATGATGTTAAAGGCTCCTGAGTCGCCGGCGTTTTTGGTAAAGAAGGGGAAGGTGGATGTAAGTTTTTTTATACTAGTGGTCCGCCCCGGATTTGTATGGGTGATCTATCTGTTACGTAAGAAACAGCAATCAGCAATCATCGCGCGATCAAAAGCTTTATTGTCATAAAAGACGGAATTAGCTACAGTCTAGGTATCGTAGGTCCTACAAAATCGTTTGCTAATCACTCGCTGTTTGTCAAATGTGCGTATTCAAAAAAACCGCCAAAAACATTAAAACTTCTATATTGAAGTGCAATTATTGCGCAAAAATCGCTATCATTTTGCTCTTGCAAGTTATGTAATAAGCCTGCCGTTATATTTCTTCTTATTCTTTTTTAATAAAAAATAAACCTTATTCGACCGTGTACCATCTATTTTATAGTTCTACCAGAATCTCATGGCATATTTTTTTTTAAATTGTGATTTTCATATGGCAATGTCAATTGTCACCTGTCAAATCAAAGTACTTGATGTGTCAACCGCTGCTGAATTTTTTTGATATTATCTTGAAAATTTGATATTTTTGTGAAAATGTCGAAAAACCCACTTCGATCTCAAGCGAGACATCTTGTTTTTAATGTGTATCATAAAATAAGGGCGGAAGAAAGCGTAAATCAAACTCAATCTTTGATTTTAAAGTGCGTCGTAGAGTGGACCGGTAAATTGGACTGACTTGTTTTGATACTTTTAGTTTATTTTATATTTTTCTTACTTAATTTTTATTTCTTTCCATTACTATTATATGGTAAATCGTAGGTCAGGGCACATCGAATGTTGGCCGGAAGGAAATGGCAACAGTAATGTAACTGTTACTAATTCTTCGACAAGATATTGATTTTAACGGAGATTTAGAATCTCTTACGTAAGAAAAATAATTAATAAGTTATAATCTGCGCCTTGCAGTGGGACGTGTATTTAGACGGGAGTTTTTGGCGGGATTTTGTCGAGTGAAGTTCAGTGGCTGTTAATATTATTTGCAAATTGATTCCTAGTGGATATTGTGATATATTATTGGTGTAGTTTTGTGTCTCAACTGTCTACGCAACTGGACAATTTGTAAAATCATTGACAGAAGCGATCTCGGGATAGTGGAGCGGAGTATTTTATTGTAGTATTGACTGCCTCTGCAAAGCTTACTGGGAAGACTGACTCGATACAATTTGCTGCCAAATACTCCAAAAAACATTAGAATCTGTTACATCCGCATTCTAATGCATACTAAAGAATAAATATAAGATCCAAAACTCTTTCCAAAGACGTGGCTAAAGGGTCCTAGCAACCAGGCCATAAAACTTACATAAAAAAAAGTATATATAGACAGATGATGATGAATGCAAAGACCTTATACGTATTTCGTAGTAAGAAGTATAAGGTCTTTGGATGAAGTGTGAAATGTCAATAAGTAACATGAAAAATTTTTTTTTTACAGACTTTATACATAAAGAGATTGGTTTTGAATATGTTAAATGCCAATGAAAAACAACCATTTTCATGGAGAGAGATGACATAAAACTACAAAAATACAAGTTTTTGAAATGCCAGTGGCGGTCATGGAATCGTATTCTAGTTTTCTAGTTCTGAATGAAGTTTTAAGTTATTAGTATGATTTAAATGATATATAATAAATTAGTACATAAATTAATATTCAATTGATTTATTTTTCCTATGTTAAGAACCCGATGTATAACAACATTATTCATACACATACCTATAATACTCACAGTGGATCTTTGTGTCTCTGAATTGGTTGCAAGACCGCGCGCAGTAGCTATTTTTGTGTCAATGTTGAAGGTGAAGATAGCATTGTATAACTGTCTCTTTCACTCGCTTATGTATGTCACATCGTCCTATCTCGCTTACTCTATGCAGTATACTCGATGACAAACTGTTTCTTACGCAATGGTTGGCAGGACCAAGTTCAAAGACACAAAGATCCGCTGTGACTACTACAATATAGGTACCTCATGTTCATTAATACTAAAGACATAAATAGTAAATTAAACAGTATCAAGATCGTTTAATCCAATTTCCCCAGTATTGCACACAACAAATTTTTATTTCCACATTTGCCATGAGATTCCGGTAGACCTATACAAGCTTTTTGTTAATTTGCAATGTATGTATGTGTGTTGTTCGGGTCAAATTTTGCAACAGAATTTTAAAACACTTATCCTTAACCGATTAAGATTAAAATTATGCATACACGTTTGTTTTGTATGAATATTCACGGTAAGCCAAAAAGCTTGTTTATAAAAAAAATATTTTAATTTAAAAAAAAAAACATAATTAAGTACTTATTAGAAAATAAGCCTACTTTTTAACCGACTTACCAGAAAGGAGGAGGTTCTATGTTCGACTTCTTGCATGTTTTTTTTTTTTTTTAATTTATGTTCACCGCCAATTGTGGACCGATTTTGAAAATTTTTTTTTTGTTTGAAAGAACATGTTCCGAAATTGGTCCCATGTTTCTGGAAGTCGGTGTCCATATCGCAAATAAATGGTATCTACGAAAGACACCGACTTCCAAAAATAAAGTTATTTTTCACTTTGTAGTTTTTCATTTGGAAGTCGGTAGTATTTTTTTGCAAAAAAGTTTTTATATTTATATAAGACCTAGATCGAGTATCTTGTTTTGACTTAGTCTTTCTAGGTACCAACTTTATTACAATTCTGAAAAGTCTGGCCCAATTTCCTCTTAAACCATTTTGATTTGTTCGTCAGGAGTTTGTCTTAATTTCCTGAAGTTTCTCTTTTCTCCCACACATTTATACACTCCAATTACATACTAAGTCCGCGCAACAATTCTCTCTCAGTCCGTTAACAGCAGTTCATTACGCCCAAGTGATATATTACTTCACAAAGCTCCGGTAATGGAGCAATTTACTAATCCATTAACAACGGAAACATATCTGGGTTGAATAAAGTCAGACGAAATAGATAAACAATAGAAGTTCTTAAGATGATATTCGAAATAACGGAGGCTGAAAACTGGAAGAAATCAATGACATCCAGGTTATTTTATGTAGCCTGACAAGCCATTAAAAAGCCGCCACTAGAGATTTTTCCGGAATAAATCGCCATACAAAAACATCTAATAGATGTTTTTTACAAAAAGTTAATTCAAAAATAAAAGGCCCAACTGCTTAAAGAAAGGAGCAAAATCATGCTGTGCAGTCGGAGGATACACACTCGCGAGCTGAGTGTATTTTTAGTTCGGAATTTTATTAACATATTTTTTTTATTTACTACTTTATAGCTATCCTTTTTTTCGAATTACTTTTAAACATTTAGGTGGTATATATTTTTGTAACCACCTCTTAAATCCTTTTATTTTGTTACCCACACGATGGGTTTGGAAAAAAAAACTTATGAACCGCACAATATGCCACCCAAAATCCGCCATGTTTGTTTGTGTTTTTAACGTCTCTAACGATGTCATAGTCATATTAATTCCTTTAGCGGTTTGAGAGATATGACGCAATAAAGAATATTACATACATAAAAGATACAGCGAGTACATCACTCACCTTCGATTTGCCGACGACATAGTGGTCATGGCTGATACCATGGAGAGCCTCAGTAAAATGCTCGATGACCTTAGTAGAGCTTCCAAAAGAGTGGGTCTTAAAATGAACATGGACAAAACCAAGGGCATGGTGTTTGCCCATGTAACACACACTCCTATTAAGATCGGAGACTCTACACTCGAAGTTGTAGACGATTATGTTTACTTGGGACAAACGGTCCAGTTGGGTAGGTCCAACTTCGAGAAAGAGGTCAACCGTCGAATCCGACTCGGCTGGGCGGCGTTCGGGAAGTTGCGTGGTATCTTCTTGTCCAATTTACCGCAGTGTCTCAAGACAAAAGTCTATGACCAGTGTGTGTTGCCAGTGATCACCTATGGGACCGAGACGTGGTCACTCACAATGGGCCTTATCAGAAAGCTTAAAGTCACCCAAAGGGCAATGGAGAGGGTTATGCTTGGCATTTCCTTGCGTGATCACGTCAGAAATGATGATATCCGCAGGAGAACCAAAGTTACCGACATAGCCCGAAGAATTGCCAAACTTAAGTGGCAGTGGGCAGGGCACATTGCTCGCAGAACGGATGGCCGATGGGGCCGAAAAGTTCTGGAGTGGCGACCGCGAACCGGAAGACGATACGTTGGAAGGCCTCCCACTAGGTGGACCGATGACCTGGTTAAGGTTGCGGGAAGGCGCTGGATGCGAGACGCACGGGATCGGTCAATGTGGTGACGCCTGGGGGAGGCCTATGTCCAGCAGTGGACGTCTTTCGGCTGAAATGATGATGATGATGATGAAAAGATACGTGTGAAAAACATAACCCTTTCCTTGCAGTCGGGTAAAGACCGCCGCGACCCACCTGCTGGGCTCTTAAGATCTGTATGAATATATACACAATTGATAGCAGGTAAAACGAACGTCGTATTTGGAAATAGATAGTACATTTTCCCAGAGAGCTTACTCTGCAAGAAAAGCAAGACAAAGTAATTTCTGTCAGATAAATATCGTCTAAAAATCTAAAACATTTATTGAGGTAAAGGCTGCAGGTGCTCCAATTAACATTCGCTTATCGTGAATTCCAGTTCTAACCACATACTAATGTGTTTTCAATTCTTTTCCTGTTTATTTATGCTATTCCTGACAATAAAACATGTTTTTGCCTAGAAATGAGAGCAGCTGTGACCAGTACTTACGTGGAAATATCATCACAAATTTACATATGAAATTTACTTTTAGAGCGAAAGTTCTAACGAATAAAATATTACAGATATGATTCGTGTTTCAGAAAGCTGCCTCGACAATAGCGTTTCTGAGAAAACTGGCTGTCAACGACAAAATAATACAGAACGAGATAGACTATATGAAAAATCAGGAGGTTACTTATAAGTTACTTCCAAAGGTTACCTTCAAAACCATATGTAAGTAACAAAACATGCGTTTTATCTCGTATTTTTAATATTCTAGACCACCTACTTATTTATGTTTTCATGCATAATTGAATCAATATAAAATTGTTTTGTGATTTTGGTATCCATTTTTTACAAGAAAATTCAAAAGTGTTTCAAGGTTTCTGTTTACAATTTCATAGCCCACACGTGTAAGGCAATTGGAATGCCTTAACTCATACGATTTAACAAGACTAAAACTTGGTACGGGGAGTGACCCACATGTGGTGCACTCACGCCTCGTCTAAACCACGAAATGCTTCAAATTTGAGTCAAGCACAGGGAACGTGATAATATTATTTATAACAATGTTAAAAAAAAAAATATTAAATATTTTAAATATGATGTGCTCATGTAGTGGCTCCACGCCACTACATGAGCACATCATATTTAAAATATCTGTGTACATCACTAAATCTTTGAAGTTTAACCTTTTTAACACTTAAACTGCTAGAGGATTTGCGAGTCTTTGTCCTGTCAAGATTTGTATTTCGGGCATTTTCCTATGTAAATCTTGAATGTGCTACGTGGCTCGAGGTTCAACCCTGAGCACGTGGCATACGTGAAATCGTATTGGGATAAACTTGATATTATTTTTATAATTCTTTCAGGATTTGCCAAAGTTGCATTGCAGTGCTGTTTTATTATATTTATTGAACAGGGCGAAGTTATTTTGACACAAAACCGAAAATTCATTGTCAAAAATCTACTTATTCTACCATTGTACGATAATCTTTTGCAGCGATAAATGCTAAATATATGTAGGATGTAGTTTGGAATGTCGAGAGAGAGTGAAGGAAGAGATTGTGCGAACTATTAGATTTAAGATGGAAGACGTTTGTGTTTTGGTTAAGGAGTTTAAAAATCAAATAAACTAGTTTATAGAAAGAAATAAAGAATGAAAAACATTAATTTGCACCAGGCACGATGTTTACCATACAAAAACACAGAAAAATTTAAATGCAAATACAGGGTATGCATCACAACCACGCAAAACGGTCATCGATCGTTTATCAAGAATGAGCTATTTATTTTCGGTCGTCCACATCAAGAACACACCCCTACATATTTATATACCTAAAACCGCTTGTTATATGTTGAAATAAATAAAATAACCAAATAAAGATATATTTCATTAAAAACCAATAAGCAAAAGTCATGGTGCCTAACTAATTTTCAGTTAAAAACAAAGCATGGCGTCGTGGCTGCATTCTAAACGTCATAATAGTGGGGTTCCAAGCGAACAGCGGGAACTTCGCAACATTAACGTATTCACCAACCATCTTGAAATCCGCCGGCGTTACATGGAACCCAGAATTGCAGACTCTCAGCTTTCCCCGCAGTTATGATCCTTGCCTCGTTTATCTCAATGAGTTGTGTGGAAAAGTTCGGGCGGAAGGTAAGAGCCTTTCCAAAGTAATTTTGATAAATGTGTTTGCCGACTAATCTTTATTTCTGATCGGATTAGAGGAGAAATCTTCCCTATACTTTGCGTTTCACGTTTTATTTGTACATTTCTTGTTTCCCTGTGGGGGATTTTGCTGAGCTCTGATTTGTAGGTTTTTGTTTTATTATTTCTTGCTGGGATTTTCTTAAGCTGTACGGAATTATTTGTCGCAGATAGAGAAAAAGTTCATGCTTACGTTGAAAACCCAAATTGCCTTAACTCTAGAACGTTTTCGGCATTATGTAACAGAACTATGTATTGCTATTTTAGTTATAAAGATCAACGTGGTGGCCCATTGGCTAAGACCTCGCCTGTCGCTTGAGGTCGTGGGTTCAAATCTGGGCAAGTACTAATGACTCTTCAAATTCATATGTACTTTCTAAGTTTATCTTGGATATCACAGGCAATACTGAAGGAAAATATCGTGAGGCAACCTGTACTTATATAGTTAATTTAAGTCTGATATAGCCAAGTCAGAGGCCAGTGGAATTCCAGGAGGTGGCTTAATTAACTCTGACACCTCACACGAAAAGAAAAAGTTATAAAGATAGCTTGATAAAAAAACCTTGTTTTTACCCGTAAAAGCAAAACCATTAAAAAATTATGTTTATAACGTATTTATGTAAGTCCAAATGAACCCACCATTTATAAACCCTTTTCGTTAGTGACAACCATCGCGGTCGACTGCTAATTCATTATTCATGTTGATAATATTAAATTTTCATTCAAGAACTTTACTTTCAGAAATATTCACACTATTCCAACAGTCCGCAGGAGACTATTACTCTGCTTTTGAACGTGGCATTTGGTGAATGTTACGTAAACCTTATTAGCTCCCAGGATAATAAATGAAGTTTTACATGGCAATTTTTGTGTGGAACTTTCTAGGCGATGCTTGTGATTTACGTAGAAATGTACTCGTATAAATGAGCGACCCTTTTGTCCTTTCGACTTTTTCTTATTAAACATACAACGGTGCGTAATCGTTAACGCCCCTTGAACTTTTGATATGCATACCTCTTTAAAGGACTGTTCAAAATATAATAATATTTCACTAATGATACTTCACGCAGTGATGCGAATATTTTTGGAAAATTTTAACGATGTATAATATGTTCTTATACATTTAAGAAATTATATTATTATGTTGTACATTTAAGTTTATGGATCCATGATCATATGCATTGCTCTTACGGTCCCTATCAGTTTAGCCAGGGTTGATATTATTCCCAAGGCGCTACTTGAATCCACGTTACGCATAAATATCTTGCGTCAGATTGTGGAATCGCATAATGTGGTAAGCTACTTCAATATAATCTTGCCCGGTTCTAAATTAAATCGTTTTACATGGTACTGGCACCTTCAAACATTGCAAGAAATTATTTCATTGGTTCCCTGTGATAATCCACTTTGGCCACTTTGTTTCATTAAAGTTGGTAGATAAACTAGAGGCTGAAAAAACTTAATTCAAAAAATCAAAAAACCCGACTGCTTCAAAAGCGAACTAAAAAGTCGTAAACAAGGAAAAAATCATGCTGTGCAGTCGGAGGATACATATTCGCGGGCTGGCTGACCAAAATCTGGTGTATCCTCTGCCTGCACAGCATGTTTTTTTCCTTGTTTATGACTTTTTAGTTCGCTTTTGAAGCAGTCGGGTTTTTTGATTTTTTTATTAAGTTTTTTATTTATAACTTTTTAGTTAGTTATTTTTTTTCGAATTAGATACATTTAAACATATAAGTGTTTTATATTTTTGAAATCACCTCTTAATACCCTTCATTTTGATACCCAACACGATGGGTTTGGAAGAAAAGAAAAAATTGGGTCCCCACAATATGGCACCCAAAAGCCGCCATTTTTCTATTGTCCAATTTTAATGTAGCCTATGACACTCGCAGGGTTAAGACCAATCGATTGACGTATGAATCATCAAAATCGGCCAACACGTTTGGTCTCTGGAACGCCATATAGGAACAAACACACATACATACATACTTACATACATAATTACATACATACTTACATACATACCAACATACATACATACATAGACTGATAAACACATAACCCTCCTTCGGCAGTCGGGTAAAAAGGTAGCAAACGAGGGTGAACCCACCTTTCATCTACATAATTTCATGTTTTGACACCCCCATAGATATACTGTATTTTATATTTCTATGGACACCTAATAGTACCGCAGTTACAAATGTTTTCCTTCTTCTAAGATCCAAATCAAACCGAAGACGGTCTAACCCATCGTCTGTCTCTCGAATCGACTTTAGAAAATCGGTGTAAAAATAACATCCCGGGTCAAAGGAAGTACGGCGTGCAAACTGTGGCAAATCTGGCTCCACGCCAATAAGACAGACAAGCTTTTCTCAGATGATACAACTTGGAAGGACAAAGTAAAAGATACCATTTTTGTCGGCTTTTAAACTTAATACAAACTTGTTTGGAGGCGAATTTATACTGTAGCGGCACCGACGCCGCCACTTACGAACGAATGACATGACGTCACACAAATCCTGCATCGCGCAAGCAAAGTTTTCGGCGCGATTAGAACACATACAACAGTCCGACATCAACCGTTGGGCAGTTGCCCGGACCAGACACAACACCCGTCTGGTCGGAGGATCCTCCCTTTTCTGTGGAGGTTTGTGGGACTTTCTACCCTGTTCCACAAACCCCCAAACTGGCGACCCTCGAACATGAACATCAGCGCAGCCTTCGTGCAGAGCTACTTCATCGTGAAGTCATCATCATTTCCTCAAGCTTTCGAGCAGTGAGTCATACAGCAAGCCAGTACCTACTACGGGGGTATCCTGACCACCAGCATGCAGCGGACGCGCATTCCTGGTCATCACCCTCAGATTCTTTCATCACCGCTCCGACCTACTGGAGCTAGCACCACTGTCCCGACTCACTGGGACATCATCACCGCTCCGACCCACTGGAGCCAGCAACTCTATCCCGACTCACTGGGATATCATCACCCCTACTCACTGGGGCACAACCGCATACAGTTCCGACTCACCGCGAACTCTGCGACTTCCGGTTCCGACTCACTGGAACCAACCTTCCACTGGCCAGGCACACATCACATGATGTACAGACGACTCAACCTAACCTGCTATCGACCTCCGGTCTCCGGAGGGGAGTGATGTAGCGGCACCGACGCCGCCACTTACGAACGAATGACATGACGTCACACAAATCCTGCATCGCGCAAGCAAAGTTTTCGGCGCGATTAGAACACATACAACAGTCCGACATCAACCGTTGGGCAGTTGCCCGGACCAGACACAACACCCGTCTGGTCGGAGGATCCTCCCTTTTCTGTGGAGGTTTGTGGGACTTTCTACCCTGTTCCACAAACCCCCAAAATACGATTATTGCTGTAGCCGTTGTGGGTGCAAATGCAGTGGCAAATTTTCTTAATTGTGTTAATATACTTAGTATAGAAAAAAAAAATACTATGTCGATGTGGCGACGCTTGGGGGAGGCCTATGATGCTCAGTAGTGAGCTTTTCCAGCTAAAATTATGGTGATGATGATAATGATACTTGGATTTACACAAACGCTAACGCTGTGAATTTTTATACACCTATCCTGTCTAATGTCATTGCTTGTGGTTGACTGAAACAGCAACAGACATTCAAATCACATGACATGGGATTTGGCAATAGACAAAATCAAAGACTTTTCGCTACCGGAGGTTTGTTTTTCATGTCTTAATGTTGGCAGAAAGAACGGCATTCCCAGAAAAAACATATCCGCTATCCTAGAGTTCGAAGAAAAATTTGCAGGAGGTAAATGGCGAGACGATCGTGCGGGCTCCCAAAGTAGGAAAGAGTGGAGGGAGGCTTTTGTGATATGCAAAATGAATGGGACAGAACAGACTAGTTAAATAAAAATAAATTATAACTGAATACCTTTTTCAGACATGAATAGCCTTGACGTATCATGTGTAGGTACGAGAAAGTTGTTCTAATTCAAGTTAATTAAGTATTTTGATATATTTCTATTTCTCGGAACACAGAAACATAGCGAAACAAATGTATGTCACAATGTTCCATAATAAATGTGACAGGAGAGTCCACTTTATGTTGACGGTACTTTCTGACGATACTACTTTTCTATATAAAACTTTTAATATGCAATTTATAACTAAGAATGATAAGACTCTAGAGCTCTCAAACATTTATAGTGAAGGAAATTCCCTTATTTACGTCACTTAGAGAGACATAACTTTCTTTATTTTATCCCTGCACTGGAACGCCTTGCAGCAATTACAACAATGAAGAATACACAAATTTATACTAACTATAAGTCCAGGTTTCCTCACGATGTTTTCCTTCACCGTTGTCAGCGATGTCCAAGATAAATTTAGAAAGTACATATGAACTGAAAAAGTCACATTTCGCTTAAGCACGAGAGGCGAGGTCTGAGTTACTAGGCCACCAAGACCACGATTATAGCTGCCTATTGCTAAAAATAAGGATTCAATTTAGGACGAAATGTCAAATATTGTAAAGACGCATTTTGTGGTAACTAAGCTACTTAGAATACCACAACAAAAGGCTTACTGCAAAACAATAAAATAACGAATCTGAGTAATAATAATAATAATCTTACCTACGTCTTGTAATATATTGGTCAAATGATTTATTTTGTAAAGTAAATCACTTTATCTCTTTTTTACGATCTTTAATGGCATATGTTTACTTTGAATAAAGTTATATACTCTTATTAGTATTCACACAGATGGAGACACGAACTACATTAAAAAAAAAACACCTAAGAAACTTTAATTATAGAAGAGAATCTAGATAGTGCTAAGACGTAACTAATAAAGAAGGAATATGAACTTGCGACGAAATGGTTAAGTCCGAGACGAAATAAAGATGTCGTTGAATCCGCAAAGAATTTAATCAAAGCAACAGATGCAGAAAATTACGAGTTTTTTCTGCAAATCGTAAGGAAATAAGGAATCAGAGAGATAGCGCTTGATGGAGACTGAAAACATAGCGATACAGAATTAAATTAAGTGGTTGAGGAAGAATTTGTTGAAATAGATAGAGTTCTTTAATACCTTGTAAAAAGTTTCAAAACATAGATTACATTATTTTTTAACTATGTTTTTATTTAATGAGGCGGCACAAGAGATATTTCTAATGAAGAAAAAAGTGATGCAGAAATTACACGGGTCAATGAACAACATCTTGGTCTAGATAAAGTTGATTAATTTATTTTTATCGTTGTAGGCGAAGCGACCAAGACCTTAGACGTTGTAGGTATCTTGGTTCATTGGAACCGATATAATATAAAGGATGTAATCAGTGCTAAATATTTACGAGGCGTTATAAGGCTACATTTATTTAAGTAATGCTTTGACGGCGCGACAGACTATGAAGGACAGAGTGGGTTGCGTTTTAGACAAAATAAGACCACGGCCCTGTGTAATTACTTAGGTCTTGGCTTGATGATTTTATCTAGCAGCATCGGAGGCCGTAAAATATTGATTCTTCTTGAGGCTTACTATAATACTCTGAAGTATTAATTTGTGGTTTCGATATTAGTTGGTTTCAGTTAGTGTTGCTTTGCTGTTTAGGTGCATTGCCCGATCATAAATCGTAGCAGTAAAAATTAAGGTAACGATGGGATTGTCAAAAAGAAGAAAAACGCTGCAATGTTATCAAATATTGAATTAACTTTCAAGTCCCCAACGTTAATACATTATCTGGTAACAGTAACTATTGCAAAAATGTGTTTGTGTATAACCTCGGCGCCATGTATAGCTTCAAACACGCAAATACCTTCAAAGTCTTTACGTGTGGCACGGATCTTGAGTTAATTTTATGCAACAATCAAAATAGTTATAAATTATTTTGCAATTTGACATACCGGCTTTCTAATTCTTCAAACAAGTATTAAAATCGTGTAAAGCTGTACTTATCTGGCGCGGTTTATTTAGCTAAATATTGCTTAGAAGGAGATAATCTACAATCATAATAATATGTGTATTTTCTCTTCATTCCAGCCCCTCATAAGCATCGCCTTCGCAGTAGCAGTGCTGTCACACTTAGTTTTAGGAACTGTTATGTTGATCCAGCACCAAGGAGGTTCTACTCCTGGATGGATACCTGTGGTTGCTATCATAACTTATGTCGCCGTCTACGCTGGTGGCATATCACCGATGCCTTATATTATTATGGCTGAGATGTTTAACTTTCAAGTAAGTAAGATGCTTTTTAGACACTGTATTGTCATAATAATGTGCAGAGGTCTGAGTTTTCAATCGCTTTTTAACTTCATCATTCATCATCAATTCAGCCGAAAGACCACTAATGAACGAAGTTATTATAATTTAACAGCATTTGTATGGATAAAGTGTAAAACTTTTATTTTTATTAACTTTCTTATTCAACTTTCGTAAATGCCACTTATTCTTATTTTATTTCAAATAGACTAAAATGAATCCCTATCTTATACGAGTAATAAGTCACATTTCCCAACTCGATTTTACCTCTGATTATGAAATGAATAGTTATCGTTTGTTGTTTACATGAATCGTGGATTTTTCCCATTGTTCTGGACACCCTTTGAACTGAGTTGTTATAATTTATGGCCCTAAACATCAAATAAAAAAAATAAAAACGAGACCTTGTAAAGAACTTTTGAATTGTCAAAAAAAAATGAATCTAGTAGCAAATTCGAAAAAGTCAGTAGGACTCCACGGACACTCTTTTCCATCAGTTTTAATTACAATTATTTGGTAACATCATTCTTGTTGGCAATATATATATATGTCAAATAGATTTGACTTTGACTTTATGTGAGAACGAAGTAAAAAAACCGGCCAAGTGCGAGTCGGACTCGCGCACGAAGGGTTCCGTACCATTTTCGTAAAAAACGGCAAAAAAATCACGTTTGTTGTATGGGAGCCCCCCTTAAATATTTATTTTATTCTGTTTTTAGTATTTGTTGTTGTAGCGGCAACAGATATACACCACCTGTGAAAATTTCAACTGTCTAGCTATCACGGTTCATGAGATACAGCCTGGTGACAGACAGACAGACAGACAGACAGACAGACAGACAGACAGACGGACCGCGGAGTCTCAGTAATAGGGACCCGTTTTTACCCTTTGGGTACGGAACCCTAAAAAACGCGCACGCAAAATAAACAATTCAAAAATACAATAAGTACGCAATTAACTAGGTGACCGATATTATATCTTTGATATGAGACCGTAAGCTCTTTAGCTATACCGTTTTGTTTATTTTGCTAATTTAAAATTTTAGATCTAGAATAGACTATCACAAAAAATCACGATTTACTAACTCACACGGAGTGTTTTTGTATCCTATCCTTCATCTGTCTGTATATTACAACTTGTCACAACTCAACCAAAATGGGTTAACAAATTCTACCCTAAAACTACAAGACAATCACAACAAACATGTTTGAGGGCTCAAATGTCCATAAGTAATTAGAAACTGTCAACCCAACGTAAACCTCAGGTAGTCCGGAAGATTTCGAATACTACGCAGGTACCTACAAACTACCCATCATATTTTGGACATTATCATTATTATATAAATGGGATCATTGTTTGGTTATTATATTATAAGCAATTGTTGAGTACAGGCTTAGAGAATCTCATGTTTGGAAATTCTATAGTGTAATTTGTCGGTGATCAAATTATAGGTTTATTGATTCTTGTTGGTGCTTTAATGCAAGCTATTTTTTCCAGCAACGTTTTGCAATAAAGTGTTTGTAGATATTCAGAAGAATGTATTTTTCAAGTGAAGGCTCAGATAATCGGGAGTCGTGAAGATTCTGAATATTACTTATAGAGGTACCTGCCCACTACCTACTATGTTTGGTGGCACAACTTGTACGGGGTTGAGTATGTAGTAGCAACCATGTTATTATAATATGAACAGTTGTTAAATACAGCCCTAGAGAATGTCATGTTAGGAAATTGAGTACCTACTGTAATAATTAGTATATGGTCCAAGGTCTTTTATTTACAAATGACAATACTTACAACATTTGGGTGCTTCTTTTGTACTGTTTTTGTATACCTATATATGTATTTTGAAATATCAATTCAAAAAAATAATAAGATACTTAATAGGAGTTTAAATCTGGAGATTTCTTCTTGTTTTAATCGTTTATCTACAGATTTTTTCATCGTAATTATAAGAGTTTTTTACCATTACCACAAACTGTCTTTTTAATATTTCATATTTCTCAGAAGTAAAAGCTCTAATAAAACGTACTTTCATTTTTCTACGAATCTTCTGTTTTCATATAATTAAGTTTCAAAGTTTTTCTCTAACATAATTTGTTGACCTTAATTTTCTTCTTGCTCTTTTTCGCTTGTATAAATATAGCAAAATACTTATTTTATTTAGCCACTTACTTATAGAGCCATTATCCGCTTAGAATTATTCATGGCCAAAACGTCTTATAGGTACAAAAGCACTCCAAAACCTTGTATACCTAGATCATTAATAAAAAGTTGATTTATAAGATTTTTCTGTTTATCGTTTGATGTATGTTTTATATATTTATGTTTTGGTGATTTTTCCCTAAAACAAGATTTGGTTCGTCCTCTTTGCTATTTATAGACTAGATTGAGTCTTCGATATCATATTTCGGATGAACTGAATAAGTCTGAAACGTTATTGTATATTCAATACCTTTGAATATTTTAGTGGAAAGTCATTATATTTCGGTAACTATTATTATTTCCTACTGATTATTTAGTCTATCAATCCATTATTTGGGGCTTTTGCTTGTACTATACTACTGATACAGATAGTAAAGTTCTTCTTCCTACTTATTGCGGTGACCCTGGCCAGAACATGGCCTATTTGCATCCATGTGCCCATATATCAGTTCATTTGCTTACAATGTCCCATGTGCCTATATATATACACTAGTTCATTCGGTATTTTATAGTTAAAGTCCGAATGAACTCCACTGACGCTACTGTCAGCGTGGCCGCCTACTTAGAATAAATTATATAAAAAGTAAACCAGAAAAACAAAGTAATCCAGAAAAGTTGAAGTGAAACCGTTTGTCTAGGTATGGTCATGTGATGATGAGGGATGAAACGCATGTTACTAAAAGTGTTATGAATATAAATGTAGATGCTTGGAGAGGGAGAGGAAAGCCAAAGAAAAGATGGATGTACTGTGTCTAGAGTGATATGAAAGTAAATGGAGTCAGTTATAGCGTGACAGTGGACAGGACGGTATGGAAGAAGAAAACGTATTGCGTCGACTCTAAGTAACATGGAATAAGGGCAGGAAGATGTTGATTAACCATCGACTCAAAAAGAAGAAAATACCTACATATTGTGAAGAGAAGAGAAACCTTCGTAAGGGTTTGGCCAATAACATTTTCTATACTGCTCCATAACCCACTATTTATTCGATGTACACAAAATGTATCTCAAATCGACTATAAAAATCAGCTAATAAAACTCGAATATTTCTCGTCAGTCGATATTTTCTCGTTATTCTTGTTAACTTATAGTGCTGTCAGCTGAAACATAGCGTGGCTTTAAAATTTCAAAAATACATTCTCTTTAGTCGTCTAATTTATTTTTCGCTTCAGTATGTCAATCTTGTTACACGTTTAATCTATTTTTATTATTTCTTTGAATGTTCCAGTTCAACTAGCTTTTATTGTACGAGTTTTTTATAATGAAAAAAAAGATTTGATTTATTTGAAACACTATGGGTACTATAACTGTAATTGCTTTTTGTAAGATTTTCAATATTTTTATTAGTGTTTACGTCTTTATTACACCAACCCACATTGGGCCCGCGTGGTGGGTTACGGCCCATTCCCTCTCACAAAAAGGAGGCCTGTGTCCCAGCAGTGGGAACATTAAAAAGACTGATGATGATGATGACGTTTTTATTAAAATTGCCTCCACGACTTCTACGAGAAATAATACGTAGGTAAGTAAGTCTGGGACACCCTATCAGTAACGAGCTTTGTCGATTGGAATCTATTTATCATGGCATTGAACACTGCGCAGGCTCTTTGCGTATGCTCCTGTCGATATTAGACAGAGACAGACTTAGAAGAGAGAGAGGCTTTAACCTACTAATATTATAAATCTTAAAGTCTAAGGGTATGTTTGAATGTTTGTTAACCAATAACGCCTCAACGGCTGAACAGATTTGAAAGAATCTTAGCACACAGGTAAGCCATTCTATTAGTACCTTATTTTCCATTGGATTATTTCGGCTTTCACTTGGGTAAAACCGGGAGCAAAAATTGGTTTTCAATAAAGAAAAAGTTAATAAAATAAATAAAATAGTTAATAAAATTAATAAAAAACCCGACTGCAAAGATGTAAACAAGAAGAAAATCATGCTGTGCAGTCGGAGAATACATATTCGCGAGCTGGCTTACAAAACTATAATATCCTCCGACTGCACAGCATGGTTTTATTCTTGTTTACTTGTATCTTTGCAGTCATGATTTATTTTTATTTTATTTACTTTTTTTAATTACAAATTTTTAGTTATACTTTTTTTTTCAAATTATTTTTGTTATTCCTATCTACTGATGTCTTAATTATAAAAATCTGTCAAGTGGTTTGAAGGAAAAGGTAATAAAGAATATTACATACATAAATACAAGATACGCGCGAAAAACATAACCGTTTCCTTGCAGCCGGTTAAAAACAAAACAAAATTTAGCCCCCTCCTTTGCTACCCCCATGTTAGCAGCATCCCAACATGAATAATAAGTTTTTTTTTTACATTGCTTGGTTTTCGACTTGAACTACGGTCATGACAAGTTATGATAAAATATGTCATGTCTTACAATTTGTCTTAAATGCTAGCACGGGACAACCATGTGACATAGTTTACAGGCGCGACTTGCTTTTCTTGTTGTTGACTTCATAGTGCGACATAATTTGAATAGACGACCAAATAAAATAATACGTTAAAAAGTATGCCGTTCATACAGCTAAACAACTTTTTAATTCTGTTGGGAATAAATTAATATTTGACCCACGATCATAGACTTATGCACACTTTATTCTTTGTTTGTTTGATAGTGTTTGTTAGAAAGATATAATTATTGTAAAAACTTTAATAATTACTAAAAAATATAATAGCTTGGACCAATACCGATAGGCCCCTATTTTTATTTATATTTTAAATGTTTTTTTGGGGATTTTATTTAAGAAACATTTAAAAATGTATAAAGTGAGAAGAATATGGTATAAAAGAAAATAATTATAAAAAAATAAAATAAAATAAGAACAACGATAAAAAAAAAAAATAATGAGAAAGTAATAATATAAAATTAATTTATAATCCTGTAACATTTCAATTAATTAATAAGCATTGATCACCATACACACAATAGTATATTATGTAACTAGTGAATAAAGGACGGATTTAAAGCGAGGGCCATAGATGAATCAAGAGCAAGTGAAGGATTCTAACAACTGAATCACGACCGTAGGGAGTGATTCATGATGATTGAATCACGAGCACAGCGAGTGATTCAAGTGTTAGAATCATGAGCGACGCGAGTGATTCATGGCCCTCGATATAAATCCGTTTTATTCAAGAGTTGCATACTATATTTTATACCATGACTTCGAGAAAAAGAAAGATTCAAGCGAAAAGCACAAGGAATATTATATATTATAGAAATAAATGGTATAATTCCTTCAAAATTTACAAAAAATGTGAAATCCTGACCCCTGAGCTAGGTAACAGCACCAGTGTTTCAGGGGCCAGTGACCACCTCCGTTACGTTACATAATATAATTAATTAAACACCATTGCAATTAATATTAGAATTACAATCCAAATAAGTATTCAATAAATATCCTAGACTAAAATCAAATTCGTTATTAAAATGCTAAATATAAACAAACTCAAAATTAAAATCGAAGAAGCAGTTTGAAAATCGAATATTCTCTGCACAAGATGTTTGTATCAAGTATTTTTTACGCAAGGAGGTTATATAGCATTCAGATGGAGGTCTAATACAATCGGTGTGTTCCAAATTCAATCACCAAAACAGTGATTAAAAGTGCTTTTTATTCACTGTTTTCGGTGAATAAAATAAGCTTTTTAGAGGGGGAATGGTATAAAATGAATTTATACCATTCCCCCTCTAAAAAGCTTATTTTATTCACTGAAAACAGTGAATAAAAACCACTTTTAATCACTGTTTTGGAGTTTGAATTTGGAACACACCATTGTATTAGCCGTCCATCTGAATGCTATGTAACCTCCTTGCGCAAAAAATACTCGCTACAAACTTCTTGTGCAGAGAATATTCGACTTTCAAACTCCTTCGATTTTAATTTTGAGTTTTTTTTTTTATATTTAGGATTTTAACAGTGATTTTGATTTTAGTCTAGGATATTTATTGAATACTTATTTGGATTGTAATTCTAGTATTAATTGCAATGGTGTTTAATTAACTATAATTATTTAAAGTAACGGAGGTGGTCACTGGCCCCTGAAACACAGGTAACAACAGGCACCTAGCTCAGGGGTCAGGTTTTCACATTTTTTGTAAATTTTGAAGGTAATAAACCATTTATTTAAACTCGTAATATTCCTTGTGCTTCTCACTTAGATCTTGCTTTTTCTCGATGTCATGGTATAAAATATAGTATGCAACTCTTGAATAAAACGGATTTATATCGAGGACCATGAAACACTCACGTCGCTCATGATTCTAACACTTGAATCACTCGCTATGCTCGTGATTCAATCATCATGAATCACTCCCTACGGTCGTGATTCAGTCTTTAGAATCCTTCACTTGCTCGTGATTCATCTATGGCCCTCGCTTTAAATCCGTCTTTTATTCACTAGTTGCATAATATACTATTATTGCCATTTGGTGCAGTAATTAGAAGGCAATTTTTTTTTTTTCAACTATATAATTTTATCACCACCTCCGAACGAAAGTGATACATTTTTCTAAATCATCTGTCAAAATGTGACATTTGTGACAAAATGGGTGCGCCCGTATTAGCAATTAAGACCCGATGAGTCCCAAACAAACGTCAGGAAATTTTCTCACGCCGCCGGTGCTATTATTTAGGACAAAATGGTGTTATCCCCCAAACTGCGATGAAATGTGTGACTCAAGCCATGTCACAGTAGGCCGTGCTCGCCGAGCAGCAACAAGAAAGGCATGTTGCGCCTTCAAAATATGTCACAGGACCCGTGCTAGCATTTAAGACAAATTGTAAGACATGACATAATTTATCATGTCTTGTCACAAATGTCTTGGGTACGCCCATGCTCGCTAGGCTGGGCGCTTTAATATCGAACCACGGTGGTTGCGGGGACGAGATGAAGCGACGCACGGCTATAGCCAGGTCTGCCATGGATAGGCTGAAGAAAATATGGAGGAATCACAATATCACCAACGCCACGAAAACCCGGCTCATACGGGCACTTGTATTCCTCATATTTCTATACGCAGCCGAGACCTGGACGCTGAAAGATACTGAGAGGAAGAGAATAGAAGCTCTGGAAATGTGGTGCTGGAGAAAAATGCTTGGAGTGTCGTGGACTGAGTTTCGCACTAACATATCCATCATTCAAGAACTCGGTATCAGGCAGCGTCTATCGGCTATGGTTCAAGCTCGAGTACTCCAGTTCTTTGGACACGTGTCCCGACGAGGCAACGACTCCATCGAGCGGCTTGTAGTTCAGGGTAGAGTGGAAGGAACGAGAGCGCGCGGCAGGTCGCCCATGCGATGGACCGACCAGATTAAGTCTGCAGTGGGTGGCCCATTGCATAAGTGCAATAACAGCCGATAGAGAGGGTTGGCGTCGCATCGTTGGGCAAGTTATGGCAACCCGAAGTCTCACTGCAACATGATGACCACGACCGCTCTGCCAAGAGTTTACCGACGAATAAAAAGAAGAAGAAGACGTACGATCTGTTTTTGTTTATCTTTTGAGTTATTCTATATAAATAAAATAAAAAAATATTTTTATTACTCTATATTACTGTTCGTGTTTTAAATACCTCTTGAATGATCTTATAAGGGTTCCGTTTTTCCTTATGACTTTCGCAACCCAAATAAAAGTTGTACAGAAACTAAAGCCAGTTCCTTAAACAAACTTACCTTTTTCTTTTCCCATGCGATTGTTCGAATAAGTTACTTAAACAGTAAATTAAAAGTAAATTGCTACCACAGATCGTATCGTGGCGCGCTTTACTTTGCATTCGTCTCGTATATTTCAGTGCCCGCGTTGGCAATCCGCAAGGGAGTAGAAATATCCATGAGTGTTGAAAACTACAGGAAAATGCGAAATATACAACGAGAATCATAGTAAAATAGATCTCTAACATCCCAATCAAAATTGTAGTATTTGGCATTAGTATGATAGGTATTCGTTATTTTATTGTATTACTAGCTTTAAACTATACAAGCTTTTACTTAGTTTCACATGTACCGAGGCTTATTACGTTTCTTGCAAGAGCAAAACGGTAGCGATTTTTGCGCAATAATTGACCTTCAATAGAGAAGTTTTAGGATTTTTGGTGGTATTTTTCAAAATAAATGCATTTGACTTACAGCGAGCGATTAGCAAACTATTATGTCGGAATTACGTACACTATAGGTAATTCCGACTTTTATATCATAAAGCGTTTGATCGCGCGATGACTGCGCAATTATTGCTGATTGCTGTTTCTTACGTAAAAAGCCTGCGGCGGATGTCTGTAATCAAATCTTGCAAGTAAAATTTGACCCACTTCACTGCGGCCGATTGAGCTGAAATTTAATATATTTGACATGTATTATTAACACTCGACGGAAAAAGAGGTGTGTTATTAGTTTGAAGTGTGTACAATGTGTATTTGTGTATTTGTGTACATGTGTATTTGAGTATTTGTTTATTTGTGTTGGTGTTTTACTGTTTGAATCAGGGTATTTTCAAAAGATATCGTGTCATAATTACGTGTTCGATAGATTATTGATCGAAGCGTGTCTACTACTAAATAAATTAGGTAGTTTAAAAAAAATAAAAAAAGTATCGAGAGTTTTGTTTCTTTTTTAAATTTTACTTGTGAATCTGCTTACTTCCGAAATGTTAAAGTAGAATTGAAATTTTCTGTGTTTTGTAAAAATTATAGCATCTTCCGATAGGTTGATTACTTTTATGCTAACCTGTATATTTATATCTGACCCTTTGTCGTGTCTATTTGACCTGAAACACACTAGCAATTAGGTTAATACTATTTTAATTGTCTTTACACAATCCCTGCTTAAGTTCTTATTACTACCAATTGATTGTTTTATAAACTGAGACTTTTTTTTTTTTTTTTTTTTTTTTTTCTACCGCGGACATGTGTGGTCCGCGCTCTTTTTTACCTTGTTATATTTAGTTTGTTTTTTTTTTTCATAAAAAATTGCAATTGTTTGACTCCTACGTCGAACATTATTTTAGGCTACTTAACTAACTTAAGACTACGTGAGTTCATCCCTCACTAAATACTATATCTATTACACACTGGCATTACAATTTTATGTTTCTATTTGCTACTTATCTTTATGTTATTAAATATTGTTTACTTATTTCTATTGATACACTGCTTATGTTATTTGCTATTTTGTTTATTTATATCTATTGGTACACTTTCGGGGGAAGATGCATGGTAGTGCGAGCAAACCAGTCCCCGCCGACGGTTCCGGTTAAAGAAACCCCGTCGTTAGGACGTTAAGTTGAGTATCATTTACTCGCTCCACCATGCAGCTTTACAATATATAGACAGGGTGATGGTTTGGGTATGTGTTTAGCGTGGAGTTTTTGGATGGGACTTGTTAGGTGGTGTTTTGGTGATGTCTGCTGACCAGGGACTTCGCGAGCGTGAGCAAGGCCTCTATAACGACTACGTCTCGATGCTGCATGGCCGTCTGAAGATTGTAGTTGACGACCGTTTTAGTCGGCGCATCCATCGCCCTCTTAGCAAGGCGGCCTGCGGCGTCATCGGCGTCGTCGGTGTAATAGACGCAACTGACTGTATGTCTGGACACCGCCACTACCGCGTGGGATATGCTATCGTGGACCTGAAGCCTCCTGGACTTGGTGTTGATGATGATGACGCTGTCGTAGGTCGACCCCTGAGCCTCGTTTATGGTTAGCAGGCGTGACCCTTCGCCGGACCCAAATCCCTGGCTCGCAAGAGAAGCTTTCTCCCCCTGCGTATGAACCAGGAACAGGGTGTTTTGGGCAGTGCTCGGTATTTGCGCCCCTGTGTAACCTTTCACCTTCAGGGAGTGGACTCGCGACAGAGACGACTTGGGGGAGTATATACCAGGGTATATCTCACTCAGTGCAAACGCCACGTCCATTGGATTGCGGTGTGTGCAGAGAAACTCCTGGCTGATGCCAGCAACCAGGTCTGGACGGGTATACCTAAGCTCGAAAAGGTTCTCTCTGTCCAAAAATGGAAGCTCGTTAACGTCTCCGACGAGGACAAGCTCGCTTGCTCGAGACAACTTTACTGCCATGACTATGGCTCCAAAGTGGTTCATAAGAGCCTCGTCTACCGTAAGACGGTAGCATTTGTCTTGGCTCTTGAAACCGTTTGCTAGGATTGAAGCCATAGTACGCACCTTGGCCTTTGCTCGGTCTCCTAAGCGGCGCGCAAGCTTTTCCCTAAGATCTTTGGCAGCTTCTGTTGTCGTGGTGGCTATCACGTCCCTGTCCTCGTCGAAGTGCTTTACCAGCCAGGTTGTCTTACCACAACCCGGAACTCCGTTAATCCACCTGATATTGGGTACCGCCCAACTTGCCTGCGATGCCGGGATATCTGAGGTCTCTGAAATGGACTGTGCCATTTCCAGGATCTTATCATCCGGCATGATTTTGATACATTTGGCGGTAACCACTATCGGGTCGTCATTTGGCACAATGAACTTGAGTTTGCCCGAGCGCTCCATCTCCTCCTTGCCCAGGGCCACAAAACCACTCCTCGCGCTGTAGGCTGCCATATACGATCCCGTCATTTTCCCTTTAATGACTTGGGATGTGACGTTGTCGTACACCGCTGCCCCAGCTTCCTCGAGCAGTACTCTTAACAGACCCTCTGTGTCTCTCTGGAAGGTCTGCAGGATCTTCCTGCATGTCATAAGATTGACCTCTCTGGTCGCTCTTACGATTGCTACGTACTCGAGGAACGCGCTTTTTACGTGGTCCGTGGTACCCGACTTTACTGCGAGGGTCGGCGGGATGACTTGCCCTTTGTCGGCTCGTGTTAGCTCAGGCTTTTGCTGGGTTGGTTCCTTTGGTGTTTTTCTGAAAAACCTCTCCAGTGCTGTCTCCTGCTTATGAGATGGTGATGCGTGGCTGGTGCTTGGGAGCAGTGCACTGAGGAAAGTGCCAAACGCTTTCAGGCGACTCCTCGACCGGGCCCGGTCCTCTGGGTTTATGGTGTTGCACTGCTCCTTAGCGGCTTTTTCGGCTGCTGCCTTCTGCTGGGCCCTTTCCGATCCGCTTTGAGTGGTGGGGCTTGTTGTGGGGCTCATCGCGCTGGCTGTTGGTTGTCTGGGGGCTTTGAGGAAACTCAGGGTTTCACCTCTGTCCTCGTAGACAAAAACCTCATGATGTTCTGAGGCTTTTAGACAGCCAAAGCGGTCTGCGACGTCTCCTCTCTCCCCTCCCACCACCATTGCGTCCACACTTATGGTTTGGGCTGCCGGGGGACGTGTAGTCTCCTGCCTCCCCGATCCTCTGAAGCAATGAGCTTGCTTGAGCAAATGGAGTAGCTTCTCCCCACTCGATTAATGCGATTGTTTTCCCTTTAAACCGCATTAGACGGCATCGGTGAGTGGCCGCTTCCACTTGAGGTAGTGCAGCATACTTGCTGCCTTTTATGCTTGTTTTGGTAGTGCTTCCGTTAATCATGGCGGCAAGGCCCGGCGAAAGGTGTATTCGGGCTGCAGCTCGACTTGAGCCTATGCAGAAGCCTATGCCTAACTTCTCCTGTTCCCTGTTCATGAACAGAGCGACGCCTCGCAGTCTGATGCCAGGGACTCCGTCCTCTCCGCAAGCCAGAAATTGTGTGGTAATCATGCTAGGGGCTGGTTGTAGGCTGGCTGTTGCTGCTACCGTTGGTAATGGTCGTTGGTTAGAGAGTGTGTGTGTATCAGTCAATGGTGTGCTTGTTGTTGTTTGTGTAGTTGTGGTTGTTGTTTGTGTGGTTGTGGTTGTTGTTGTGGTTGTGTGAGTTCGAATATGTGGTCGACTTCGTAAGGTTACGTCTGTTCTGTTAGCCTTTGCTGCGATTGTGGCAACTTTGCTCGCGAATGCCAAGAATGGAATCCTAGTAGCCGGTCTCCCCATGATGGCGTGGAGTGTGGACTGGTTAAGCTGGGTTTCGAATTTTACTTCGAGCTCCATTCTGTCTTGGCTGAACCTTGGGCATTCGAAGAGCAGGTGCCAGACTGTCTCTTCGCAACTCGGGTCACAGACGCACGAGGGACTATCTTTGAGATGGAAGCGGTGGCGATACGCTGAGAATCCGCCATGTCCTGTAAGGACTTGTACGTGGACCGGTGTGAGCACTGCTTCTCTGAGTGTTCTTTTCGCCGCTAGGACGTCTGGAAAGAACACTTTCGTGACTGATCCTGTACTCGAGGACTCGTACCGCGCTTGCCACTTCCTTATAGTACCTTCCCGTATCTTCTTCCTCACGAACGAAACGGGGACCTTGCTGTAGTCTGATGTGCATTTTGTTAGAGCTGCCTCCTTGGCCAGCTCATCCGCTCTCTCATTCCCGGCAGTTCCCACATGGGCTTTGAGCCAAAAGAGCCTCACTTCTCTGCCCTCCTCTCTGATTTCACGGACGCTTCTCTTGATTTGGAGTGCCAGGTGGTGAGTGACAGACGGTCTCCTCAGCAGGTCAAGTGACGATCTCGAGTCACTTAAGATGTTTACGGAGGCCGCCTTGGATTCTCTTGCCATCCTAACAGCTCTGAAGAGAGCGTACATTTCCGATTGGAAGACTGTGTTGTGAGGTTCCAAGCCGAAGGTGCTGAACCTTGACTCCGTCCCGTTTTCCCACCAAGTTAGGGCAGCTCCAACTTTCCCCTCTATCTTGCTGCCATCGGTGTATATTTGGGGGCCGATTACTTGGTGGGTTGCCAGGGTTTCTGGAGTCAAATTCTCTAGGCATTCATACTCAAATAGGGTTAGATAATGTTTTTAAAATTGATTTTATAATTTGAAAGGGATGAAGTGACACTTTGCAGTGGGACAATATAGGCTAATAATAAATGTATAATTTGAGTGAAAAGAAACACCGCAATAGAAACGTATGGGAATTTCTCAAGAAGTAATGCGGTCGTAGACATCCGACAGAATATCCTAAATAAAAAGTCATAATTCGAAGTTTGGCTCTCGCCAATTTCTGCCTCCAAAATTTGAATAATTACTAACAATGTCTTAATTATAAAAATAAGGAACAAGTGGTTTGAAAGATACGAGGTAATAAAGAATATTTTACCCTTTTCTTGCAGCCGGGTAAACAAGAAAAGCATCACATCCACCACTGAGCAATAACTATGTATTATTCGTCTAAACCTAAATGCATTGCTATAATCGGGCCCGGCAAAGTTTGTACCTAATTAGTTTTAGTAAAACTACACGAGCAGAGTTCAAGGCGATTTACATCTCTGCTCCCGGGAATTTGAATTTAGAACTGCGCTAGTTTCAACGGTTTTTCTATCTACCTTAAAATGGCGGCACGGCGAGGCGACGCCGTATTTCAAATTACAAGCTTTCTGGGCCTTACATTTTTGGGGCACACGTACTAAAAGATTGAACTTTACTTTTGGTTGAATCGTGTGATTGCTACATACATTATCCTGCACCATGTTTTATATTCAATATAAATTGGTTCACATTGTCCCCTATTTGCCAAGTCATGTCTTCCAAACCGACTCCATCTTTGATCATCAAATTGACAGCTATAGCTTGTTATTTAAGGACAGTAATCGATGGTTTTTTTTTCGTTGTCATGGCGAATGAGTCGATTGGCGTGGTTCATACCAGGGTTATTGCGAACTTCAGTATCAACATTCGCGGAACTTCAGCATCATTTTCAATATCAAAATCAACACCAGCATTGATAGATGCTCATCATTACTGTTGAAGTTTGAGTCGTGACATGTCGGTAGGGGCTTATATCACGTTTTCTCGATAGCGTGTTTTGAACTATTCTTTTTTTATTAAAAGTCACAAAATTATTATACAATTTTTCTCAAAACTAAGGCAGACTGTGCTACTTTTGGATATAAATTCATAATGGTCAGTACTTTTTCCCTGTTTTTCCTCGACTGCCAAAGGAGGGTAAAGTGTTTATCGGTCTATGTATGTATGTTCCTACATGGCGTTCTAGTGATCAAACACGTAGGCCATTATGATGATTCTTACGTAAATCGATTCGTCTTAACCTTGCGAGTGTCACTGGATATATTAAAATTTAAAAAAAGGAAAAATCGTGTTTTTGGGCGCCTTGGTGCTTTTGGAGCACAAAAATGGTCATAGGATATACCATGACAGTGACACCAAATTAAATAATTTATATAAGAATTACTTTGACAGGGACACCAAGTGAAGTTGACAAATAAACTGTCAATTAAATGTCTTTTGAATCGCGAAAGGTGATACTTTTTTATAACATTCGCTGACTCATAAATGTGATTTTAGTAAACTTCGACCGCATTCAGTAGCAGTCGTTTTACTATTTGGATCACATCGGTCGTGCCATTAACTCGGCACAAATCCATACTCTGAGCCAGTAAAAGCAAATTCATTATACGTACCTATACCTACTGGAGGATTTTCATCACCATATTTTATTTTCCAATGACACGTTTTGTTTTTCACATAAATCGACAAAGTGTAGGGAAACCGTGTTTTTGATTGATAGGTATCTAATGCCAGGAAAAAAATTGGATGACGATAAAAAATCTGTCAGTGCAGAAAAACCCATCATCACTGCCAGATTTGCATTCTCTACCAGTCAACCAAGGGTGGTAAAGAGACAACATGGCAGGTGCATTCTTTAAAAAGATGCAACAACAAAAAAGTACAAATAATAATGAACTGCTTAAAATACACAAACATACATATTTTATATAATACATACGTATATAAATGTAGTGTGTTTATTATGGAACATTCGAAATAAAACTGGATGAGCAGACTTTGACTTATATTGCTTTTAATCTTCAGAAAAATTCGTTACAATAATTACCGCATACAACTTAACGTCTTTCGTCTTTTTATCGCGTCTTCTCACATGCTCGCTCTTTCACACAGTGTTGTCGCTCCATCATCTTACATTCCCTTATTCCATCAGTGTTGCCACTTAAGTAACACCTTACATTCATACATTCCCACATAAATATATATATTTAATAAAGCAATGAAAATAGGATCTAGATGACCCTCCCCTTGCTGATAATATAATTTGGGCGCACGGTTGGTGCAGTGGATGAGCGATTGACTGCTGCGCTGCGCTGCGTGTCGCGGGTTCGATTCCCGCACGGAACAAATCTAAACATACAAAAGAAGAAAGTGACTGACTGACTGACAAGTAAAAAAAAAAAGGAGGAGGTTCTATGTTCGACTTTATGTTTGTTTTTTTTTTTTTTTTTGTGTATGTTCACCGATATTTCTGTCAATTGTGGACCGATTTTTAAAATTCTTTTTTAGTTTGAAAGAACATGTTTTGAAATTGGTCCCATTTTAATTTGGTGAAGGTCTGATGACGAACTTCGGAGATACACAACAGAACTCTTCAATAAATAACGGCAAAACTGTCGGGATTGCTGCAATCGCATGTCTGTTTGTTGTTTATACCATTTCATAACATAACATCACGCCAGTACGCTCTAAAGGTTTACACAGATCTCTCATTTCACCGGTTATGTTCAGGTTTCATATTATTCGATTAATCTATTCTGGAGTTATAGGGACCTTAATAAACAACCTGCTATTAGGTAGGTAAAACTAAAAAGGGAAAAAATAAAAAAAACTTTTTTGCAAAAAAATACTACCGACTTCCAAATGAAAAACTACAAAGTGAAAAATAACTTAACTTTTGGAAGTCGGTGTCCATATCGCAAAAAAATCGTACCTACGAAAGACACCGACTTCCAAAAGTTAAGTTATTTTTCACTTTGTAGTTTTTCATTTGGAAGTCGGTAGTATTTTTTTGCAAAAAAGTTTTTTATTTTTCCCTTTTTTAGTTTTACCTACCTAATAGCAAGTTGTTTATTAAGGTCCCTATAACTCCAGAATAGATTAACCGAATAATATGACCGGTGAAATGAGAGATCTGTGTACCCCTTAAGAGCGTACTGGCGTGATGTTATGTTATGAAATGGTATAAACAACAAACAGACATGCGATTGCAGCAATCCCGAGAGTTTTGCCGTTATTTATTGAAGAGTTCTGTTGTGTATCTCCGAAGTTCTTCATCAGACCTTCACCAAATTAAAATGGGACCAATTTCGAAACATGTTCTTTAAAACTAAAAAAGAATTTTCAAAATCGGTAAACAATTGACAGAGATATCGGTGAACATACAAAAAAAAAAAAAAACAAACATAAAGTCGAACATAGAACCTCCTCCTTTTTTTGTAAGTCGGTTAAAAAGAAGAAAGTGACTGACTGACTGACTCACTCACTGACCATCAACGCACAGCCCAAACGGCTGAAGCTTTAATCATGAAACTTGGCATGTAGGTTACTTTGGTAGTGTAGGTGAGCACTAAGACAGGATTTTTGGAAATTCCACCCCTAAGCGCGTGAAATAGGGAATGAAAGTTTGTATGAAAATCCGTCAGTTTTAAAGTCAGGATCATCATATTTTGGGTTTAGGCGGAAGATTAAAAAATAATTTTCATGTTTCTCAGGGATTTTGAAAATTCCACCCCCATGAGGGTGAAAAGGGGGATGACGTCATGGGAACATCTAAACATATTAATATCTTCTTCTTCTATTATCTATCCATCTTCTATAATAAACATATACAAGAAGAAAGTGACTGACTGACTGAATGACTCACTCACTGACCATCAACGCACAGCCCAAACGGCTGAAGCTTCAATCATGAAACTTGGCATGTAGGTTCCTTTGGTAGTGTAAGTGAGCACTAAGAAAGGATTTTTGGAAATTCCACCCCTAAGGGAGTGAAATAGGGGATGAAAGTTTGGATGTTTGTTTGTTTGTGTTGTGTTGTTGTTGTTTGGGTTTGGAAGTATGCTGGTGTTGATTTGAGGGAGAATTTCTTTTCCTATGGACAGTTCTATGTTGTTTGTCTTGCAGTTTGCTTCAGATGATTACATGGAGTGACTTCACAAGCCAGTATTTGTGTAACATGGTATCTCTTAGCAAATATGGTGTCAGATTATTTGACCTCTGATTTTTTTTTTTTTTTTTAAACGTTGCCCCACACTAGGAATTTCTTCCTGTATCGTGGGTGCGTTTACAGACATTTAAACTCACATACACAACACCCAGAGCCGGAACAACTACCTGTAGGTCATACAAATATTTGTTCCGTGCGGGAATCGAACCCGCGAAACGCAGCGCAGCAGTCAATCGCTCAACCACTGCGCCAACCGTGCGCCCTAATTATTAATTTAATTAATCGTAACAAATGTCAAAGATCTACATTTGACAGTCGACCAATGGCTTAACGTGCTTGTCGGGGCACGAAGTAATCTCACTATGACCTATAAGCACGATTGGTCCAAAGTTCAAAAATATGTCCAATTCGCGGTTGGTCCAATTTGCAGTTGGTCCAATTTGCGGTTGGTCCAAAATGGATAATGTATAGACGGTCACCCATTCATGGACTGACCTCGGCAAGCGTTGCTTAACCTTGAATATCGCCTTGTCACTAGGTATAACAGTTTACATAAATAATGACACTGAAATATCACTGAAATTCTTGACAAGTTCACACCGTTATGTCGACACAACTTACTGTCTAGTAATTGCCAGATAGTACCTGAAGACTGGTGTACACGAGTACAGCTAACGGTATAGTATCACGGTGGAGTACTAACTATGCTACTAACTATACCAATGTGGACAGCATTGGGAGAGTATAGTACTAAAACTTGAAAGAGTAGAGTGACTAACGCCGCGGGTAAGCTAATCTACCAATTGCTTTCCACCACGGCACCCACTCTACTCCAGCGCACACTTTACCGCCTACACTAGATACTCTACAAATAAAATATAAATTTACGTGTAGACAGTTACTCTACTGAAACTGGAGGAGTACTTGGAATAGGTAGAGTATTACGGTAGTTGACCCTAGCGCTTACTCTACCCGTGTACACCAAGCTTAACAGTCAGTACCTAACTACCTTTGAAAGAAAGCCATGATATATTTTAGATGTTATACAGTCATTGATGAACAGTCACTAAGGGAGAAACAAGACATGGAACTTACTACTATAATGTGCCTACTAAATAATTAGACACAAAAACTACGTTTACTCTCACTTTGTTAAAACCAAGTACGTCGTAAAAACCTGAATAAAATTAGTTTATTAACGCTTCAACAAACCCCTTTACCAACGTTTTTATTCACTGTCCAAAAAAAACAAAATAGGTACCTATATATGCTAAAGCTGCTTATTTTCTAAAGTGTAGAATATCTCGAAAGCGTCATCAATATACGTCGGCTTAATGTTTTAAGCTCACAAAAGGGGTTTGGTTACGTATCGGGATATCCATAAAAACGCGTTGTTCGTTATGAAAGAATTTTTTGGCCGACTACGTAAACCTCTCCAGCGTTCCTTTTTAGGCCAAACGGATTTTTGAGGGTCTATTTTCATCCAGATTTCAAATAACTACCTACGTTTTGATTTTTATTGGAATGCTACGAGCCAGCTCACAATCCTCTGTTTTATTCGTAAAATATCAGGCTCGGCTTCCACCAAAACAATCACTTAATCAAAGTTTTTATGTAGTGTACAATCAATCATATACTAAATAATAAAAGTACAAATTAATATTGTTTTGTGTTAAAGTTGTGCGGATAGATGGCAAAACGTCGCAGGCCTAAATTGACATCTCTCTTGTGAAAACCGCGCCTCAAGTCAAGTCGAGATTGATAAATACATGGAATTAGTAAGTGCGATATTCGTTACTTATGACAGCTACATGACAGTGACAGATTATGCCTAGGAGTTGTACAATAATAATCACATGTCAATAAATCTAGCAGCAATGAACTTTAATTGTAATAAATACACTATTTACGTATGAAAATCCTGAAACATCGGAATCAAAGCAAGCTTACGGCAAAATCCCTCGAGGATCATTACTTTGACCGACTATTTAGGCTACTCAGTCGATTAAGGTCAGTCGAATCACAGGCGTGGAGTAGAACGGTATGCTAACAAATTAGATGACTGAATGTTGTTATGTTTGTTGTCATATGACTTAATTAATCGAGCGTAGGCAGGTTTTTTGGTGACGACCTTGACATACATACATAAACTCACGCCTTTTTCAAGCAGGACCGATTTTGATGGAACTTTCACTGGCATATAACTGATGAGAAAAGAGTTAGGGATCCGTGCAAAAAAATAATAACCATGTTATGAGAAAGTCGCGGGCAACAACTAGTAAAAAAAAAAAAATGTAGTATTGTTATATAGAGGAAAGTTTTGCCTGTATTTGTCTTTGTTTGTAAGTATAAGCACGGTATTGTTACTACCAGAGACTTCCATTTAATGATTTCGTAAACACGTTTCGTGTACTTGTTTCGCTAATCGCTTTCGAGGTTTCTAGAAAGCGTTTTAACTTCTGTCATTCGTGAAAAAGGGTAAATTGTAAACTTTATATGAAGTAGCTGTTTCTACCTTTACAGGCAACCAGTAGTTACATTCATTAATCTCCTGTAAAACTTGGTTAAAACACTCAAACATGAAGTATGTAGGTCCCGACCGGGGTTTCACCTACGTTGTCCACATTTGTGTCGCCCTAGTAACAAATTATTATTTATTCAACGTATTAAGCCATTAACTCTACCATCAATTAACATTTTTCATATCACGCACATGTACGTAATTAATAGTTACTAAGGACCACATCTATACTATCTATACTTATATTATAATGAGGAAAGATTTGTATGTTTGTATTTTTGTATGTAACGAATAAACTTAAAAACTACAAAACCGATTTCAAAAATTCTTTCACTGTTGGGAAGCTACACTATCCCCGGGTGACATAGGCTAATTTTTATCCCTGTATTCCCACGGGAACGGAAACTACGCGGGTGAAACCGCGAAGTGTCCGCTAGTCCCAAATAAATTTAATAGGACCTCCGCTCGACTTAACTGCCATGACAACGGATAATACCCTAGATTAATGATTACAAACAAAAACTTTTTACAAAAAAATACAACAGACTGCCAATAAAAGCACTACAAAGTGATAAATAACTTCAATTTCGGTAGTCGGTGTTCCTGTTTTCGTTTCTTTATTTTTCACTTTGTAGTGTTTTTATTTGAAAGTTAGTTGTTTTTTTTTGGACAAAAACATTTTTTTTCTCTTTTTAGTTGTTGTACATTAATGGATCAGTTATATAGTTAGGTACTTATAATGCCCAAAGTGATTCCAGAATCGATTAACCCAGTAACATACAATAGAACAAAACCGGTCGAATGACATTATAACAGGGTAAACTTTATACCTGCCTACCCCTTTAGAGCGTACCAGTGTGATGTTATGTCATAAAATGGTGTAAACAATAAACCGACATGCGATTGCAGCAATCCCCAGAGATTTGCCATATTATTACTGAACACTTACATGAACTCTTCATACATGACTGTATTGAAGAGTTTTGTTGTATATTTCGGCATTTCTTCATCAGATCTTCATCAAATTAAAATGGGACCAATTTGGGCATATACTATGTCAAACAAAAAAATCTTTTTTTATAATCGGTCCACAATTGACGGAGAAATCGTTGAATTCATCAATCATTATGTTTGTTTTTTTTGTGTACACAAAAAAAAAACAAACATAATGTCGAACATTGCACCTCCTCCTTTTTGGAAAGTTGGTAAAAAAAAAGCTGATTTGAGTTTCTGGTGTAACATCACGCTATGTATGTAAAGGGTTAGGAAGAAATGCAGATACGAGCAAAAGTGATGGGTTGTTTAGTGACACAAGCGTGGTTCATATCGTTCGTCCAGCTGGCCGGTTTTACAGCCGTTGCGAACTTCCTCGGCACATACACCGTAGTGTATTGTTACGCCGGAATCAACCTCTGTGGGGCTCTTGTCAGCCTGGTATTCTTGCCCGAGACAAAAGGCAAAACTGCTGAACAAATCGAAATGGATCTATCACGAAAATAATTTGTTTTCCAACTGCTTGATATCCTTTCGCAAGTTCGTGTGTTCGCCAATTAGTCGGAGTTTCTAATTTAGTTTCATTTCGAGAGGATAATGAGAATGAGTACCTTTGAATTTCACAATAATTTGACTAGTTTGTGTTCATTATTATAATTTAAGTTGTGTACAGAAAATAACATATCTTAATTAAATGCTACAAATTAATCTCATCGTTAGAATTACAAAAATATTGTTATAATTGTGTATTCTCTTGTTATTATAATTTACGAAATACATTTACAAGTCGTATGGCTGGACCGCGTGGGTTTGAACGAGGTATCTCAGGTTGTATAAAATAAAGTAAATATGTATGAATACAGAATTTTATTGAACTTATACCAAAGTTAATCAATCTGCCCAGCCTTTTCCCAACTATATTGGGGTCGGCTACCAGTCTTACCGGATTCAGCTGAGTGTCAGTGATTTACATGGAGTGACTGCCTAACTGACCTCAACAACTCAGTAACTGGGTAACACGATACCCCTTGGCAAGACTGCTGTCAGATCTCAAGCTTCTGACCACCCGTAACGACTGTCGAAGATCTTAAAAATGACAGCCGGGACTAACGGCTTATCGTGCTTTCCGAGGCACGGAGGAAACTCGGTATGTTGAAATGGTTACCCATCCACGGACCGCCGCGCTAAACAACGCTTGACGAGGGCGGTCCGTGGATGGGTTTATAACAACATAATTAATATTAAAAATACCTCATTGTTTTGTAAAAATTCTCAAAAAGTCTGAAGAGCCTTCACGACAGTTTACGGTTTGCACCAAGAAAACGTCGTGCTCAGAACGAGAAAAAAATATTTATGTATGTACAAAGGGGGTCATGAAATCACCTTAATTAAGCAAAGTGTCAAAAATGTACATCACCATCTATTGGTTTTGAGGCGAACTTAATAACAATACAAAAGTGACACTTCTTGAAATTGTATTCTTAACAGTTGTCAATTATGAAACACTGACTTTACAAACTAAACTAATAACATATAGATATTGATATGACTAAGATATATTACAGGCATATGCTACAATTGAAGAACAGAGCAAGGACATACAAATCCATACTATATTATAAATGCGAAACTAACACTGTCTGTCTATTTATTACACTTTCACACCTAAACGACAAAACCAATTTTGCTAGCAATAAATTGGACTATGGAGAAGGACATAGACGGGGTTCCAGCGCTAAGAAAGAAAATTTGGTTCAAATAAATATCAATAGATGGCGCGATATGAATCGATTTGTTATAGAATTGTGAGTAAAATTAATATTTTCTGGAATTAATCATAAAAATTATATGATTAAACAAGATTTAATCAACTCTCCTAAGCCTAAGCACAACATAATTTTCAAACATAAAGAAACGAACGAACATCATTTTCGAGTATAAGGAGTTGAGTTTTGGCAATTTGTTTCAAAACATATACGCGTATTTTAGGTGACCTAAAATTTGAGCCGCAACCGCTTTTCAACTCGTACTTTGCAACTAGTTTCAAAAAGCTCGTTTAAAAAAGTCAAACATTTTCATAACGATTCAGTATGTTAGAGCTTGTGGGAATTCGTAATCCTACCTTTTTATACCCGGCTAACTATTTACTCGGATTAGGGAAAACATGGTTCCCTAATCCGAGTAAATATCAGCCGAATCATCATCATATCAGCCGAAAGACGTCCACTGCTGGACATAGGCCTCCCCCAAGCGTCGCCACATTGATCGGTCCCGTGCGTCTCGCAACCTGCGGATCCCCGCAACCTTCACGAGGTCATCGGTCCACCTGGTGGGAGGCCTTCCAACGCAACATCTTTCGGTTCGCGGTCGCCACTCCAGAACCTTTCTGCCCCATCGGCCATCCGTTCTGCGAGCAATGTGCCCTGCCCACTGCCACTTAAGTTTGGCAATTCTTCGAGCTATGTCGGTTACATTGGTTCTCTTACGGATCTCTACATTTCTGATTCGATCACGCAAGGAAATGCCGAGCATAGCCCTCTCCAATGCCCTTTGAATGACTGTTAGCTTTCTGATGAGGCCCATTGTAAGCGACCACGTCTCAGAGCCATATGTCATCACTGGCAACACACACTGGTCATAGACTTTTGTCTTGAGACACTGTGGTAAGTTGGACGAGAAGACACCGCGCAACTTCCCGAACGCTGCCCAGCCGAGTCGGATTCGACGGTTTATCTCTCTCTCGAAGTTGGCCCTACCCAACTGGATCGTTTGTCCCAGGTAGACATAATCGTCCAGAACTTCGAGTGTAGAGACTCCAACCTTGATAGGAGTGGGTGTAACATGGGCATTCAACATCATCTTGGTTTTGTCCATGTTCATCTTAAGACCCACTCTTTCGGAAGCTCTACTGAGGTCATCGAGCATTGTATTGAGGCTCTCCATGGTCTCAGCCATAACCACTATGTCGTCGGCAAACCGAAGATGAGTGATGTACTCGCCATTAACATTGATGCCTAGGCCCCTCCAGTCGTACCTTGAATACATCCTCCAGTGCAGCAGTGAACAGTTTCGGAGAAATGACATCTCCCTGTCTCACGCCACGCTGGAGAAGTATTGTTTTCGGTATTGGTGACGGACGTAAAGAATTTCACCATCCCATATCTTCCCGTGGGTGTCGTAAGAGGCGACTAAGGGATAAACCAGAGAATGGGCAGCAGCGTTCTCTGTGCACTTTAATAACAAACTGCGATCGCCAACCCGCCTGCCAAGCGTGGCGATTACGGCAAGTAAGAATTGAGGAAGAATTGAGCAGGTTACGATGGAGTATTATAGGGTTATCTGAAGTCCGAAGAGAGGGGGAGGACACGATAATCCTCAAATCTGGTAACCAAAATAGAGCTATTTCCGAGAGGGTGACCGGCAGTCCCAGGGTGGTGTCGGGTTTATCGTCCACAGGTCCCTTGTGAACAACGTGGTGAAGATCGAGAGTGTGTCGACCAGGGTGGCGTACCTTATACTCAGAATATCCACAAGATATTCGCTGAAGGTCATACAGGTTTACGCTCCAACCTCGGCACACCCCGACGACGAGGTAGAGACCATGTATGAGGATATCTCTAAAGCCATGCATGGTTTCAAAACTCACTTCACCGTTGTCATGGGGGACTTCAACGCAAAACTGGGCAAACGAGACGAGGATGAGCTGCAAGTGGGGCAATTTGGAGTTGGACGTCGGAACCACCGGGGTCACCTACTGGCCAGTTTTATGGAGAAGGAAGGCTTCTATATGATGAACTCCTTCTTCAGAAAACGTGAGCACAGGAAGTGGACATGGCAAAGCCCCGATGGTGGAACTAAAAACGAGATCGACTTCATCATGTCAACCAAGAAGCAAATATTCAATGATGTCTCGGTGATCAATTCGGTGAAAACCGGGAGCGATCACCGTATGGTAAGAGGCACATTGAACATTCATATCAAGCTTAAAAGGTCTCGACTGATGAAGTCCACGCTCCGTCCAGCACAGATCCGAATCCAAAACCCCGAAATCTTTCAGCTCGAACTCCAGAATCGTTTCGAGTGCCTAGGGAGCTCCGTGGACGAATACAGCGATGGGTTCGTGGAAGCTGTCCATACGGTCGGGTCTAAGTTTTTCAAGACCCGCCGTACATATAGAAATAAAAAGCTCTCAGATCCTACTCTCAAGCTAATGAAGGAGAGGCGTGAGATGATCCTGCAGTCTTCAGACGATGCGGTGAAATACCGGCAGCTAAATAGACGGATCTCAAAGTCCTTGAAAACCGACCTCCGCCGCTTTAATACCGAAAGCATTAAAGATGCTATCGAGCGGAATAAGGGCTCCAAGGTCTTTGCAAGAGATCTGTCTATTGGGCAGAGCCAGCTCACAAAACTGAAGACCGATGATGGCAGGATTGTATCCGCCAAACCGGAGCTTCTGAAGGAGATCGAGAGTTTCTATGGGCAGTTGTACACGTCAACCAGTAAACCCGTTGTGAATCTAGCAAACGACCCAAGAGCTAGATTGACCCGACACTATACCGAAGATATCCCGGACGTCAGCCTGTACGAGATTAGGATGGCTCTGAAACAGCTCAAAAACAACAAGGCACCGGGTGACGACGGAATCACGGCTGAACTCCTGAAGGCGGGTGGAAAACCGGTCCTTAAGGCCCTTCAGAAGCTGTTTGATTCCGTCATACTCGAGGGCAAAACGCCACAGGCATGGTGCAGGGGTGTGGTGGTCCTCTTCTTAAAAAAGGGTGTCAATGCCCGGCTGAAGAACTATAGGCCCATCTCACTTCTTAGCCATGTCTACAAGTTGTTTTCAAGAGTCATCACGAATTGTCTTGCGCGCAGGTTTGACGATTTCCAGCCACACGAACAAGCCGGATTCCGAAAAGGCTTTAGCACCGTAGACCACATCCATACGCTGCGGCAGGTTATACAGAAGACCGAAGAGTATAACCTGCCTCTCTGCTTAGCGTATGTGGACTACGAGAAAGCCTTCGATTCGATCGAGACTTGGGCTGTACTGCAGTCTCTCCAACGGTGCCAGATCGACTACCGGTACATTGAGGTGTTGAAGTGTTTGTACAGAAACGCCACCATGTCAGTCCGTCTTCAGGATCAGACCTCGAAACCAATGTTTTAATAGATCTCTCTTTTTAAATTGAAGTTAAGCAAGTATGTGCTTCCGGGATTAATAACTTCCTACGAACGGATGTTTGATTTTCTGATTACATTTTTTTCCACGAAATCGTTGCTTAACATTTTGAAAGAAAGATCCCGTTGCCAAAAATGTTGTAGCCGTGGAGTCTTACTAATACTGCTCAGTAATATTATGAAGGCAAAAGTTTGCGAGTTTGTATGTATATTACTCAATCACGCCACAACGGCTGAACGGATCTAGATGAAATTTGGCACAGAAATAGATTATAGTCTGAAATAGTACATAGACTACATTTTCGCCTAGTATAATATTTCCTTTTGATAAAACACTTAAGAAGCCACAGCAGAAGCTAGTGGTATAATAAAGAAAGATGACCAGTACCATAAACAAGAAAATTTTATCAAAACGGTACTGAACATCAAAAACGCTGTTGGTAGACCCAAAATTACTTTTATCTGGCTTTTCTCGTGTTCTATCCTATATTAAAAAAGCAGCATTAAAAGTATCTCACGAGTAAGACACTCAGTTAAAATTATTAGTGCTAGTAATAGTGTAGAAGTTGAGATTATTGACTTAAACATAAACGGTATTCACGTTTAGCAAACGGATTGCAGATCGTAGTACCTTCCTATTTTTTATCGTATCTTTGTAAGTTAATATCTAAGATCTGCTCGAGACGACTTATTTATACTATCACTAGTCAAGTCTCGTTAATAATTCGACCTTCAATGAAACTGATATTACAGGTCAAGTTCATCAGCGCACAAAATAGCTTAAAACATTAGCTGAGTTGAGTGTTAAGAGATTAATTAAATTAGATTGAAACAATATCGTGATTTCACTTTTTGTTCGGGATGTTTGTTTAGGATCTGCTTGGTTTCTGAAATATGTACGTACTTAAGTCTAATATGTATAAGTTAAGATAGCCGATTATTTTAATTTTAGAATACTGCTTTTTGTTTTAACTTTCTTATGACCTAAAATATCTAAACCGATATAATAAGAAGGAAAAATTGTGTGTTCGTATGTTTGTAAAAGATTATCTCTGGAATGACTGATTCTGCTACAAAATGCATTCATGCTTTCAATAATAGAATGTAACACTTTTGCTGAGTATTGTAACTTTTTATTCCGAAAAAATGCGCGTTTTTTTTTGGGATAAGCGGCAGTGAAACCGGAGGGAGATGCTAGTGAGCAATAAAATGACTTTACATTAAAACTGTAAAGAGAAAACAACAAATAAAAAACCACTCGATAACTATGTATTAAATTATATGGACACTTGTCTATGAAGTAATTGAATTTGATTGATGACTTCAGTCTGGCCTTTGGGGCATCATAGTGGTGAGAAGATTGGCCAGCTGCGTTACCGAGTGCCAGCTGTTACCAGGGTGCGCCGGGCGTTTTATTATGATCTAGTCTCCGCTCAAGGAGGCTCACAGCTTCCTTAAGTCGGCTAAAACAGTAAACAACTACAGCCCTGGCGAAGCACGCAGCAAACTGTGGCTCCTCAAATACCCTCCTCCAACTGACTATATCGAACCTGCAGAAAACCTCCCAACTGAGCATAAACTGCCATGGCCAACCTGGAAATCCCTAAATAGGCTGCGAAGCCAAGTTGGCCGCTGTAGGTATAACCTGGTCAGATGGGGGTATACCAATCAGCCACAATGTGACTGTGGAACCACATCGCAAACGATGCGATGATTGTCCTGTTCTTCGTGCGCAAACACCTGCACCATGAAAGACCTGTGCAATGCCAGCGCTAGTGCTGTCGACGTGGCTGAGTTCTGGTCGAAGCACAACATCTAAATTAAAAACTGTAAATGGAATCATTGATACGATGAAGAAGAAAAAGATAGAAAAGTATAGAAACAATACATTTCAAATCAAAATTTATAGATTATCCAAAATTAACCTTTCATGCTACGGTAATAAGTTTCAATGTACGAAACAAACCAAGATTAAGTACATGTTGACAGGAACAAATGACTGGTGAAAGAGCGCCTAATTAACTTGCGCAGATTAAATGCCTAAATAAGCAAGCTTTGCTTCATTTAAATCCTTTACGTTTTTCAGGATTATTAACGCCGACAGTAAAACAGGGGTGCTTTTTTTTTCTTTTCTCAATCTATACCAATATTATAAAGAGGAAAGATTTTTTTGTTTGTTTGTACCGAATAGGCTCCGAAACTACTGGACCGATTTAAAAAATTCTTTCACATATGGAAAGCTACATTATTCCCGAGTAACATAGGCTATAATTTTGACTTGAGCGAAGTCGCGGGGAATCAGCTAGTACCCTATAAAAATCATAAGTTTGTTGCAGATACAAGACAAAAAAAAAAACGCAGTTTAGATAAGTTCGTACACTATTACTTAAGTAATTAAAATAAATATGTAGTAGTTGCGAAGTATGTGTGGTGTAAATTGGTGATGTTTTTCAGAAAGGCCAGGTGCGCATTCCTCATAACCGGCGTGTGTGTATGACTAGATGTATGAATGTGAGTGAAGCAAAAAAAGTATGTAAGGATCGTAGCAGGTGGCATTCTGTAGTTTCTGCCTACCCCCATGGGAAAAAGGCGTGAGTTTATGTATGTATGTATTTAGTAGTTACATTACATTAGGGCCCATCCACTAATGTACATTCCTTCTGACTTGTCCTGTTGTACAAACTGTACGGAAACGCTACGGGATAAAAAAAAGCCGTTGAAGCCACTAATAGCTTCATTCTATCTCGTTCGTGCAAGTCTAATGACGTTGTAGATTCCGGCAGGATTGAACATTAGTGGATGGGGCCCTATTGATAGCGGAAACTTCTTAAAATCTGTTTAAGGCTACAAATTAGTATTACCAACAGCGTGAAAAGTATTTAATTGATTGTTACACGAACTAAAGACAGATTTACCCCTATTTTTTAGTGTATGAGAAAAATAACTTTATTTTCCGAAGTCAGTTTGTACCCATTGTTTTTCGTTTTACGACACCGACTTCGGTTTGATTCTATGTTATTTTTTTTTTGTCTTTTTACTTTTGGTAGGTACCTCCAATTAACATGCAAAATATTTATGGCCAAAGTACATCTAATGACGATTTCAATAAGCCCAAACGCACGCACTGTGTTTTAATTGAAGTAGGTATGTTATTTGTGTCACTTTTATTTGTATTATGTTGTTTTTTCTTCTTCTTTATTTTTTTTTGTATTGTGGCACCTTTTTTTTAGGGTTCCGTACCCAAAGGGTAAAAACGGAACCCTATTACTAAGACTCCGCGGTCCGTCTGTCTGTCTGTCTGTCTGTCTGTCTGTCTGTCTGTCTGTCTGTCTGTCTGTCACCAGGCTGTATCTCGAGAACCGTGATAGCTAGACAGTTGAAATTTTCACAAATGATGTATTTCTGTTGCCGCTATAACAACAAATACTAAAAACCGAATTAAATAAATATTTAAGGGGGCTCGCATACAAAAAACGTGTTTTTTTTTGCCGTTTTTTGCGATAATGGTACGGAACCCTTCGTGCGCGAGTCCGACTCGCACTTGCCCGGTTTTTTCCAAATACCTCCATGTAAATTAAAATTATTTAATTGTGATTTTGTGTGTTGTGCTGTGTCTTTTGTGTGCACTGAATAAATGGTTTATCTATCTATCTATCTAAACAAGACTAGGATACATTGTTTTATTTCGGAGTTCCAGTACTACCTTTTACTACCTTCCGGCTTCATCGTCAGATCAGTTCGATAGTATAACTATTCGAGATATTTTACACCCGTGACATACTTAGGAGTTCCAGTGGCAGTCTGTGGTCTCCATCAGTTCCACTTCACCAAATTATTCTTTCTGAGTGCAAATGATTGCATTGTTGATGAAAATACCAAAATCGCCTATACTATTTGAAAAGTTCCCTGGATTTATCTAGGATCCCATCAGATCATCATCAGATCCTGACGTGATGACCATGGGACTATCTTCCTTTCAAACAAGAGAAGAATTTTCCAAATCGGACTGGGCGTCTTTGAGTAATCGGGGAACATAAATTTAAAAAAAAGATTCCGAATAATTGAGAACCTCCTCCTTTTTTTTAATTCGGTTAAAAATTAATGCAATAGCACATTTCATTACTTCTAAACATGATCAAACATCCCTGTTGATCACAATTAACAAGGCTTATGCAATAAAATTTCTAGCTCGAAACAATATTCTCACGACGGTGACGAACGCTTATTGCAACACACGTAGCTCTTAGTTCCACTATACATCCTCCAACCGCTTCGAAATTCCCAAATATACCTTTAACAGACACTTCAGCATCAACTTACTGTAAGAAAAGGAACCTTTAGTCTATCGCTTATAGTTCACTTTTGTTTTATGCTAAACTAAATAGAGAACGGAGTCTAAAACGTGCTAAAACTATGCTTAGGAAAATGTTCTATTAGTAAAATTGGGACCTAACATTCTGGCACTAAAATAATCCGAATCTACTCAAAGACGAGACAAACATTTTAGTAAATAATTTCTGAAACCACATCAGTTTCATGCTAAAATTCCTAATTATGTAATTATATTTTGTACTGAAACTATTATGAAACATTCCAGAAGTTTCTGTCAATCTAAAATCAACTACAGTTGTATGAAGATAAAGTTGACAATCGATCCGTACCGCACATTACAAGGCACACTATTAAATAAAAGAAACATCTCGATAGTTTCTGTTAATCTAAAATCAATTCCATTTGTACGATGATAAAGATGACAATCGAAAATAATAAGGTACACTTCCACACGACATCTTATCCTGGTACTTACCGCATCGTTGTTAATGAAGAACGACAGGTTGGCGGCTGGCAGCGAGTGGCGACTGATGCACTCCACTTTTAGCTTCATGCCGGGTCGGTACCGGCGCTTCAGACCGTGCATCGATGGCCCGGATTTAGGCAGTACTGGGGACAGAAAGAAGGATGTAAATATGATTTTGAATATAGAAGCTGGTATGGTCAGACATCGCGATTTTGATTGATCTTATTTATCTTTAACTAGCTGACCCGGCAAACTTTGTTTTGCCATAAAAACACCAAACATTTATCTACCCTACCTACCCTACACTACACTACGCTACCCTACCCGACCCTACATTACCCTACCCTACACTACCTTCCCTACCCTACGCTACACTACCCTACCCTATCCTACACTACCCTACACTACCCTACACTACCCTACACTACCCTACATTACCCTACACTACCCTACACTACCCTACACTACCCTACACTACCCTACACTACCCTACACTACCCTACACTATCCTACACTACCCTACACTACCCTACACTACCCTACACTACCCTACACTACCCTACACTACCCTACACTACCCTACACCACCCTACACTACCCTACACTACCCTACACTACCCTACACTACCCTTCACTACCCTACACTTCCCTACACTACCCTACACTACCCTACACTACCCTACACTACCCTACACTACCCTACACTACCCTACTCTACCCTACACTACCCTACACTACCCTACACTACACTTCCCTACCCTACCCTACTATACACTACCGTACCCTACACTACCCTACCCTACCCTACCCTACCCTACACTACCCTACCCTACACTACCCTACCCTACCCAACACTACCCTACCATACACTACCCTACCCTACCCTACACTACCCTACCATACACTACCCTACCCTACACAAAGCAAAAATAGCTTATACAATAGCAATAAAGCTCAAATTGACTCTACGTTTTAGTTAGAAAACTTTTGTATGGGATAAAGAAAAGGGCTGTTTTTTATTTTTTTCCCGGCAATTATTAATTTTTTTCTCACCGTAAAAACCATCTTTGAACTTCAACGAACATTTAAAAAAAAGAATTGGCCAAATTGGTCCAGGCGTTGTTGAATTATGCGCTTACCAACACATTTTGTGATTCATTTTTATATTATAGATTAACATGGCAGTACAACACTTTAGAGCACTATATCGCATTTTTTGAAGAGAAACTTTTTTTTAATCGTGCACCACCAAAATATCTAAATCGCGATGTGGTGACTATATTCAATTGAGTTCAACGCCCTTGGTACAAATGGGTTGTAGAGGCAGGGTTCAGCTGCATCTGGTTACATGAGAAGCTGACCCCAATATATGTAGTTGGAAAATAATAGGCAGATCATTTATTTATTCATTAAAAAAATTTGAACAACGGGTTTTACATGGATGTTTATGTGATGACGTATTTTCAGGAATATTTTTTGTGAAACAGGCATCATTCAAACTAATATCAATCATAGTTAGTTTAAAAAAAAACATTTATTTAGTCCGTCAGTAGTCATAAAAATATTGGACACGTATTTTTCTTTTTCTACGTGAACAACAAATTAGGACGATAAGGCGTTGAAATATCGTGTGACGTCACGGTGTGCTATAGTCTATACTGACAAAGTGTTGTCACAAGCCCCCAGTTCCAATTATCTCACTGACGGAATAAATAGAATCATATTTTTTCTACACACCTATTGAATGATGTCTTTCGGTTTTTTGTATTAGTTTATGGAATCACACTTGACGTCATCTTTAATTAAAAACGACAGATGAGCTCCAAGATGAGGCGATAAAAAAGAATAATAAATAAAATTAAGTGTTGTTTGTAGGTAAGCTATATTGTGGTCATCAATCTAGGTAACACATGGTTCCTTAATAACGCAAAAGTCAAGTTTTCTTTTGACTGGTCTAGAGTTTTTTGGCTCAGACGACATATCTAGGTAATTGCTTCTGTCAGCGGCTTCATCCACGTTAAACTAGGAAATTATCACAAAGGATCGTATTCCCGGAATAAAAAGTATCCAATGCCTTTCACCAAGGTCTAATTATATGTCTATCCAAAAAAATGCCAAAATTCGTTCAGTGGTTTAGGCTTGAAAACGTTACGAACCAACAGACAGATAAATGTCTTAGCTGTCCTCCACTTGTTTACACAATATTTTCTCTAATGAGCTAATGCAGTGGTTCCCAAAGTTGACTGGACCGATACCCACCTAACAATACCTAAAACATTCAGGACTCACTTCTTGGTTTTTATGAAGAAAAAGAGGCGTTACTAAATGAATGAAGGTCTGTTCAAACAAGAAAAAAAAACCATTACATATTTATTTTATTGTCATTATAACTTGAGCATTAAGTTCAATCAATTTTAGTTACTTTTAATCTCAATTAAGTCCCACTCTATATTCGCTCACGACCCACCAGTGGGTTGAGACCCATACTTTGGGCAATGCTGAGCTAAAGAATGAACTATCATTACGACATCTCAAAGCTGCAGTTAATTCTAAATGCAAATAACTGGGCTTGTAATTTCAGCACTTGACCCAAGGTTAGTTATACGCTTTTGCAATAGTCCTGCAGCTTTATTGCGTAATACATTCAGCAAGGCAAAGGGCAAAGAGTTTGAACAATCGACCAATCACATGGCGATATGAAAGACGCGATGTGTATCTCCGTCTATGTGATTGGTCGATGATTCATACTCTTTACCCTTTGCCTTGGCGAATTCATTACCCATCAGGGCAGTTGGTTTTAAACCTTATTGCTGCTGAGCGCACCTAACGCTTATAAGGGGTGCTGCCAAGCGGACCTAACGCTGTTAAGGGCTTGTTTTCCGTATAGGTAGTTCTTTAGTGCAATTTGAGTGGGATGATTTTCGGGATAAAAACTATCTTATGTCCTTTTCACGGTCTCAAACTATCTCCATACCAAATTTCATGTAAAACCATTCAGCGATTTAAGCGTGAAAACATAACAGAGAGACAGTTACTTTCACATTTATAATAATACGAGTATTGATAATGCAACATCATATTTCAAATATTTTTAAACAGGTTGAAAAAAATAAAACATTTCAATGTTAACAATTCATATTACCGCCGAAAAAACTGCTTTCAAACCCATAAAAGCATGCGAAACGCAACCAAAACTGCCATTCAAATAAATTAAATTCAACTTTAACGAACGTTTCGCCCAAAAGTTATTAACGTACGGCCGTAACGGCAAAAACGGATCTATCTCACTCATTTTCAAGTACAGATAATTTCCGGATTATCGTGAACAAGGGTCGGCTTTAAGCTTACATATAAAATGAATATTGTTCATCGCTGATAGGTGCCCATATTGTATCCCTTTATTATGCAAATAGGAGTAAGATGCTTTGGTACGATAAAACGGAACAAGGACACTAGTTTAGATTTATTTGTAAAGTTAAACAAAAGCACACACGCTGTATATTGGGTCATGTCGTCCGATGAACCTATGTAGGTAAGTATATGAAAACTACTGCGACATCAGATAACTGAGTTTCAATGTATGCTGTTTCGTTTTATGAAAACGACTTGAGTTTGTTTTGCTTATATTGTGAGCAAAGACTATCTTAACAAGACACTTTCAGGAAGAATCGATTTCAAGGGTTTCAGCAAACAGCTATGTAGATAAAACTTCTTATAAATCCGTTTATACGAAGACATAGAAACATTGCTTTCTTTTCTTGCAGATATCGTGGATACTTTGTAGTTTTTTTTAATGTAAACTTAAGCAAATAAAAACTAAAGAAAACTAATTAAAATAAAAGTTCTTCAGTTTGCCGTAACTTTGAACCATTATTATTATTAATTCAAGATATTTTATTGCTTTTGTAACCTTTGAATCATTCATGTGGCATGTCTTTTTCTAGGAAATCAAACCAGTAAATCTATTCCGAGACCATTTTTCCCGAATGCCTAGGTGAAAATATATTCATCGGGCTATAAATACGGGACCCTCACGTTCTGATGGCATTGCTTGCGTAAAACAGTGCCACCCTTAAGGTATTTTACTGTTCTATAAGGCCCTTAGACTATAGTCTATAAAGACTGTCACTTTTGAAAGGGCTGATTGGAAGACAGCTTTATCATCCTGTGTATCTAAAGGTGTTTTAGGTCGAGAAAGGAAAAATATATTGAGTACTTTACCTTTCGGGATGGGTTCACCACTGTTTGATGATAAGGTCTGTATATTTAACCCTATTTTGAACTATCTTACGATAAGTCTTACCTTTTTTCAGGCAAGGCTTGTAACATTGTTACCATAATTAATTGACTTAAAACTCAAGGCTGGTAGTTATATTGTTATTTATCAATCTTTCTATTGGGTTGTACTTTGATTAAATACTCGGGTTAGAAATCACAAGTGTTGTGAATTTTTATTGTATGACATTGATTTAGTGTTTGGCCTAAATTAAGCCTAGACCTGCATCTATTAATCAACTTTTTTGCAACTAGAACTAAACATTTCTCACTAATATCTGGTGAATTGGTTGGTTGATTTATATAGCATCATATATACTACCTTGCTTTTGTTAATTTTCTTTGTCTACTTTACTATCACTATGTTTCCGCGGACCGAAACGGCTTTTGTGATAAAAAAATATGTTAATCTTTGCATTACCGGGAAAGAAAAGTGTATCATGATTCTCAATATTATGTGTGCCGGCTTCTTTCGGCCTCAGTGACTGTTAGTGATCTGTGTGGCTATTAGCGGTCTATGTGGCTACTAGCGATCTGTGTGACTTCTAGCGATCTGTGCGGATGCTTTTGACCTTTGTGGCTGCTAGCGGTCTGTGTGCACCGTAGCGGTCTGTACAGCTGCTAATAGTCCTTTTGGCTGCTAGCGGTTTATGTGGCCTATAGCGATATCTGTAGCTGCTTACGGCCTGTGTGTTTACTAGCGTTCTGTGTGGCTACTAGCGGTCCGATTGACTGCTAGCGATCTTTGTGGCTGCTAGTGATCTGTGTGCACCGCTGACGGTCCGTAGGGCTGCGATCGATCTGCGTGTCTGCTAGCAAACGGTGTGACTGCTAGTAGATTGAGTGGTTTTTAGTGATTTTTGTGGCTGCAAGCGGTCTGTGTGGTTGCTATCGATCTGTGTGGATGCCTACATTATTGATAAAACTAAAATTAACATGGACTCACCCACGACATACATGTGCGTGTGTACTTGCGCGGTCTGGAAGGAAGGCGCGTCGGCAGACACTTCGCATGTGTAGCGACCGCTCGCGGTCTGTGTGGCTGCCTGAATTGTGATCTTCTCTGCGTTGCTTTCTTCTCTCTGCACAGAAAAAGAAGTTGTTTAGTAAGAGCAATAATTTTGTGAATAATTATGTCAGGGTAGAGGAAATGTAATTATGGAATATGTGACTTATGACTTTATTTTACGGTAATCTCAATTAAAACTATGTTGGAAAACTATTTTAAATTACACTCATATGTAATCCTACTATTGTATCAGTAGGTAGCATCCAATTTGTAAGGCAATACTCCTATGAATTGAGTAAAGGGAAAATTGTTATTGAATTCATCAAACAGCTCAACAACTAATAATAATTATCCCTGATCTCTATTCTTGGCATTTGGATGCAATGTAATACTGAAAAGTAATAGCTACTGCTCATCTTCATGACGTCTCTTTTTAATAGCGTTTACGACACCACATTAGTGTAATTTTATCGGAGTTAAACCCGCCACTTATCCCGAACATAGTTTCAAATGCTTAACACTAATTGTAATCGCTTAATCCGTGGGAGATTATGGGTGTAGGAAAACGTCACGTTAGATTACTAACGTGACGTTTTCCTAGAGATTAAGAGATTAAGTGCCTACATAGAGGTGTACCTATGTTAGTACAGTTTTAAACACAAAAATTTGAGATTGTTTTTGTTTAATTTGTGACCACTAATACAAGGAATCTCTTAAGCGCCCTGCAATCGTACAAATTTCTTTGACAAATTTTACGTGTTTGCCAATTATTTGATAGTGTACTGCTGTGTTTGACGCGTTTGTCAAACAGTTCACGTGTTTGTCGCGTTAGACGAAAATCACATTTATATTTATAAGTAAGATTGGATTTTCACCAAGAGCTCTAGACAAGTTACATTCTATCAACTATAGCGTTGCGATAGTGAAGGATTTCGTGGTTTAAATGAAATAATATATACTGAATCAATGGATGCGTTCCAACTTATCACCCTCCCTGGGACGCAATCCCATTGTAAATGTACAAAAAAGATGTTTTTCACAAGTCCCCTTTGTTAAAATATCAGCTACCATTTCACAACCTTTACAATAAACAAACATAACATGGTTATTTTCTACATGATATTTAAGGAAATGAAATCTTATATCAATGTGTTTGGTTCTAGGCAAGTAACAATTGTTAATAGACATTTTTATAGCGCTTTGGTTATCTGTGTTGATTTGAAGTGCTGCTTCCATACGTTGACCAAGTTCATGCTGCAGTTGTCTGAGCCACAGAGCCTCCTGTGTTGTCGCACCCATAGACATATACTCGGCCTCAGCAGTAGAAAGTGCCACGGTTTGTTGCTTCCGTGAACACCATGAGATGGCTCCACCCTGAAACAGAAAAATGTAACCTGTGCAGGACTTTCTGTCCTGCGGATCACTCGCCCAATCAGCATCGCAGTAACCATTTATTTCCTTTGATTCCTCCTTTTTATATACAAGTTTTAAGTTTTTGGTTCCTTTCAGATATCGTAGTATTCTCTTCACGGCCAACCAATGTTCATTTCTCGGACTTTTGTTATATCTACTCAAAGTGTTGACTGCAAAAGATATATCAGGCTTGGTACCTTGTGCGACATAAAGTAGACAGCCGATGGCTTCTTGATATGGAAAATCAAACATAGGCTCACCTGAATCCTCTTGCAGATTAAATTTAGCTCCTGCTTCAATCGGTGTTCTAACTGGTTTACAGTCTGACATTTTAAATCCATTAAATATTTCTGTAATGTATTTTTCTTGATCTGACATTACACTACATTCATTTCTTGTAATATTCAATCCAATACATTGTTGGGCTTCTCCTAAATCTTTCATATGAAAATTCTGTTTAAGTTTTTCTTTCAATACCTTTTTTAGTAGTTTGGTTAGAGCAACATTAGATCATCAACCCATATAGCTACAAATGTCTTATTATTTTCTTCAGTATTGTAATAGACACATGGATCCACTTGAGATCTTTTGAGACCAATTTCCTGTAATACTTTATCTAATTTTATATTCCATAATCTGCTTGCTTGCTTTAGTCCATAGATAGACTTGTGAAGATAGCAGACTTCTGTTCCTTGCTCATACATTTGTGGCTTGACCATAAAAAAATTATGTGTCAATTTCTCCCTGTAAAAAGGCAGAAATTGCATCCATTTGATCAATTCTTAGATCATATCTAGCTGATAAAGCAAACAAGTACCGTACAGATGAATACTTCACCACAGGAGAATATATCTCATTTAAATCAATCCCCTTTTTCTGAGCATAACCTTTGATTACTAATCTGGCTTTGAATCGTACATTTTGTCCACTCTGATCTGTTTTCAGTTTAAATACCCATTTACAAGGCAGTGCTTTTTTATTTGTTGAAAGCTTTGTCAAGCTCCAGGTATTGTTTTTAATCAAAGATTCGTATTCCTCGTACATAGCAAATTTCCATTCCTTTGCATATTGCGATGACAAAGCTTCCTCTACTGTCTGTGGGTCACAGGTATTAGTGATCAGGCAGTAGTAACTATTTTTACGAGACTCTGCTCTTGTTTGGGGCCTTAATGTTATATTAGTATTATAATCTTGTTTAATGTACCTGGGAGGTGTATAAGTATCATCGAGGTCTCCGCAGTCAGTCTCATATTGACTTGAGTCTGGATTCTCAACTCTCACAGTGCTACCTGAAGCAGGAACATCCTCAGCAGTTGTAGCAGTATCGGTAGACTTCTCCGAGTGATGATGTGACGTATCATTACTGACTAGGCTCCAAACATCCTCTGTTACTTTGTTTGAGTCAACTGAAATAATACTTTCATTAGAAACTGGTACCTTATTAGCTACAGCCTTTTCTAAAAAGGATCCATCCATCTCCATCCTTTAGAATCATTACAATATCCGACAAATATCATTTTATTGGATCTTTTATCCCATTTATGACGTTTTTCTTTGGGTATGTGTACCATCGCCTCTGTGCCAAATACTCTAACATTAGATAAATTAGGTTTTTTACCTGTCCACATTTCAAATGGTGTCTTCCATTCTAATGAGCACGTTGGCGAGCGATTGACTATGTAGGCAGCAGTGGCAATAGCCTCTGCCCAGAAACATTTCCCAAGATTAGCATGAAAAATCATGCATCTAGCGCGCTCTACTAATGTTCTATTCATTCGCTCAGCCAAACCGTTTTGCTGTGGAGTATAAGGTGTGCTAGTCTGGTGACATATACCATGATTCTTCAAATAATTTTCAAAACCCCTGTTACAATATTCTGTGCCATTATTAGATCTTACAGTTTTAATTTTGTGGTCTAACTCATTTTCAACCCTTTTCATGTAATCTTTAAAAACATCTAGCACATTTAATTTATCCTTCAGAAAGTAAACATGGACATGGCGGGTATAATCATCAATAAATGTTACGAAGTATCTCATACCTCCAAAAGATCCATTCTCCATAGGGCCACACAGATCAGAGTGAACAATTTCCAGAGGTTTCTTTGCTCGGGAACCATCATTGTTAAACGGCAGTCTTGTTTGTTTACCTTCAAGGCAGCTGGTGCAGGTGATGGTGACATTCTCCTTTGCTGGAGCCGGAGTCACTCCCTCCGCACAATCAATCAACTTGGTTACATTTGTGAAATTAAGATGACCCATACGTTGATGCCATAGAACAAGACTATTAGTGGTTTTATTTGGGGTAGTTAGGTTTGCTTCAACATTGCTTTCTGCGTCCAGATAATACAAATTGTTGACAAGTGTTGCTGAACATATCAATAGATTATCGCTATTTAATATTTCACACCCTTTACTATGGAAATTTACTTTATACCCCCTTTTGCTCATTGCGCTAACTGAGAGGAGAATGGCTGCAATACCAGGAACATATAAACATCTCTTACCTGTATTTTATTTTTACCAGTTTTTATGTCGGTGCATCCAATGCCCTCAACTTCTAGAGGTTGATTATTTGCTACTGTGATCTTCTGAATTTGTGGTTTATAGACATTATACATCAAGTCTCTCCGCTTCATCATATGCATGGATGCACCAGAGTCTAAATACCACTTACTGCATTCATTAGCAGAAGTAGCTGAAAAAGCTGCAACAAAACCAGAATTATTTTCTGTCTTTTTATCATCATTTCCTCTTTTCGGGGCTCGGCAGTGTTTTGCAAGATGGCCTTGTTTATTACAGTTGTAACACCTTGGTCCCCTATGTTTAGACTGTGGCTTTGCCTGTTGTCGGCTATTCTTTGAATAAAATGCTGCGCTGTCCGAATCAATCTTCACTTCCTGTAACAATTTGGTTTTAACAAGATCAGCACTTATAGTTATACCTGAGCTCTCCAGTCCCATGATCATGGGTTTGTATTTGTCAGGTAGTCCTGCCAGCATCAAGGTTCCTAGCCATTCTTCATCAACTTTAAAACCTATATTTCGAAGTTTGTGTGCTGAAGACATGATTTTATTTATGTAGTCTGCCACACTAACACTGGAATCCAATGTTGTGTTAATTAAGTCTTTGAGCAGTCCGACTTTCCTTGATAGGCCTTTGTCGTCGAAGGCTTGTTCCAAATTGAGCCATACTTCCCTTGCCGTCTTGCAGTCCTGTATGTGCACGTAGTTTACTGGATCAAGGAGCAGAATTCACTTAGATTTAGCCTTGATGTCTTTGGTGGGGTCCACGGGTTTTGTACTGTTAGGTTCCACGCACTCCCATAATTCCTCATGTTCCAAATATGTCTTGACTCCAAATTTCCACGATGCGTAGTTATCCCGACCACCTAATCTGTCCAGCTTGAACGCACTTGCCGACATCATGTTTTACAAAATTGCACGGCGGCGTGTTGGATTTTAAATCAAACTTGCCGGTACCAATCCGTCGAAATCAGAGTAATCCAAACGTTTTCTTTACGGATTTAAACCACGCTCGGCTACCATGAAGGATTTCATGGTTTAAATGAAATAATATATGATTACTTTTCGACAATTTAATGTAAAAGGAAAAATTACAGTTATAAATAAAATACAGATGTAACCGAAAATTGATTGATAGCTCACAGCAAGACGGCAAGGGAAGAGCCCAGCCAGCGCACAGATTATATACTGAATCAATGGATGCGTTCCAACTTAACAGATAGTGATTGTTAAAATGTGAAAAATGTATGGGTATACCAAGCACTATCCAAATATCACGTGATCATCAAATCAAATATCACGTGACCATCAAACCAAATATAACGTGATCATCAAATCAAATATTTTTGCATTTCGATAATCATCATCGTCTTAAACCAGTGGTGATCCGGGTGGTAAAATCCAACAGTGTGCTCTAAGCACTAATTATATTTTTAATGTTCGTAAAACCAGTATCTTTAAGTGGAGTGTGCACCTTGATAAATCAAAATCGAAATATTTTTGATTCAACTAAACCTTATATATGTACTTTTGAATTGTCAAACAAAATATGAACAGCATAGTTGCAAATTCACAAGCGTCAGTAAGTCTCGATGGAGAAGAATGTGTAAAATACTCCACGGACATTCTTTTCAATCACTTTTAATTACAATTATTTGGCTAAATCATTATTGTTGTAAAAATAAATATGTGAGAACGGTGTAAAAAGACGTGCTCGTAAAGCATCTAGAGTAAAACAAACTTTTCAAAAATACAATAAGTACGTAATTAAAAGCAGGCCTAAGCAGTTAAGTTATGACCAATGGCAACTGATGGCGCCCGTTCACGAACATGACGCATGGATTGGCACAACTCAGCTCAACCATCATGAAGGGAACCAAATGATCAAATACATGGGTCACCATCAGAGCGAGACATTAGAGAGAGGCATACACAGAAACGCGCGAAAGGCAGCATCAGTACGTTTCAAACGCAAAAATATAGGTATCTAAACACTAAATGTATATATTTAAATGCGCTACGGCAGCTTCAGTTCAAATGTATCTCAAGATTAAATGTAAAAGTATCCAAATGCAAAATCTTACAAAAAAGAATAGGAAAATTTTACAAACTCTATTCTTTAGTTAAAAGCACTTTTTATGATATATTAATTTAGGTATAACCGCATGTCGCTGGAAGACCTACAAAAGAACTCCAACTTTAGCTTAAACTGGGTCACGTGGCAATTTCATCAACTCAAACCCCGTTGCCGCCCGTGCTTATTAACTGTGCAGAAACATACAATATTTCGTAGATTTGATCACAAAAGTTCATTATGATACGAGAGGAGAAGAATTTATAATTGGAACAAATTATCGGGATAAACAATGTCCTATGTCTTAATCTAGGTCAAAGTCTACTCCAGCACCTCGTCCAAATCCTTCCAGCTCTGGAGCCGTGATTATTGACCTAGAGATTTTCAAAAGAAGAGAAAAAGACTACAGATTTTCGTTTTGTCTGCATATTTATTTATTTATGTTATAATTAATGTACACACAGTATAAAATATCAAGACAACACATCGAGACAATAGAGTACAAACGCATAAAATTTTATACTTTTAATGCCTTATCATATCTACAATCACATAAGTACCTGACTATACGAGAACAGAAAAATTAAATGACTAATTGGTTACAAATATCAAGACAATGAAACAGAAAGGCACTCCACTACAAAACAGAGTGAAAGCTTTCAACAGACACTTGATTATTCGTCCTCAACATCGGATGGCAGCACAAAACAAGTGATTGTGCAAATACAAACTTGAATATGTATCAGACCATACATATTCAATCTGGATAACAATAGGCAATTAAGTAAATAGGTAGCTTCTTGGCCAAATAACTGGGCAACTGAACCAGACTGCGTCGTAAAATTCAAACATGACAGATACCAAATTCATTTCAGTTTATATGCAATTGTTTTGGTAACAACACGATTTTATTCTGATTATGATATATTATAGGTAACATTATAGACATCAGTTATCGACTTTTCTTTACTTAATGTTTTAAAATTCTTACATTCATTCTGCGACCTAAAATTACCAATATATTCAGTCATGATTGCTTCTCAAAATTGATGTAGGCTATACTAACGAGCTGCTTTTCACCGATATATCACCATCACAGCTGCTTTCTATGGGATGAAGCAAATATGAGGCAACCAGCAAGTCCTAGAACCAAAAATCGATGACATTTGACATTACTAATCCTATGTGAGCCCAAGTCGCAGATTACAGGCAACTCTCTCTCACAGAGAGGAGACACGTGTCAATTGGGAATGATGTCGACGTGGAAAAGAAAATTGGTTCAGTACATGATTTTGGATTGAAAATCGAGCTTAGGAATTTTTTGAAAAAATTCTAAGGTCGATTTCGATAGTGATCGGGGCTCCGTCGACAATTTTTTTTTTCAAATCGCTGTTTATACAATTGCATTCGCCCACTGTTTATGTTCTGATGGTTCGGGAACATAATACATCGAACAAATGTTATTTCGTCTAAGTGTAACTTCGGTTAAAAGTTTTTCGACCAAATGAAACGTCGGAGTAACGAAAAAAATCAAATTGATAATAGGTCAACTGAGACAGTGGCAGACGTGACTTTCATGAAGTAAAAAAAAAACGAAACGATAATAGTTGAAAAGTTTTAGGTGAAATGAAATTCGATCAAATATTTTTCGAACTTATGATAGGTAACCGTTGATCTTGACTAAAGGTCTCTGAATGAAATATTTGTAGTTAAGGACGTGTTATACCCTACTTTAATGCTAAAGTTTGACAGGTTTTCAGGTAGAGTTTGTAAAAATACTTCAAATTCTTTATTTTTAATTAAGTATTTGTACAAACTCGGAATACAATACAGAAACCGACAGTAAATCACGGTCTAAACTATTCACATTAAATTAAAACAAACCCAACTAATCTACCTTCTATCCACTACTGATCCAGCGTACCCCTACCTACCCACCTGAAAATAATTCCTGATTCACCACTATCAGCACGAAAAGGTCGTGTCTAATAGTAACAATGCATTACCTCCCTATTGGAATATACCGACTCCAAAAAGGAAACCGGTTACCAGCATACGCGTACTCGGAAACAAACGAATTTCAACTTGTCACGTGATTATGTCAGTTGAGGAAAATTACATTTATGTCCGGGAAACGTGAGTAATAACGAAAACCTGGTAGCATTAGATCTGTGACGGATTAGACCTTTCATAGGGATGTAGATATGGTGGATGGCAGATGAGTCCTTTTAAATTAAAGTCGAGAAATTATTCGCATAGTGAATATATGAGATGTGGATCCTTTTCTTTGAGTCTTATCAGGTCCTGTGTCGGATGGAGAAAAATTAAACGAGGATAGGTTGCTTTATTTTCAGATATTTCTACGGATACAACCCTTTCTGTTTATTTACGAGTAAGTGTAAGATCGTATAATCTTCATAATCATAATGTCACTAAACCTGCTGAGTTACTTTGTGAGGAAATAAAAAAATGGTACAAATGTAGATTATTTCGACTCATGTTGATTGTGGTATATGTATGCAAATAATAATAAATATAAGGAACCTACAGTATATGCAAGTAATCGTCACTTAATATAATAGAAACACAAACTATTAAAACATAATCTGACCGCATAACATTCTTATTACCTTCTATGGCAAAGGATACCTATCAAGCTTAACCAAGTTTTTGATCGTTAAATTCACATATACCGGTACTAAAATTCCACTTAAGGTTACAATAGTCGAAAATTCTTCCATACAAACGTAGTCTAGAGATTACTCCATTGTTTGACGATTTACGTTCAAAATAAAAAAATCAATTTGTCTCATCATTATCTAGCCCTGTATGGAAACAAAAATGTAAAAAAAATATATTTGAAAGTTATGAGCGTCGAAAGTTCCATAGTTCAACACTAATTTTAACGCATCTTTGGGCAGAAATAAATACCATAAGAGGAAGGAAAATTGCAAAACGGCCTCCATACAGGGATATATTTGTAATTCGACTATGCAAATAATGTTATTTTATAAATGTACATTTAGTTTTTTTTTCATGATACTAGATATCATGAAAAAAAACTAAATATATCCCATCTGTTTTTTTTCTGTTTTCGTCCTAAATCATCATCCATTTCGATACAAATTTGCTAAAGTGCTAATTCGTACGCGAACTAGCTTCTTACTGCTAATCACAGCATATATTTCTTTCGCACGTGTTGTCGGATAAGATAGCATGCATTTTAACTCCGCGCACAAAATAGTTCGTGCCGTCGACTAGTTCAGCCTTAAAACTGTCAAACGGGAAACCCCTATTACTACTTTCAACAAATTGTAAATAAATAAAATTACCCTTTTTATTTCAATCCTTGAATCTTGGATAAAAGTTTCCTTTGCTATGACTATCAATAAGTTTTAAGTAGATCTGGGGTGGAACCGAAAACACAGTATTTCTCAGAAAATTGGTTTTGCTTCACTGCAGTGCAAAGGGATGAGCGATTGCTTTAGTACGTCTGCGATCCTGGTAACCAAATTAGGAAACGTTACTCAAGAAGATTTGCTGTAAGTGACTTAACATTTTGTTAGACTATTTTTTCAGTTAAATAAATAGCACTGAAGCAGATTTTTTAAAATTGTATCAGTTAAAAAAACAATAGCATTTTTGTTTACTAACATGTTGCTTTGCATTTTTTTTTACTTCTAAACTTTGTTCTGTTTATTGATTTAGAGTGTATGGACGGCAGGTAAGTTGTACAAAGACGCAGTTACAAGACATTTTCTACCAGTGAACTTAACACCGAATATCATATTGATCCCAGTAAATGACACGCTAAAGCATTGGCCCACGCAGGTGAAACTAAAAACGTCATTATGTATTTGACAACATGAAACGAAAACGTATCTTATGGTGCCAGTTTTCAGACATAATTTGTAAAAAAACAATCTAGGGATTAAGAGTCAAAGTCAATCATATACATTACTATCTAAAACGTCACATTTGTAAAATGTAAATATCTATAAGCACTGAACCACTTGAGAACAATACCGAGGTTCCAACTTAGTACATGCCTTCTATTGCGGTCTTGAACGGTGGAAGGTTTATATAATTACTTTTTTTTTTTTTTTTTTTTGTTCTCTATTTACTACAATCTGTCTCCTTCATAGGACATTCAGCAGTATGTTGGTTGGTGCTATCTCTGGCTCGCTCAGTATGTGACCTGTGTCACATCCTCATTGTTTAGACAGTAGTTATATTTACTGTGATTGGATTAGGTCTTGAGGTATTTTGCGCTTTAATCGTCGCGCTTTGTTGTGATTCTCCATTAGTGGCCGAGCCAGAGTATTTGGGTGTTGTTGGATTCGTTATTTATAGGACTTGGTATGGCGTACGATTTCCTGCTCCACAGTGGGCATTCGTAGGTCACGGTGTAGTAGTTCGTTGGGTACAAACCAGGGCGTGTTGGTTATCATACGCAGTGCTTTATTTTGAAACCTCTGTATGATTTCTATGTTTGAGTGAGATGCGGTACCCCATAATTGGATCCCGTACGTCCAGATGGGCTTCAGTATTGCCTTGTACAAGAGTATTTTGTTCTCGAGAGATAGCTGAGACTTTCGCCCTATGAGCCAGTAAAGTTTTCGTGTTTGGATACCAAGTTGCTTCCTCTTAGTGAAAATATGTTTTTGCCAGGTAAGTCTTTTGTCTAAATGCAATCCAAGGTATCTCACATGATCTGCTTGTGGGACTTCGATATTGTTTAGTGTGACTGGAGGACAGGATCCTCTTCTTAAAGTAAACGTAACATTGACTGATTTGGTTTCGTTGGCTTTTATCCGCCACTTTTTAAGCCAGTTTGATATTTCATTTAGTCCTTCTTGGAGTATTTGTGAGGCAATTTTTGGGTCACTATGTGCAGCTAGTAAGGCGGTTTCGTCAGCAAAGGTTCCAGTAGTTAGTGATTCGGATGTCGGCAAGTCTGCAGTGAACAAAAAGTAGAGTATGGGACCCAGTACGCTACCCTGTGGGACTCCTGCCCGTATGGGACAAAGATCAGACAGTGCCTCCCCACTTTGTACTATGAAGTGGCGCTGTTGTAGAAATGATTTTAGTATTCCGTACAAGTTATCTGGTAGGGCGTTTTTTAATTTAAAAAGCAGACCTGCGTGCCAAACACGGTCAAACGCTTGAGATATGTCCAGAAATGCACTGGTACAGTAAGACTTTGCCTCCAGTAATTCCATGATCTTATTCGCTAGTCTGTGCACCTGTTCGACAGTGGCATGTTTACTGCGGAACCCAAACTGATGGTCAGGAATTAGTCCTTTTTCTTTGAGTATAGGTAGAATTCGATGCAGCAGTAGAGTTTCAAATATTTTGGATGGAATAGGTAGCAGGCTTATGGGTCTATATGATTTTGCTTCTTCTGGTTGTTTGTCTGGTTTCAGTTGCATTATAATTTGCGCAACCTTCCACTCCATGGGAAAGAACTGTAGTCTTGTCATGGCGTTAAATAATGACGTCAGGAAAGTTATGCCAGATTCTGGTAGTTCTTGTAATATGCGGTTTGTAATAAGGTCGTATCCTGGTGACTTTTTTTGGTCCGTTTTTTTATGATTCGGGCAACTTCTGACTTTGTAAATTTTAAGGGCATTTCCTCCGTATTTTTAGGAGTATTCAAATAGTCAGTAATTTCTGCGGCATATAATTACTTAGATTAATTTACAAACCAAAATAAAGTTCTGTCTCATTATTTTAGACCTAAGATAGAGACTTAACTATTCTATGTCCTTCCTCTCCAACAGACTCAGCTGCCATGGCAACAGACATATATTCTCGATTAATGTTAATAAATAATAAGCACTTGTGAATTTGTTCGAATTGAGTGGAGGAAATAACTTGGAATTTAGGGGATATCCAGTTGAAAGAACGAGTAAAATAAGTTTTGGCGGCAAACTCAGAACTGAAAAACACATCCCTCTTACCCGCTACGCCGCAGTCGGGTAAAAAACAGCGCCAAATGTATGTATAAAGGATTCAGCAAATCACATCCATCAAAGTTATTTGATAGCTAGCTCTTCGTAAATGGATTACGTTCGTCCTTGAAACGTAGACGCCCGAATTATAAAGCAAAGAGTTTTTCGGAAAACTAAAATTCTGTTTTTCGTGCAATTTTGTTGTAATCCCTTGATCCCTGAGGCTTTAACGTTGCTGAGTTTTGTATGTGTACACCTGTTGCTGATCTTCATGAAAAAATATTGTTGCTTAAACCAGTGTCTAAATTTTTTTTTTTTTTCGTTATGTGTATTGTATGACTGACATGTTGATTGCCTGCCTACACTGATTATTTATCTATGAATCCATCAGTCTGGCTATTTGTCGTATTAGACCTAACGGTGCTATTCCATTTATAAAAGTTTTTGCACTAAACATTTTTTTTTTTTTTTTTTTTTTTATACCACTTAGGTGGCAGACAATCACACGGCCCACCTGATTGATGGGAAGCGGTCACCGTGGCCTAGGGACGCGTGCAACAACAGGGGCATCACACTCGCGCTGCCGACCCCGCAAAAACCTTCTAATGCCCTTCTTGAAGAACCCCATATTGTAGTCGCTAGGGAAAACCACGGCAGGGAGATCATTCCACAGCCTAAGCGTGCGCGGAATAAAATTTCTTTCAAACCTTACAGTGCGCACCTCAGGCGGATGCAATGCACATAAATCCGACATTCCTGATTGATTTCCGAATATTCGGCATATTGCCTAAACTACCTTTCGTATTACTGGTAATACTCGCATGTATATCAAATGTGATTTCGCGCCATTAAACCAGATTAGATTTATGTTTCGCCATTGTTGCTAGATTAATGATTTCTCGATCATGTCATGGAGCATAACGCACCTGTAATTATAAAGGGATTTAACAACCAACTAGTGTCCGACAGAAAACAAAGGCGTTAATCAGCTATCACCACAACCTTCGACCGTATCCGAAGTTTGTATAACCCTCAGAAATTCAGTTCAAATTTGGCATTTTTATATATTGTTTTTGATGTGAATATGTCCACCAACCGTGGCCTTTTCCATTGCACTCTCGCGCATTCGTAATAATTCGTTAATTTTCGGGATATGGTAGAAACCTTTGGCTTCGGGCAACATTTTGGCTCATTATGGGTGATGCCGAAGGTATGGCCAAAAGTGATATTATTAGCCGAAGCCTGCCAAAGCCAAAGCCGAAACCGAAATTTCGGTCGGACACTATAAACAACTGAAAATGTAAAAGGGTACTTACATAATCTAGACTTTGGATACCATCTGTTACTGAATTTAGTACAATCTAACTTTTAATTCGTTGAATATTTAATGTAATGTCAACATAAGATTTTGGTTACCGATTTTCTAGACTGAAGGGATGTCCCTTCAGTCTAGAATATAGTTTTTGTGGCAGCAATAGACAAAAATCGTTACAAATATTATAAATGCAAAATTAAGTCTGTTATATTTTCACGTCTGTTATATTTTCACGTCTGTACGGCTGAACAGATTTAGATGAAACTTTGCACACGGGTAGACCATGTCCTGGATAAGGACCTAGCATATTTTTAGGTAACCTATTGAGGTTCGAAAAATATTTGATCGAATTTCATTTCACCTAAAACTTTTCAACTATTATCGTTTCCTTTTTATTTTACTTCATCGAAGTCACGTCTGCCACTGTCTCAGTTGACCTATTTTCGATTCGATTTTTTTCGTTACCTCGACGTTTCGATTGGTCGAAAAACTTTTAACCGATTTTACACTTAGCCGAAATAGCATTTGTTCGAAGTATTTATTTTTTATACGCATATCAAAATACTAAGTGAGAGAGCAGGAAAAAAAAAATTAAGACGGAGCGGGGCTCCTATTTCTGTTTGCAGGGTCTAAAGTAACCTAACAAGAAGGGGATGACGGGAGCTGAGTTCGCTCGCTTTGCTCGCTCAATTCAGCTCCCGTCATCCCCTTCGAGCATAAACTATCCGTATCGGGGTACCCTAAATTCCCGAGCTCGCTTCGCTCGCTCTTGGACTAATTCAAAACTGCGTGAAGTCGGTTTTGCAGTGATTCGTTTCTGTCTCTAAATTTTGTAGCACAACATATTGGCTTTTTATGACACTATTTTAATTTTAAATTGAAAATGCTACCAAGTAAGTATATATTTGTGACCAAATAATATTCCGTAAAATATTGATTCGGTGTGATGAAAATATGGCAAATGAAAAAAGTTCAAAAGTCGCTTCGGCCAAAATCAAAAAGTTCATTTGTGAATCGGCGAAATGTAGTTCGGTAAAATAATACATATGCCACATGATACTTCGATGATCTGAAAATATGTCAAATAATAAAAAAATAAAAAAAAATCGGAAAACTGATCGGTTCCCATATTTTTATTATATAATTTTCACGCGGACGAAGCCGCTAGCAGAAGCTAGAATGAAATACGAATAAAAACAATCGACTATTCTACAGTTGTTTACTGAATGAATAATTTTATTGAATCTCTGTTTCTAATTAACTTACGAGATTGCGACTTTATTCCCTCAAAGCTAATATATTAAATTGAGTTTCAACAAATTAATTTACCAGGTCCATAATTAATCAAATAAATGTTAGAAAAAGAACGATATCAAACCTAATTGAATTCTTAAAATAACAGGATTCAAACGTTTCTACGCGAAAAGCCTTACATAAGTAAATACGTAAACATTCATAGTTCCAAACAAGGTTATTTGATTTCATTAACATAATTCAATTTATTCAAAGGCATTTCAAAAATAAACGTTATTTGAAACAGCAATAATGGCTAGGGCAGATTTTTTTAACAATACATTGCCACTTATCAAGATTTTTGTGCGGCTATGGCCTTAGGCATTGCTAAAGACCTTACCATCCTTTTTTTGAAGACATTCAGGACATATTCGAGCCCCCTGTAACTTTGTTGTGTTAAAAGCTAGAACCCTGAGTTTTCAGTTACTAAGATAACATAGTATAACTAGGCAAAATTCCAAATTTAATTTAATTTGAACGTATACTTAAGAATTATTGCAAGTCAAAGTTTCTTAATTTCGACACTTACCTTACTGACTCACTCACCGATCATCGAAATTCTAATCGGATTCAGATGATATTTACATGGAAAGATTGCCTATCTGACCTCGATAAATCTTTTACTGGGTAACACCATACTCCTTGGCAAGACTGGTGTCACATTACCTGGCTCCGACCACCCGTAACAATTGTCAAAGAGTATAATTGCCAGCCAAGACCAACGGCTTCGACGGCGGAGGCACGGAAGAATCTCGGTACGTTAGGATGAACATCCATGGACTAACCTCGTCAAGCGTTGCTTAACCTTGGAGATCAACCAGTGCGGCTGTTATTGCTTAGCTACGAGCTACGCCAGTTTAAAGGTATCAATTTCTATAATTTTGCCATCATCATCATCATATCAGCCGAAAGATGTCCACTTCTGGATATAGGCCTCCCCAAGCGTCGCCACTTATGGTAAGCGATGATGTGGCCTACGGTGAAGCACGCTTGCCTAGAAGAAACCTATTCACTCTTGATTTAAAGACCCCAAAGTTGTAGCTTTCAGGAAACAAAGACTCCGGAAGGGAATTCCACTCCTTAGCCGTGCGCACAATGAAAGTATTAGCAAAACGCTTTCTGCGTATGGGTGGGATGTCCACCATGTACCGATGGCGCATGGCCATACGTCTTGTAGTCCAATGATGGAAAGGGCTAGGCGAAATCAAATTGTGCAGTTCCGTCGCACACTCCCCAAAATGTAACCGATATAAAACTGACAGGCTGGCAACTCTGCGTCGATGTTCGAGGCTCTGGAGCTTTGACGCTACCAGTGCATCGCTGCCAATAAGCCTCTTGGCCCGTCTGGCAATAAACTCAAGTGCATCAAGCTGGTATTTGGCAGAACCGTCCCAGAGGTGAGAGCAGTACTCCACACTTTGACAGGTCCCGCGCGTCTCACATCCAGCGGACTCTCGCCACCCTCACCAGGTCATCTTTCCAACTGATAGGAGGCCTTAAAACGTAGTGTCGTCCAGTTTGCGGTCGCCAACCCAGAACTTTTCAACCCCATCGGTCATCCGTTCTGCGAGCAATGTGCCCTGCCCACTGCCACTTAAGTTTGTAATTATGTTATAAATAAATTAAAAAAAATCATTTATTTCAGGAAGTTTTTCCCATATAAAGCACTACAATTTACATTGAATATACAATAATTAACCAAAACAAAAAAAAAAAAAAAACAATCTGATTATTCACGACAACCTGTCACGGGAGATGAAAGAATTTAATTGCAATTGTTATTACGTCCCAGTCTTTATTATACAATTAAAATGCATAAAATGCTGTTATAATAAAATGTTTAAAACAAAAAAATGCATCTTTTAATTATGACACGTGCCTGTGATAAATAGTGAATTTTGTCTCTCTTCTTTATGTCGTCTGTAGATGTGACTTGACATATTTCGTAATTAATTCAGCTCTGAGAATACAGTGTGACACGAATAAAAAGGCACTTTGTAAACTGGTCACGTAGAATAAAGACTTTGCAGTCAGATACAATGAAAATTTAAATTATTTTGGAAAATGCTTTTTTGGGACTAGTAAAAGGTTTTTATTGTTTGAGCCTACAGTTTTCCGGGCTGAAAACTACTCGACAAACTGTGGACCCAACAAAAATAGACCTCTGCAGGTTTCCGGAAGATATGGTGGGACAAACGGGATAGATTCAGTAGAAACTACAAGGAGGATGCGCTGCTTGCAAAAGATGGAATGGATACAGAGGCCTTTTAGAATACAGCAGGCTAATAAAGAAAATGGTTAAACATTGATTGTTAAAAATCGCCAAAGTCACTCAAAAATCAGTCAAACTTAAGTGCGACTGGTCCGGCCATGTTTGCCGCTTATCTAACGAATGGTGGGCTAAATCTACCACAATTTAGGTCCCACAAAATACAGGCGACATCGCGGTAGACCCCGGGCAAGATGGCGGGATTACCTCGACTATTCTAAACTTTGCACATAACCGGGAGGAATGAAATGAAGAAAGAATATCTGTATCTCGCCGTGGGACAACACAGACTTACAATAAATAATGTATTGTTGCTAACAACAGAAAGGGTTTAAATGATTTAGATAATAATGTAGCTACAAAAGTTCAGAATGTATCCTAAATTTACACTTACAGCATTTTCAAAACAGGAAGAGTGAAATTTTGCAGACTAGCTTCAGTTTGCTTTATAAGTATAATCACATAAGCTTGTTTCAAAGCACCGTACATCTCCGAGTAGGTTAACTATTTCGAATAAGTTACTTGCACTTATGTCATTGTAAAATGAGAAATATCTGTTACTGAGTTCTTTGAAAGTCAGTCAAATCTACAATATTTAACGATATTTTCCCCTATATTCTAATGCCAATATTTTAAGTAATGTCCTCCAATTTGACCACATCTTAAATTAGCTTGTATGAGAGCATGCAACGCAGTGAAACGTGATTAAGTCGATTGAAGTGGAAAGAAGTTACTAAAACTAAGAATTAAGACTCCATTTATGACCACAGAACAGCATACGTAACACCCATCATTAAAACAGCAATGGAATCATCGACACGATGAAGAAGAAAACATAGCTAGTTCAAAAATATATTTGCTCAAGTTTTCAGAAAACTATGAATATGTGCAACCTATAAAACCACCCAAGTGCGAGTTCGCGCACGAAGGGTTCCGTATCATTATCGCAAAAAAACGGCAATAAAATCACGTTTGTTGTATGGGAGCCCCACTTAAATATTTATTTTATTCTGTTTTTAGTATTTGTTGTTATAGCGGCAACAGAAATACATCATCTGTGAAAATTTCAACTGCTTAGCTATCACGGTTCATGAGATACAGCCTGGTGACAGACAGACAGACAGACAGACAGACGGACCGCGGAGTCTTAGTAATAGGGTCCCGTTTTTACCCTTTGGGTACGGAACCCTAAAAATAAAGTGAGCGAAACAATTTAAACATTTCGGTACGCAGAATGAAGGGTAAAAAAATTAAAAATGTTTACATTTCATAAGAAATAGTCGAACAACGGTTGTGTCAGTGTAGACATAACATGTTTATGAGTACATTTATATATAAAAAAAAATTACAGTTTTATTATTTCTCTGAAAAAAACATATTCGTGAGATAGGCTAATATTTGTTAGATCTCAGCATAGATGAAATTTTGTCTTAAGCATCTACACATTAAAATATTTAATATTAACATGTTATAACTATTATGGAGAAAGTCAAGTTACTAAAGCTTGTATTAAAAAATGATTTATTAAGGCTCCCGCAGAAAAATGCGGCGGGGCAATGCCGCAATGAAGCGAAAAACCTACTAAAGATATGTTTCTACCAATTTTGTAAAACATGCTTAAGGTTTGTCTTGCAAAGATAAAAGCTAAAAGTTAAAACTTAGTAAATTTAAGAAAAAAGAAGAGTTAATTCAATTCGGAGATCAAGTCTTTCATTTCCACACAAAAAAATGATTACTCGACGACAAGCACTTATTATATTCTCCTCTAAATACTGCCGTTTTCCTTAGCCCAACCATTTAATTGCCCAAAAGGCCCATGGGATCACACTCCCTTTCATGATTGCGCCCCAGCTGGATAATTATGATAAACGACAGACCCTCATCGAAACAATTTATTGTTATTTTTGAGATATCCGACTTCTATTCTGGCGGGCCTATTTCCGCTGTTATTAATAGCCGGGCAAGAAAATTCTACCGTCGAAAACACCATAGTTAGGCAGAGAACAAGAGCAAATTTAAAAAAATCTTCAATTCTCATCCATATTCTAAGTCAATTCATCAACTAGACTCAACCTTGAATCAGCGTCCCTCAGATAAATTGACAGTTATAGTTTGTTACTAATAATAATAATACCAGCCCGGTTGCTGTCCCACTACGGGTTCAAAGCCTCGTCTCATGCAGAAAAGATCGAGATCTCGACTCTCAGTGAATGATGACTCATTCACTGAGAGTCGAGAACACACACGCAGAGTGGCGAAAGTTACCTTAAAAACATAGAATATGGGTGTTATATAGAAAATTTTATCATGTTTAAGAATTTAACTCGTAACAAAATCAAATCGTCGTCGATTTATTTATTTATTTCAGGATCACCAACGAGTAAAGACACAAATAATTATAGACCAGTATCCGTGTTGCCGGTTTTCAGCAAGGTATTTGAGAAGATAATGCTAAATCAAATGCTCATTCATTTTAATACGAATAACATCTTACATGATAAACAGTATGGTTTCACCAAAGGACGTTGTACAACTGACGCTGGTGTCACCCTATTAAAACACATATTTAATGCGTGGGAAGAGTCGCAGGATGCCATAGGTATCTTCTGCGACCTGTCGAAGGCGTTTGATTGCGTTAATCATGAAACATTACTTCTGAAACTTGAGCATTACGGGCTAGGTCAATCAGCGTTAAGTTTGATTAAATCTTATTTGAGTGATAGACAACAATTAGTTCACATAAACGGTGTGAATTCGTCGGGGTTAAATGTGAAAATGGGGGTACCCCAGGGCTCAATTTTAGGTCCTTTCTTATTTTTAATATACATAAACGATTTACCCCATTTATTCGAAGGCAAACTAAATATGGTGTTATTTGCTGATGACACATCTTTAGTTTTTAAAGTAAATAGACGTACTTGTCAGGTTGACGACGTAAATAACGCGCTACGGCAGGTTCAGGATTGGTTCACTGCCAATAATTTAGTATTAAATGGTAAAAAAACCAAATGCGTAAAATTTTCGTTGCCAAATGTCAAAAGTGCTGATTGTGACATTATATTAAACAAGGAGAAGCTCGAATTCGTCGATAAAACGGTTTTCCTGGGGATCACGCTAGACTCAAGGTTACAATGGGGTCCTCATTTAGTATCACTTGCGGGGCGGCTGAGTTCGGCAGCTTATGCTGTCAGAAAGATTCGTCAATTTACTGATGTGGATACCGCTAGGCTAGTCTATTTTAGTTACTTTCATAGTATAATGTCTTACGGTATCTTACTATGGGGAAGGGCTGCAGACATTGAGTCTATTTTTATTCTGCAAAAACGAGCCATCAGAGCGATTTACAATCTTCGCCGCCGTGATTCTCTAAGGGAACTGTTTAAGGACATTAACATCATGACGGTTCCTTGTCAATATATTTATGAAAACATCATGTACGTGAGAAAGAATTTACATCTTTTTAGTAAAAACGGAGACAGACATAATTACATTACTAGAAATAGGGACCAATTAGTTCAACCAGGTTTCAGACTGGCAAAAGTGGCCTCATCTTTCATGGGGTACTGTACAAAATGTTACAATAAAATTCCTCCCCATATTCTAGAACTGAATGAGACGAAATTTAAAAATTGTATAAAACGCACGCTATGCAGGCAGGCATATTATAAGTTGGGGGAATATATATCTGATAAAAATGCTTGGCTCAATGCTAGTCCTGCTCCACAACCACTAGGGCGCAAAAACAAATGATATGTTTATGTTTGTGTTGTATAGACTCGATTTCTTTTAGTATTGTATAGCTGCACAGCACGTGTGTGGGTACTATGTACCCAACTGTAAATCTACCATTTGCTATACCTATGTGTCGTTCGTTGACTTGTGTGTGCCCTGGCAGTTGAGTGTGTCATGCTCTCTCAAATGTCTCTCTGATGGTGGCGCGTGTGTTGGATCATTCGGTTCCCTTCATGATGGTTGAGCTGGGTGGTGCCGATTCATGCGTCATGTTCGTGAACGGGCGCCGTCAGTTGGGATTGGTCATAACTCAACTGCTTCGGATGTTGATGTTTTTCTAGTACCTATTGTATAACTGCACAGACATGTGTGAGTACTTTTAATACTTTATACCTTTACATAGTATAGTGTGTAGTGCTATTCTGGGTGCATTGTCCTCACATATGTGAATTTATTAATGTATGTACTCATGTACCTAAATATTGTAAAAATCTTTCTTTTTTTTTTAAAAGAGTAAGTATGGAGTTTCTTGTGCATTCTTCTCCATAACAAGCTACTTTCCGAATGCACGGTAGAATCATTTTCTTTTTTAAAAGAGTAAGTTTGGAGTTTCTTGTGCATTCTTCTCCATAACAAGCTACTTTCCGAATGCACGGTAGAATCAACTTTTATTCCATGTAAATTTAAAAAGTATGGAGTTTCTTGTGCATTCTTCTCCATAACTAGCTACTTTCCGAATGCACGGTAGAATCAACTTGTATTCCATTTAAATTTAAATTGTGACATTCAAAAGTGCCGCTTGGTGGCCCAGTTGAAATAAATATCTTTTGTCTTTGTCTTTGTCTTAGTGTTACAAAACCTTTTTTTTTAAAACCGTTTTTAAAATTCTTTTTAGAAATTGACTCACACATTGTTCCTTTGTTGTTGAATTAGGTATTTTACCTATGTTTGCAATAATTGTAAGTATGTGAGAACCATGTTCCTACTTATCAAATAAATTAATGTTCCTGTTGATGCTTTTAAATACTCTATACCTGTACGCAGTATAGTGTGTGGAGCTATTCTGGGTGCATCGTGCTCACATATATGAATTTATTAATGTATTTAATTAAGTAAATATTGTAAAACACCAATTTTTTTATCCTCTATAGGCTTGCGCTTGACCACTATTTCACCTGATAGTAAGCGATGAAGTGGTCGACGGTGAAGCACGCTTGCCTAGCAAAAACCCATTCGCTTTAAAAAAGGGTTAGAATGGAGTTTCTTGTGCGTTCTTCTCCATAATAATCTACTTGCCGAATGCACGGTAGAATCAATTTCTATTACTTGTAAATTTTAATTTATTTGACGTTCAAAAGTGCCATTTATTGGCCTAGTTGAATAAATATATTTGACTTCGTCCATAAAACTTACATAAAATATAAAAATTGGTACACATCATCGTTATGCTGTATGCACACTCAATTACAGACAACCACAGCTTTTTCATAGCCAAGCATAGACAGTTTAATATAATTGATTAAGAATATTAAAAAAGTATATAATAAAATTAATTGACATGCGAAACAAATACGAAATACAAAAATAAATAAAAAAACATTAAATATTAGTGAAAATTTTAGCTGAATGTCGAATAATAATAACAGTCGATTGTTGATTTAATTATTAAGAATTCACTTAACCGCACTCACAACTCGAAAGAGCGATCAAATATTTAACTAAAAATGCTTGCGTTAAGTACCCTTTCAGCACCAACGGATTATGAATGACATGCTAAGACACTGAGGCTCGTCACACGATGTTAACGACTAGCGTAACTCACAGGTTACGTAATAGTATACCTACATACTTCATACTATAACTGCGAAAGTAACTCTGTCTGTCTGATACCGCTATATTAAGGCTTGAAAATCACCTAAACTAGTGTCCGACTGAAAGTTCAGTTTCGGTTTCGGTCGAGTTTCGGCAAAAAAACGAGTTTCGGTTTCGGCGGCAAACCTGCCGAAACTACGACCGAAACCGAAACTCCATCCGGGAGTTGTCGCGCTGTGATCGGTCTTGTTCGGCACGTTAAATTCCATTCAAGCGAGTAAGCGACGAAAACATTTTGCCGCGTCCACGTGCCCATTCACGTCGTGACTGCCTTGTTTTTGCAGTTCGTTATGTTTGATATGAGTTTTCGTGTGATTTATTGAAGTTGAAGATAAACAAATAAAGACTGACTGATTATAATAGCGTTTTCTTTATTTTGCCCCCAAAACATGATCCTAGTAAGGAAGATTCGGTTTCGGTTTCGGTTGTAAAAACCTGTTTCGGTCGGACACTAACCTAAACGGTTAAACGGACTCGTAAAACTTATTTCACATGTCGATCTGTATTATGATATAGGATACTTTTTATACTGATTACTATCATTAACTTTAAAACTTTCGCGTTTCATAATTGAAACTGACTGACTGACTGATTGAGACTGGTGTCTCCCCGGGACCACGGTCGTTGCAACACGGCCGAAACGTCGGGCGAAATAGGTAAACAAACAATCGAAATCATATTTCTCGTGATAATTATATTGATTACTATCAGTATAAAAAGTATCCTATATCATAATACAGATCGACCTGTGAAATTCCGATTGGATAGTAAAACCCCACCGGTACCACCGTAGATGCTAGTGTTATCTTTAAAGAAGCGAGAACCTCTTTACTTACTAAGTTCGTTCCCCGAGTCAGGAAAATTGTTATCGTGTTTTTCCATTAGAAAATTGGCAGTAGCATAGGAGATTCTCTGTACACGGGTGTGTCTAATGGGGTTACCCCCTAGGTATATGTGATTTTAAACATAACTGTCCATTATACTTTTTTGGGCGCACGGTTGGCGCAGTGGTTGAGCGATTGACTGCTGCGCTGCGTGTCGCGGGTTCGATTCCCGCATGGAACAAATATTTCTATGACCTACAGATAGTTGTTCCGGCTCTGGGTGTTTGTATATGTGAGTTTATTTGTTTGTAAACGCACCCACGATACAGGAAGAAATTCCTAGTGTGGGGCAAAGTTATTAAAAAAAAAAAAAAACTCGTCTGCTTCCCCATTCAGTGTACAGGCGTGGTGTTATGCAGCTTCGTGTATAAAGATACTTAAAAAAATTCCACCATCTGATAAAATTAGGGTTGATATACTAAGAGGATTTTTATTTTCCCGTTCAATGGTGGTTACGAAAAGTATGTAAGTCTAGTTTGTGTCAAAAACGTCATTTCTATGTGTTTTCTAAGAATTGTTGGACACAGTCCCAGATTTCTAGCTAAATAAGTTAGAATATCCTAGTTACTGTAAAAAGGGAAGATTTTAAGTGCTCTAGTTCAAAGAGATTTGGCAACGCAATGTACATGTTAGGTTTTATTTCAGCTATAGTACTGGCAATTTTAAAACGAGTTCTAGTTTTTAAATAAAAAAAAGAATCATCGAAATCGGTTCACCCAGTAAAAAGTTCTGAGGTAACAAACATAAAAAAAAAAAAAAATACAGTCGAATTGAGAACCTCCTCTTTTTTGGAAAGTCGGTTAAAAAGAACAAACATAAAACATCCAGAATGCGTTGAGTTTACAGAAAAACTCCGCAGAGTTAACGATTTATCTAAACTAAACGAGATTTAGGAGCAATTAAAACTGTTTGGAACAAAAACTTCGTACAATTCAACAGCTCAACAGTTCAAAGGCTTACGTTGAACAATTCAACCTTATTTCGTGACGGAAAAACTTACTCCAAAATTCACAGACGCTACTTAATCTAGGACAAAAAAGAAACAAAGAGCTGGCAACCCTGTGACATCATTATTGTAGGCAACACTGTATGTTTAACCGATGTTGCCTACTTAGATAATTATGGGGTAAAAGTCCCTCGCGTTAAATGGTTGCATATGGTGCCCGCAGTTAATCGTCGGCTTGTGCAAAAGCTTGTCGCTATAATTAGGTGAATATGTATGTTACTTTGCCTAAATAACTATATTTCGGTTTAAATATCATTTATTTCTCAAAAGATTAACATATAATCGCTTAACGAGAAACAAAGTTTGGATTTAATAACAATTGTAATGCTTAGAAAGTCCAGAGCACATGACGCACATTCGATTATGTTTAAAACTTTGTAAATACATATTATAACAAAACAGATTATGATGAGTGGGTACATTGCAAAAACAATTCGAATACACTGTCGTTGCGACATCGAGTACGCTGTTATTATCAGCGCTGTTGTTAAGCACCATGCACACTATACAAAAATAGGTGTTTCAATTTTTATTTACAATACAGTATTTTTACTGTGTTATTTTTCTTTTACTATTTTATTTATTTATGTTCGAGCTGTCGAAGATGTGTTTCTTTAATAATGATTTAAATTGTAAGTTAGTTTTAGCCTCTTTTATATTTTTGCTAGGGAATTGTAATCTTGTATATCCTTCTTCATATTTAATATTTTTCTTGCCGTGGTTTGTTCTAGGTCCGGCCAACAGTACTAGGTCATTCGCTCTACGTGTTGATCGCGTTTGCTTTTTGCTGTTCCTTTCGAATGTTATTTCCGTGTGGATTTCCTTTGTAAGGATCCTTAATACTAGTAAACAAGTGTTGTATTTGTGTATTTTGTATACACCAAATAAACCAGTGTCATTATAGATTTTATCTGTGGATGTTAAGTAGTGGTATTGAAAGAGGGCTTTAATTTATTTATTTTGAGCGATTTGAAGCTTTTGGAAGTTAAATTTAGAAGTATATCCCCAGACTTCAATTAAATATTCAATATGCAGGTTTTACCAACGAATTATACTCAGTGTACCGAACCTTAGGAGGTAGGCATCTAGCCATTCCACGTAGTGCCCCCGTAAGGCTTGACAGCTTGGAGCAGATATTTTTAACGTGTGGTTGCCAGGTCAAGTGACTATCAAGTGTAAGGCCTAAGTACTTTTCAGTGTTTACCTTATTTAGGACACATCCATTTATCGATAGAGGATTGTGATTGTGGATCTTTTTGATCTTGGCCGAGAAAATTATGTAGTTAGTCTTAGATGTGTTGATTGTCAATAGGTTGTCTAAGAACCACCTTTCCAAAGTAACTAAGTCATCCTGTGCGTCTTCTATTATTGTTTCTATGGAGCTGCCAAAGTAAAAAAGACAAGTGTCGTCAGCATATAATCTTATATGGCCTTTTAATCCTAGCTCGTGTACATTGTTTATATAGATAAGGAACAAAAGGGGACCGACTTTTGATCCTTGAGGTACACCACATTTTATTAATTTAGAGCTACCAATAGTGTTACCTATCTTAAGAACATGCAAGCGACTTTCCAAATAAGACTCGAGCATTTTTTAAAATGTGCCTGTTATTCCTATGGAAGTGAGTTTTCGTAAAAGTACAGTATGACTCACGGTATCTAAGGCCTTTTTTAAGTCTATAAATACACGCAGTGCGATTTGGTTTTTTATCAATTTTAGTTCTAAGTTTCGTGACCAAATCAGTAGCGGCAGCCAGAAGAAAATAATACAATTGCCATATTTCTCTTTAGTAGTAAGAACAAATATTTTTTCTTCAAGTGCATAGCAACAGAGTCTTGGAAATATAAAAAAAAAACATTAAAGTCCTTAGTTCTATCGTTTTAAGGACTTTTGTTAAAATTAATGTACTATTAAAATGTATTCCTAATAATATTATAAATGTGAGGATGTTTCTTACTCTTTCACGCAAAAAATTTCTAATGGATTTTGATGAAACTTTACAGTATATAGCTTAAACATCAGAATACTACAGGGATTAATATAATTTATATTTATTTTAAGTACCAATTCTACGCGAGCGAAGCTGTGGCGGGTAACTAGTATGCAATGAACGTGATACTTATATAATCTCTTCTACAATATTTCTCTTAGGTACAATGTTTTAGTTACTATTAATCTCAATTCGCATTTAGCTCAGTACGTTTCAGCTCACAAGCTTGTCCTCTACATTCGCATAGTGAGTCGGTTACTGCAGACCACACCTTTTGCACCAGTGAGTCTGTGCGATTCACACTACCGTATTCTGTCATGCATACATTTTAAATGATAAATAAATGATAAATGATTTTATTTCTGTAAGTTGGTTTGTACAAACACTTTTACATGTCGATCATATTTTTTAAAACTAGATGAGGTCGGCGTTTCCTATCTGACTACACTGAGAAGAAAGGCCGAAACAAACTCAGAGGTCTAAGTCTCTTTTAAAGTCTTGACAAAAACTTGGTTATATAAAGAAGAAGAAGAAGAAAGAAGAAGAAATCCAGATTGAGTGGACCTGTCCAGTCAGTGCACGCATTTGTCAATAACCGAGCAGCTCAACTCAGAATTTACGGAGCTCAACGATTCGACGAACAATACCAAAGAAAGGACATTCGGGTAGGCCGCATAAACTACTCAAACTGCCAGACCATGAATAAAAACTAACTAAGTTATAATAAAAAGCAAAAATCCACATAGTCTTCACATTCACAATAATAAAAAATAAAAAAAAATACTTTAAAAAGTAAATATTCTTGTCATTGCAAGAAAACAAAAAAAAATATCAAAATTAAAAACAAAATTCTTGGTGCAAAATATAAAAAATCTAAATTAATTGGAGCAGCTCAATCCCAAGCCTTTTTGTCCTCAACGTAATCTTTAATAGTATAAAACGCTTTCTGACACAACTTACGTTTAATGAATGATTTGAATTTATTAAGACTTAGATCTTGTACGTGGCTTGGAAGCTTATTATAAAAGCGTACACATTGACATCTAAACGAGCCACCTATCTTCTTGAGCCTTGTTGTAGGTACTACAAATTTGTGTTTGTTCCTAGTATTTATGTTATGGATATCACTGTATTTTTTAAACAATTTTATATTTTTATGAGCATATTAAAGATTTTCATAAATATACTGAGAGGGCACAGTCATTACATTAATCTCCTTAAATTTCTCTCTGAGAGAGTGCCTCGGGCTTAATTTATATATTGATCGAACAGCTCTTTTCTGCAAAACAAAGATATTCTGGATGTCGGCGGCATTTCCCCACAACAGAATACCGTACGACATTACACTATGAAAATAGCTAAAGTATACTAAACGGGCTGTCTCTATGTCAGTTAAATTACGAATTTTTCTAACAGCATATGCTGCGGAGCTTAGCTTCTTTGACAATTTATCTATATGTGGGCCCCACTGAAGCTTAGCATCCAAAGTTAAGCCTAAAAATACTGTGCTATTCTCAGGATTCAATTCTTCGCCCTTTATCAACACATCAGTTTTCACCTGCCTAACGTGAGGTAGGGTAAACTTAATGCATTTGGTTTTTTTTTCATTAAGGAGTAAATTGTTAACATTGAACCAGTGAACTACTTTTGAGATCGCGCTATTTACTTCGTCAGTAACCAGCTGCTGCCGTTTAAGTTTAAACAAAAGTGAAGTATCATCTGCAAACAACACTATGTCATGGTTATCCTTTATGAGGTAAGGCAAGTCATTAATATAAATAAGAAACAAGAAAGGACCAAGAATCGAGCCCTGCGGGACTCCCATTTTTACTATAGATCCGGGTGATCTTTTTCCATTAACGTCAACAGTCTGAATCCTATTACTCAAGTAAGAAGTAAGAAGATCCAGAGCGCTGTTCCGGATCCCGTAGTGGCGGAGTTTCCTGATTAGCGTTTCATGAAGAACACAATCAAATGCCTTGGACAAATCACAAAAGATTCCCAGGGCATCGCACTTATCTTCCCATGCATTATAAATATGTCCTAAAAGCTCATCAGTAGCTGAACGACCCCTTGTAAAACCGAACTGTTTGCTATGTAATAATTTATGCTTATTAAAAAATCTTTGCAATTGCTCTAAAATTAATTTCTCAAATATCTTACTAAAAGTAGGTAGTACTGAAATAGGTCTATAATTTGTTGGGTCTGATGTACTACCTGATTTAAACAAAGGTATTATTTTACTATTCTTCATTAGGTCAGGATACTCCCTACAGTCGATACAATTATTAAAGATAATAGCTAAACTAGGTGCGACAACATCAATAATAGACTTAGCAACTTCTACAGAATGACCCCACAGATCTGCAGTCTTTTTAATATTTAAAGTGTGAAAGGTTTTAATTATGTCTCTACAAGTAATATGTTCAAAAAGAAATTCCGTATCGCAGACATTAACATTTTCTTTTAGCAAAGACTCAGCAACAGAAGGTGATGAGTTTAGGGATTTAGTAGTTAAAATGGGAATATCCGAAAAGAAATTTTCAAAGGCCACTGCGACTTATGAGTCTGATTTTATGATGTTGTCATTAATAGACAGGCTGTAGTCAGTATTTCGGTTACCAGATCTTCCCGTTTCACTATTAATAATATTCCAAGTCGTTTTAATAACATGACTACTGTTTTTAATCTTCGAAATCAAATAATGCGACTTGGCCAAACTACAAACTTTTTTAAATAATTTTGAATAATTTCTAACATATAAATTAAATTCAGCAGTGTTTACATAAGGCCTTTCACTGTACAGCTCATAAAGCCGTGTTCTACTTTTATGAATACCAATGGTCGCCCAATCACCGAATGATGCGTTACTATTAATGGAGATATTCTTGGGAATAATTTTCAAAATACATTTTAATGACCAGCTGAAATTTGTAAAGGGATTCTTTGTCTGTTATTTCCCTAACATGCATCAGAAAATGGCGTCTACCAGCAGATACTGATCGATTTCAGACTCACAATGTCTATCAATGAGTTCTTGAACAAAAAATACCAATTTAAATGCCAAACCAATTCCTTCAGTTGATTTTCTAAATTTCATATCCACATAGTTAACAACTACTCTTGACCTAATCGATTCTACGTAGCTGGCACGAGAATATAAATCAAAACCATTCCGAATTTCCGTCTATTGTCAGGCAGCAATTTTTCTTCTATGCCTAAAGTAGGCATTATTCAATTGTGCCTATCACCTTATAGTCGACAAATATGCTTTTGTCAATAGAAATTGGAACTGAATGTAGACAATGCGTTGTGATACTGAAATAAGCAAACAAAGCGAATGGATCTCATGTTTCAATGGAGACTGGGACCGGGCGGCCTGTCATCGGCAAAATGTCATTCATTGATGATTTCAATGGCTCCATCTTTACTTCATTGAGTGAGGAAGACAGTGCAGAGTTTGCTATCATAACCATATATATAAGCAACTCTAACGAAGAATTTTTAAGGGCAGTAGTTCAAAAACGCAAGGAAAAACTCAAAGAAATGCTGTTTAGAATGGAATTCTTAAAAGATCCTCAATAACAAGCACAGGACAATTTTTAGCATAAAGAAAACAGAAACACGCTGAAACTATTTTAATTACAAGCGTTCATGAAATTATTAGAAATTTCTAGATTACAACTGGAAAAAATTGCTACCATGACCCGCGCTGCGAAATTTAACGAAAATATTTTTTTTTCAATATAATAATATTCTATAAAATATTATACTAACTTCGTTTTATTATTGATAGAACTAAAGACGAAAACAGTTTTCCGACACTAAAGATATTTTTCACTTTTTATGTCGGTTTTCTTACTTTGTAAAAAACTATTGACGAAGAATTTTATGAGTTACTTCGCGACGTTGATAGTACAACATAACTCAAATGTTTTGACGCTACTTGGAATTAATGAACGTGCCGACGGGAGCAGAAATATGTTTGTTACTCATAGCGAAATTCAAGTACCAACTTAATTTTTTTCCCAACTGAATTTATGAAATATTTTACCTATTTTACTTAGTAGGAATTTGTATTTGTTCGCTAGTAATAAAAGTGGAGGTTGACATTAGTAATAATATTATTATTGTTTACTTTTCTATCCTTAATTGTTTTTGCTAAAATTTTTCTTGATATTTGTGTGTTCAAAAGACATTTCATTTGTAAAGGTTCCAAAGACAAGCGCGATGCCTCAATCCGACAACGCGTAATTTTTGTTTTCTGGATAATAATTGAAGAACAATTTCTATCTATAAAAAAGGCTTTGTCTCATCGTCGAGACCCATCAGTCTGCGGCTCAACTTGAAAATCTGAATCACTACCAACATGAGCAGAGCATATAGTAAACTTTTTAGTCCTGGGGGAACAATGACATAATGGGGGAAGGGAGAATATGTCATATTGGGAGACAGATTGATAACATTATGAGGAAGTTATTAGTACTGCAGTAGGCGGTAGACATACGAGGAAATCCAACATAAAGGAAGACTTAATCCCTTCAGAATTCTACCAGAAGCATTTTTTTTCGGTCTTTTGTACGTCGTACATGTTGTTGTAATCACATTCTATCTATATTTGACATTAGGGTGGAATTTAATATGATGTTTCTGGCTCTAGCATTTTTCATATTCGAGTTTTTATTTTTGTTTATTTAAAAAACGTTGGCCCGCTTTAGGAATTTCACCTGTATCCTGGGTGCGTTTACAATCATATAAACTCAAATACACAAACACTCAGACCCGGAACAACTATCTGTGGGCCATTCAAATATTTGTTCCGTGCGGGAATCGAACCCGCAACAGCTGATCACTCAAGAACTGCGCCAACCGTGTCGTCAAATTATGTTTGTTGGTAGAGCGTGAAGCTTCTCTATTTTAGTGGTATTTAAACCCTTTAAATTAAGACCAAAAGTACATCTGAGAAGAGGCAGACAAGGAAGGACCTTATCACGTAGTACCTATATTATATCTTATACTGAAAGGTTTAGGGGAGACAACTCTGTCTCCCAAGAGCGTTAACAGACCCTACCTTCGGTTGCCTTAAGGACAGAATAACCAAACAATTTTAACCGTATACAGAAATACATTTTCACCTGAAATATCTTCAAAACTACTTCCACACGTTAGCTCAATATAAATCATAATTCTAGACTGCTTAAGAAGCTTGCTTTGTCTAAACAAGTTATGATCAAGAATGTTCACTTTGCCTCTTAAGAACAAACTACAAACTTCTCAAGAGAGAGAACTTTGTATGAGACATCTTGTCTCTTCATATTATTATTGAAGCTTGAAAATATGATCGTTTCATCACTGAGATACTTTATGACTTTTGATCCCTATTGTAGTTCTGTAACGTCTTTAGCCGTAATTGCTATTGCGTGGTATTATTATAATTATTATTAGAGCAGTGGTGGCCCAGTGGTATCGGCCGCGACTTACAAGTTGTAGGTCGTGGGTTCGGGCCCAGGCAGGCGCTTTACTTTGTGTAAATTATTTCTTCACCACTGCTCTCAAAACGGTGAAGGAAAACATCGTGAGGAAACCGGCATGTCCTAGAACCAAAAATTCGAAGACATTTGTGACATCTACCAACCCGCACTGGGCCCGCGTGGTGGATTACAGCCCATTCCCTCTCACATAGAGGAGGCCTGTGTCCCAGCAGTGGGAACATTAATAGGCTGATGATGATGATTATAATTATTATCTGCAGTAGGTGCTCCTGTATGTTCTGAGTACCTACTGTTATTAGTAAAACTGCTTTATCATGCCATTGACAAGAGCAATCTCATAAGGTAGAAAATTACTTCACTAATTTCATTATTAAAACAGACCAATCTAAACCATCGTCATCTTCCTGCCCTTTGTTCAGTGTTATTTGGAGTTTCTTCTTCCATTTCGTCAATCATCAGTCAATCATGCTTTCACTGACTCCCTTTTCTTTTGTATAATTTCTCACATATCAAAATATTCTTTACCCATTCTTTCTTGGACCATTTTTTTAAATGTTATTCAATCAAACCAATTCACTTAAAAGCATATTGAAAGCGAGTCTGTATCCGCGAAATGATAGCGACAAACTCAAAATGTGATTTAACGATACTAATTAAATCGATTCCATACAAAATATACAATCTGTACGAGCCCACCTGATCCCACGCAAACCACGTATTGTGCGTGTCAGTCTGACGGAGCTTAATAAAATGTAATGATAGTTGTATGGGTTCTTCGCAAGGGCGCAGTGAAGGTAATTAAGGAGACGAGTGGTCGTTTGCTTTTGATGAATGAGGTGTTCTCATGATAAATGTTTTCTTAAATGGTAACGACTGGTGAATTGTTGTCAAGTGGGAACAATTTGCCTGAGCTAGACAAAGTGTCATCTACAAGCGATAACGAGATGGTTCCGTATGGTGTCGAACGTAAAGAATTTCATCATCCCATATCTTCCCGTGGGTGTCTTAAGAGCCTACTAAGGGACACGCCAGCAGCGTTCTCTGTGCACTTGCAACAGCAAACTGTGATCACCATCCTGCCTGCAAAGCGTGATGATTACGGCAAACCCTCCAAACCGAAATAAATATAAAATGAAAAAAACGGCTCCTAGTGCCCGGCAGCCCGAATACTCCGACTACGGTAGCGGTCGAGGCTATGGCGTGGCAAGGGGTGCGAAGAGTCCCCGGACGAGAGCCGGCAACTAGAATTCAAACTGATGCCTGGCGCAGGCAACATTTAACACGCGTACACTCCGGACCGAAGAGAAGATCATCAAACTTGACGAAAAATTGAGCAGGTTACGATGGAGTCCATAAATCCGGTAACTTGCTCTACTTCCGAGAGGGTGATCGGCAGTCCCAGGGTGGTATCAGGTTTATCGTCCACAAGTCTCTTGTGACCAACGTAGTGAAGGTCGAGAGTGTTTTGACCAGGGTGGCATACCTTATACTCGGAATATCCTCAAGATATTCGCTAAAGGTCATACAGGTCTATGCCCCAACCTCGGCACACCCCAACGACGAAGTAGAGACCATGTATGAGGACAATTGCTGAGCATTGCATGATCACAAATCTCACTTCACCGTGGTCATGGGGGACTTAAACGCGAAACTGGGCAAACGAGACGATGATGTGCTGCGAGTGGGGCAATTTGGGTTTGGACGACAGAATTACCGGGATCACCTAGTGGCCAGTTTTATGAAAAGGCCTCTACATGATGAACTCCTTCTTCAGAAAGCGTCAACGTAGGACGTGGATCTGGCAGAGCTCCGATAGTGCAACGAAAAATGAAATAGACTTCATCATGTCGACGAAGAAGCGTATATTCAATGATGTCTCTGTGATCAACTCGGTGAAAACCAGAAGTAAACACCGTATGGTATGAGGCACATTGAACTTAAATATTAAGCTGGAAAGGTCTTGAATAATGAAGTCTACGCTCCGTCCACCGCAGTTCTAGATTCAAAACCCCGCCAGCTTTCAGCTCGAATTCCATAATAATTTCGAGAGCAGAGGGATCACTGCGGACGATTTACCAACCGACGATTAACCGGCTCTAAGTTTTTCAAGACCCGTCGTTCAAATTGGAAGAATTATCCAATCCGCTCATGATGGAGTGGCACGGAGCGGTCGATGTGGCGACAGTTGAGGGAGGCATATGTTCAGCAGTGGATGTTTTTCGGCTGAAATGATGATGACGAGCTCCTAATACAACTACTATACCCATTATTACTGCACCAATGCTTCATTCTTCATTCATGCTTCTCGCATTTGAAACAATGTGAGAAGCACGTCCTATTAAATAATGCATAATACCAATGCTTAGCATAACGTCATTTAATTACGAAATGATTGTGAACTACTGTAATAATACGTAGCCGTCATCAAGTTTATAATGCTTGATGTCGTTGTGATAATATTATCACGACGATATAATAAAATAATAAATTAAAAAAGAATATGAAGAAGTAAATCATCAAAACCAGATGTATCCTCCGACTGTTATTAATTATTATAATCAATTTCATACCCTTCATTGCCCTAATAAAAAAGGGTGTACCTACCTACTTTTTTTACCAAAATTTTGGCTGGCAAATCATGCTCGTTGTTAAGCATCTTATAAACTGACAATAACAGGCACCGATGTCGGAAATTAATCAATTTTAATATTTCATCATTCTCTTGCCCTTATCCGAATATATTTCGAGGTCAGCACGACATGCTTACCTACTTCTGTATTAGTCGTCGTCTCAGTCAACCCCATTCTAGACTACCGTGTCTTTGGTCTCTTACAAACACTCAAAACTATACTCAAACCATTTTCCTCATTCCTGCAGAGCAACAAGGAGTCACACGACTATACCATGACAACCAAATTATACTGAAGTCTTCTGGAAAAAAATCCACTTAACTTTGCAGTATCAATTTAATATTAAACATCAATAAATTCAAGTAAAAACATTATACAATTATCCCCCGTAAAAAGAAGCTACCTCGTTATCCCTTATTTAATCGTCAGTCGGCAAACGATCCCTTGGCGAACGATAGCCTTCACGATAAAAAGTTTATTAATGCCTACAGAACGTATGTGTTATAGGCTTTAATGAGGATGCCAGACAGTTTTCAGTAATGAAGCCATGTTACGGCCCTGCGATAAAATTTAAGTGGCCCATGTGGACATAAAATGAGTTGATACTCACATACAGTTGGCATAACAATTGGCCATATAAAACAACACCGCGGATAGTGTCGGCAACAGATAAAGATGATAACGGTCTACATAGTTAGCGTTAGGTCGCACTCCCGATATGCCTCCATAAAAACGATTGGATCCGTAATTATGGTAACTCGAGAAACTTGACGTGGAAAGCGGCAATAAAATATATAAATGTTTGCCCCGTTATCACACCGTGAACGTTACGTACACGCAATTATGCAGACATGATGTATTTAAATGCTGAATACAGCCCCGCGTTATGTTGAATTTGTGCTAAGTCACGTTATTCAAACGCAACCACTGGAACAAATTATATTTTTACACTGGAAAAATGTTGTATATTATACATATTTTTAGACGGATTTTATAGGATTATTATTTAGCCACATAATGATCGTTAATTATAAGTTTGCACACGAAATATTTAGCAATTTCCCTTGACACACGATTTCACGGAATTTATCCAACATGAAAGCTCCTTTCCTGGAACACATTGTAAGGTCAAGAACCAGAGTACCTCAAGAAATTAAAAGCTCAAACGGAGTGCCCTTTGAAGTTTTAATTTAGAAGGAAATTTTTAATTTGCCCAAAATGGAAATGGTTTTTATAATTTAATTTTCATCGAATCTTTTTGCAGTTCCACATCCCTCCATATTACGGCTGCTCGAGTAGGTTTGAGTGAAAAAATTGTGCGTCTGCCTCGCAGACAGGGAAGTAATGAATTACATTAATACGGCAATGTTGTGTGGGGGCTTTACTTAAAATTATAATTATATCTCGTGGAATATTTGTAAACTCAGACGGTGACTTGAATAGCGGAGAAGAAAGTTACAAAACTTAATTCCATACTTCATAATTTCGTCGTGTTGAGGTTCCTAGCTAAAAGAAAATGGCTGGGGAAATTTTATTTCATGGCGGCTGAATTGTGTGTGTCAGTCACTTGGTGGGCGACCTCGTGTTGTGAATACAACTTGCTTCATTGCGGGCTGGTGCCTAAATATACATAGTACCACGTCTATGGTGGACTTCAACGCGACAAAAAAGGGTTACATTTTTAATCTTACATGCCTGTAATAACAAATTGTGAAACAAAGTGATTCACTTGTTGGCTCGGCTGATATTGACAGCGTAATTATCTGGTGCGCGACGTAAAATAAATTTGGTTTTTAATGTTTTGATAACATTTAGATTAATCTGATTTATTTAATTGACTTTTAGGAGCGAATACCTAATAAAACCATAATCAATTTTGTATTGATAGAGAAACTTTACTCTTTTGTTTCAATTAATATTGTGCAAATGTATCCCCGCCTAATTAGACAGTAAACGAGTAAAGTATTTGTCTATAGTCTAGACTAGACATTAATGGGTTCGTCCAGCGATATATGGGTTGTGTCCGACCTCCAAACAGAAGCCATTTTTTTGCTTGGACGTTACTGATATGGGTCTGTAGTTGGCCGGGTCAGCTCGACTACCCTTCTTGGGCACGGGCAGAACGTTAGCTTGCTTCCAAGCCTTCGGGACTTTTCCAGTCACCATCGAAAGGCGATATAGGCGTGTCAAGATCGGAGACAATTCAGTTTTAAGTACAATTGAAAATGACGTTATGCGGTATTGCCCAGGAAAACGACACTTTGAAACAAATGTGTCTCATTTTAAATAACATATTTTGGAGAGAAAATGGAATACATATTGCGAAGAATAATTTTTGTATTGAAAACTCGGCTCCATGCTGATCAATGTGAAAGCAATTTGTGAAGTGTCAACTACTCATATTCTTGTTCAGGACCATTTCGTTTACAGTATTGTTTGTGTCGTAGTTTCAGCTTCTGTTTTCGCACGTATTGAAACTCTATTTTATGTAATATACAAGTTATGTTGCTGTAATTTGGGTAAAAAATTGTTCAAAGAGGCTCTCGTTCGTTTTAAAGGATTAACCTGATGTGTAACCACAGAATGAGGTACTTACCTATAATGTAGATAAAGGATTGTTGGTAATTGTTACGTTTATAAGTCACATTTTTTTATCATCAAAAAAACATTTCTTGATGTTAAGGAGTTAGAAGCCTTTTTGGTCTCGCGCGGGATTCTTTTATTTTAATGTTTGTGTGTTTATTTGTTATTGTTCTTTTCTGTATCTCCTGTGCGAGTCACAAATAAATGTATTTACTTTTATTAATTTTGATGAGTAACAGACAATTAATGGTTGTAAGTTTGTATGTTTGGATGTTTGTTATTTATGCTTCCACGGCTGAACGATAGGCTTATTACGTATCTTGCAAGAGCAAAACGATAGCGATTTTTGGGCAATAATTGCTTTTATCTGAAATTCGCATGGGTGAATCCGCTGGCAGAAACTAGTAAGAATATAAAACGAATCTACTATTTCTGTTTTTAACCTACTAGAAAAATAACTACTTATTTTAACACAAACAAATTGAGTTAACAAAGCAATAACCATTTCAACGTTACAGACAAACTAACAAAGTAAATCCAGGTCAAGAGTCTTGATAAAGACCTTGCAGATTCGAAATCAGACATTGAATCACCTTCCTTACTTAAATTGGGTTCACGTCAACACAGCGTTACCTACGCTTTTTATAAGAGTAAGTTTCCAAAGAGCCTACGATAACACTGCAAATTGATAATTAAACAACCACCTAAAATACTCCAAAATTTCTATGCGTCGGGCTCTAAGAAGTTGGAACTTAAACTTTGTTAAGATATTATAAACTCCATCAAAGCCCAGTGAGGAAACGCAGCTTATCAGGGCAAGTTGGATCAGTATCTAAGCACGGAATTTTAATTGCTGCGAACTTTAAACTTGAGATCCTATACAAATACAAAAAAAAAATACAAAAATATTTATTTCATCTCATACATAAACTGAGGAAGCCCCAGTAAGTTACAATAGTACTTGTGTCGGAGCCGTCTCACTCTTCCTTTAAGTGGTAACTAAACAATGAAATAAATGAAGCTAATGAATTTATAGAAAAATTAAGGAAAATAAAATTTATTTTATTTTCCTTAATTTTTTTATTTTAGATTTTAATTAAATAGCTCATGATGTGTCAGGAGTGCATGTATTTGAATGTGCATAGGTGTGTGTTTTGTGCATGTGTTTGTGTGTGTGTTTGCGCGTGCGCGTGAATTTGTGTGAGTATATGTGTGCGCAGGTGTTTGCATGTGTATGTGTATGTGTTGGGTATCCAGCATCTTAGCTTACCCTGACCAGAATGTTTTCTGTTTCTTCATATGTTATAGATCTTAACCAATCACCTATTGTTTTTTTACAATCATATAACAGCATGGGATATATTTGACACTTATGATTCAAGTTATTATAGATGTAAAAGCTAATCGAACCCCTGGAGAGTGGGCCACAATATCTCTGCGCCTTCTGCTCTGAGTAGCTGGGTCAAAATGAAGACATTTATGCAGGGTTAAGGTCACATTTAGAATATAAAGTTTTCTAATTGAAAGCAAGTTGCTGACTTTATAGAGGTCTGTTGTGGGAAACCTAAATGGTTTGAAATACATCACCTTGATAAGTGATCGCTGTGCTCTTTCCAGATCGAGGAATTTCATTTTGGAAGCTCCTCCCCATATCGGAATGCAGTAAATTATTACAGATTGCGCCAGAGTTATTTAGATCTTGTTTATAAATTGGGCGGACATAACATGACGTACAGTTTTGAAGACCCAAATCAGCTTCCTGATCCTTTTCATGAGGATCTCAATGTGAGGGTGCCACGACAGTCTTTGGTCAACAATTATGCCTAAATATTTTATGGATCTGACTTGTTGTATATTCTGGCAGCCCCAGTTACTTGTATATTTATAGAGCGAATCATTTGGTTAAACATGAATAATAATGCCATAGTCAGTTCCAGGTTGTGATCTTTGATTTGGGGAAAAACAAATAAAATTTGTTTTGTTGGTATATAGGGTTAAGAGATTTGCTCTTAGCCAGCCAGCCATACTAATCAGGCCCTGTTCAGCGACAGTTTTCACATGGTTCCATGAGTTTCCCGAAAAAACAACCGCAGTGTCGTCTGCGTATGAAAAGATTTTCCCTCCATTGATCTGCATATTGCAAAGCCTGTTAATATAAATTAAAAACAATGTTGGACCCAAAACGCTTCCCTGTGGCACTCCATAACAGACGTCCCCCTTGACACTACACAAGTCACCAATCTTTACCATTTGACGTCTACCTTTGAGATAGCTCTCAAAAAGAGAGAGAGCCGAGCCTCTTATACCTATGTTTTCTAACCTGCGCAGAAGGATCGGGATGGAAACGGTGTTAAAAGCTTTTTTCAGATCTAAGAAGACTGTTAAGCATTTATGACCCCTATCCACTCTATCAACAATATCAGATGTCAAAGTCGAAATAGCATCTTGAGTTGAACGTCCACGTCTAAACCCATATTGTGCGTTTGATAGAATATCGTATTTCTGTAAATAGTTAATTAGTCTCTTGTTTATAATTTTTTCTAAGATTTTTGAAATTGCTGGCAGTACTGATATGGGACGATAGTTGTTGCCATCGTTTACATCCGCACCCTTGTGCACAGGAGTGACCAACGATCGTTTTAAATCTTTCGGGAAAACACCAGTTTAGAAACATAAGTTAGCTAGCTGGCTTATAAGTGGAACTACAAAATCCCTGGATTGTTTTAAATATTTTGTAGGAATACCGTCTCAACCTGGTGCACTCTCAGAATCAAGAACCATAAGAATACCGTCCACTTCCTGCGGGTCAGTCTCTAACAACACAAACGAAGAAGACCTAGAGTCAATGCAGCAGCTTGTCACAACAGGCATGCCAGTTTGAGCTACGATGTCTTCTGCTAAGGATTTGCCTATAGTTATAAAGAACAAGTTGACTCTATTTAGTGAGTTTAGAGGCTGTGTGGTAATATTTAGGAGGTGAGTATTTGATGTTTTGGGTGGTTTAAACCACAGAACAGAAAAAACGCCTTGTGTGGTTTAAACTGTGTGATTTCATTTATTGTAGAAAAAAGATGCCTCGGACTTTTTGCTGAAATTTCAATTTGTTTTTTATAATTTTGTCTCTTTGTCTTTTTTATCAAATTGGAGCAAAAGTTACGGAAGCGTTTGAAGGTTACCATTAAAATTAAGTTAAAAGGATCTAATCTTGATTGATGCTGCATTTTGTTTCTAAGTCTTATGCACCGCAGAGCTCCTGCAGTAATCCAGGGCTTCAGTTTTCTTTAGCCACATGAAACGGATTTAGTTTTTGAATTGTTTATGAGGGACGATAGAATCACCTCCACCAGTTTAGTTGCAAAGCTATCTGGGACCGTGAAAGTATCAAAAATTGATATATATATATTTATTAGGTCTTTATATGCCTTTCAAAATCTATAATGGTTGTGGTTTTTGAACAAGTTCTTTGTCTTTTACTTGAGCTAGTTAGATTAAGGAGAACCGTAGCACCTTACTACAACAATCCGTGATTGTTGTAGTAAGCACTGCCACAAATGCTGAAGTTTTAGTTTTAAAATATGAACAAGAATATTAGTTAAAAAACTGGGAGAATGTCGCTTCGCTCTGACCAAATGGTCTACACATTACTGTAAAAGCCCGAACTGAGGTAAAACCTAGGATTTACCGGTAAAACCAAAGATTTACCAAGTCTTACTGGTAAAAGTCCAAAATGATCTATAAAATAGCAAATTTCGGACTTTTCTAAAATCGTTAATCTAAAAACTCCACTTGTCCTCGTGGATTTGTTTTCCTATTCAGTGCAAGCAGCGCTAATTAACTACCTTAATTATTCATTATGTCTTCGCCGCAGTAGGTATACAAGGTAATATTATTGCGTAGAAACCGCACGGAATTTAAATGTTTGATTCCAGAGATTTAAACTTTTGTTAGGATCCATAGAAATTTCTCTCTCTCTCTCTTTGTATAAGCAAATTGACGAAAGAACAGTCCAAAACCATAATGAACAAAACAAATCTTACTAATATTATACATGTTAAATTTTTAATGGATGGTTGGCTGTTTGTTACTCAATCACGCCAGAAAGGCTGAACGGATCTGGGTGAAAATTGGCACAGAGATGGATTATAGTCTGGAATAGCACAATGGCTATATTTAATTCCGGTAGATATAATGTTCACTTGGGATAAGAAAACACTTCTCTCGCGGACGACGCCGCTGGCAGAAGCTAGTAACACAAAAAAAAACATTTAGTCTAATTGAAGACCTAATGCTTTTTTGAAGTCGGTTAAAATTATTTTTTTAGTGTTATGTGTATTTCTGCATGCTTGCAAGATTGACTCGCATGCGTGGTACCCGCAATGTTCCTCTTCATGTTTGTTAGATTTTTGTCATGTGCTTAACGTATTGGCGCATAATAACTTTAAAACTTTCGCGTTTCATAATTGAAAAAAAATATAACCCGCAATATATTCCGCGGCGTGGAATCCAGTGATTCAAAAAACATTACCTCGTTTTATGCAATCGGCAAACTTACAGAATAAGGACACGGTCAGTGTAGTGTGTAGAAATGTGAGGGTAGACGAAGAATTTTCTGCCCCAACGGAGCCAGTACACCGAGACACCAGTCCATAGACTAATATATAATAGATTTCACCAGTCTACCCGGGACCACGGTCGTTGCAACACGGCCGAAACATCAGGCGAAATAGATAAACAAACAATCGAAATAATCGCGTTAAATTCCCGTGATAATTATATTGTTTTGGTGCATGTGTACGTCTTGCTTTAAGCATGCTAGTAAAGCACGCTTAAAATGCCTTAAATACACGATGACTTTAGGTTCATTGTTAATCTTTCAGGGGGTGAATTATTCATGAACATGATTTTTAGCATTTGTCCATCCCAGAATTAAATAAAAAAGCAATAAAAATTGCCATCCCAGACGGCACACCCCTAATTTATTTACCGTCCGTACAACCAAAACTTTCACGAAAACCGAACAGCGGAACACGGAGTTTAAAACTTACGTCAACTTCTATGCCAGGTATCCGGAATATTTTGAGCGGAGGTACGTCCCGAGGGGAGTACCGGCAGAACTCTCGGTCCCCTCGGTACCATTTGACTGAATATAAGACCTCTTGCTCGAGGTCATAGAGGCACTTCATCTCCACCTTGGAGCCTCGCTCCACCGCTTCTGGGACCACCACGTGGACATTGCGGAGGCATAGTGAACCTGGGGAAGATGGAAAGGAGTTAATATATGGATTCGTGTTTAATTGTGTATTTTTTTTGGTGGAACTGGGTTGGTTTAAATTATACAGATGCAAAATTTTTTTTTTTTTTTTTAAACTTATCAAAAACAATAAATTTTTCTTATTTCTCTTAGAAAATCCTTTCATTAGATAAAAAAATGCATAAAAACATATTCTGTCCGCCATCTTTGGTAGACCGCCATAGTGGCTTTAGAATTATGTCATTTAGCATTGTGATCCAAACCAACCGTGTATGCAAGATTTGTCTTAATTGGGATAGCTGTTATAAAATTCAGTTACAAGATTTGACCCACAACTACGCAAGATACAAATATAGGTACATGTCTTGTGTAATCACGGCACCGTTTTCCTTCTCTGAAGTAATATCTAAATTTAAGGTTTAAAAGCAAAACAAAGACAGAAAAATATAAAGAAAACAAAACCACAGAAAACAAAGAGATAACTCTTTATGTAAGTGCTTTTATAAATAAATTAAAAGTTAATAAATACTGCAAGGTTTATTGATATCTTATAATAATATTGTGATTAAAGAACGTAAATACTTTCTTTAATCACAAACATTGATACTTTGTGTAAATAATAAAAACAGTGTTTGTTTTGTCTGTTAGACTTATCTATGTTATTAAGAATAATTAGGTTTTTATATCTTACTTATCTTAGGAATGATACTAGTATTAATACCTAAATACATATTTAACATAAAGCGTTATTTTTAAAGTTTCCAAACATGGCCCGTGAAAAAATATCGTTTTCAACGTACAATTTCCTACATCTCTTACAGAAATTACGTATTAATTAATATTCTTGTGTTTAGGACAGTTTTAGTTAACTTCAAAATATACTTGACTATACTTTATTCGAAAACATTAGGAGCGTTATCAACTTTCTAAAATATTTTATCAATGTTCTATCTATTTTTAATACTTTACACCAACTCTTGGTCTTGTTACTCTTAGTCTTAGTTTTCGTGGACGTTGCGTTGGAAGGCTTCCCACAAGGTGGACCGATGACCTGTTGAAGGCCTGGTGAAGGTTACGGGGATTCACTGGTTGTGAGATGCATGGGACCGTATAATGTGGCGACGCCTGGGGGAGGCCTATGTCCAGCAGTGGACGTTTTTCGGCTGATATGATGATAAACTCTTGGTCCGTGGGGCCCGATTGCTCTGCTCACGCATTATTTGAAAAACTGCGTAGACACCTAGTTGAACCAGAGGATAAGCATTGACAAACATCGTGGACATTGGCAGCATTAGCTGCCAGTCTTTTGGGCACAATGCCAGACACTTTTGACTTTTTGGACGCCATATTTATACATTTTTTTTCTGGCTCAGTTAGTTCGTAGTTTATGGTTTAAGTATAATGAAGTCATAGTTCATTAAGTATTTCATATTGTGTATATGTTTATCAATTTAAATAAAGTATGCTATACTTTAGATAGGTTATTGTTTGCGACAATCCCACCGCACTATTCCCAAAACACTGCAACTCCTGAAACCCAGAATCAACAGTGGCGACCAACAGAAAAGCGCCGAGACAGTGAAACTCAACGAAGTCCCGAATAATGAATTTAATTGTCTTGGATCCCGCAACGAAATTAATCAGAAAAGAATAACGAAGGAGTAGAAAAAAAATACAAATTTCCACTTGACTCCATATCAAGCAGAAGACAGAACAAACAAGGCCAATAGGCACAAAGGGTCGTTTAGATAGGTTAATTAACTATATTTATATAAACAACTGGGTACTTACCTACAGTTTGTGAGCCCAATATGTCAATACTGTAAATATAAGCCTATCTACCCAGCTGCGTTATAAACAAAGGGTGTCAAGTCCGGAGCCAGATGTTGGATTGTTCAATAAGACCACGGCCGTATTTAAACAATCGATACCTGATTAAATATGTATCTCGGAAATTGATATTTCTGGTCAATATTGCTATTTGATTTTCTATCTGGGATTGTAAATGTATTAATGGAACAGGACTGTTGATGTGGCTTGCCGAGGTTTATATATAGAACGGTTTATGTTTGACTAGTTCAAAGGTGACCTCTGATAAATTCTAAAGCTGGTTCTATACAAAAGTGGTTAACCGGTAAGCTGTGGGAAAATCAAAATTTTATTTTATTTTTTTATTTTATTTATTCGGGAAAATAAACAGTTATACATTAAAATCTTACACTAAGTTATAAATATACAAGGTTTATAAATGTATAACCTAAGACATTTTCCACAACATATTAAAATTTATATCTAGCAGTGCGCTATTCTAAGATTTTAAATCAGAAAAGTAGGTAAAAGTGAACTTAAACATAGACAGGCATGCAAACAACAGGAAAAGAGAGAAAGAGAATGAGCAAATATTCAAGTAAATAACTAAACTAACTATTATATTCTAAAATTATTTTGCTGGTAAGCTTTCTAAATTTTCGAGCAGAGACAAAGAAGAAGTCGATGCCTTCAAAGATCTTATTATATTGGTTGGTAATGCGGCGTAAGGGTGCTCGCAAGCCCGCGTTTGTGCGACAGGATCTTACTGCAAATAAAGGTCTTGCGCGCACCCCACGGCATATCGTTGTTCTGGGTACTACATAGCTGATTTTGTTGCGAATATCAATACAGTCATAAGTATTACACAGATCAAACAAGAACATTGTTTCCAACATAATACGTCTAGACTTTAAAGTTTGCAGGTTATACTTCTGTAAGAGGTCATTGTAGGATGCGTATGTACGATAGCAACGAAAGTGCATGGCCTTTAAAAATTTTCGCTGTACTTTTTCGATCATATCGGAATATTTACCGTAGCGGGGATTCCATACCGAAACAGCGTACTCTAGCTGAGAGCGAACTAACGACCGATACAAATATAAATAGGTAGAGGATCGGGTAAATACTGTAGCCGTTCTCATTATAAAACCGAACATACGGAAGGAATTATTTATTATTTTATTAATATGGGAATCGAAATGGAGTTTGTCATCCAACAGAATTCCAAGATCATGGACCAACGTTTCTTTTCTTAGATTTTCGTTTTTTAGTGTGTAGGGATATAGTATTTTATTTTTATTCTTGGTGAAACTAATGACACAACACTTGGATACACTAAGTTGAAGTTTATTGCGTGCACAGTAAGCCGAAAACGCATCTAAGTCTTCCTGTAAGAGTGAGCAATCACGGTGGCTTTTCATAGATCTAAATATTTTAATATCGTCAACATACAACAGTAATTTTGAATTTAGAAAACATTTGTCAACATCATTGATGAAAAAAATGAATAGGAGAGGTCCCAATATGGAACCTTGCGGTACTCCAGAACTAACATCTACAATGTTAGAGCAAAACCCATTTATAACAACTCTCTGTGTTCTGTTGCAAACATATGAAAAAAACCATCTTAGCATATCCCCACGTATCCCATTAAACGCAATTTTCTGCAAAAGCAGTTCATGGTCAACCTTGTCAATGGTTGATTTCGGTCAAAAATGTTGCATCTTTGTCATCATCACACGTATATATTGACATAGTATTCTTAAACGTTGTCTACATTGCTCTAACTCGCAAAAAGTGCAGGGGAAAAACAAGGATGGCATACTGTTGCCTGTCAAGTCAGCCTACCCATATATACAAAGCGTGTTGCGAATCTTTCATTGTGCGCACAGCTTAGAAGTGGATTCTCTGCCGGGGTATTTGTTTCCTGATAGCTACAACCTTGGGGTCTTTAAGTCAAGAGTGAATAGGTTACTTCTGGGAAAGCGTGCTTCACCGTCGACCACTCACCATCAGGAGAGATCGATCTCACGATACCTATCGATAAATAAATAAAATAAAATAAAAAGAATTAAAATTTATATAATTTCGTGTCCATTTCGAGATAGGTTTTTACTTTACCCAAGCTTTATAATTGTTCACTCATTCAGCTTGAACATTTTTATATACCTTTTCGTGTCTTAAAAGAGAGAAGAATAAGTGGCACTACCTACAAAATTTGGCTCTCCAAGTGACTCAGCCGTCTTTTTTAATTTAGGTAAGTAAACTGTCTTTTTTCTGCCTAGCGCTATAAGGGACAGTTGGCGGGCTACATTTTAATATAAAAACCTTCTTCATTTCAGCTAATATTCAGGTATGCCTACGTTTTCTATAAGAACATTCCGTGTTTCTAAAGTTAGCTTCATGCTTCCTTTTCCTAACAAACAAATTAGTGATGAAAAAAGGTTGGGGGAATTCATATTAAATATTTCTATCTATATTAAATTAAGGTATACATTTTGAATATTCATTTAAATTACGTTTCTTTTATTTTATTTAATAAAATATATTAAATAATATATATAACTAGCACTTCGTTCGCGTGATTTCGTTTATCCTATAATTGACTCGTATGTGTAATTACCATAATAATCGTAATTACCAAAAGTAAGCTATTATTAAATCAATAAAAAATGGGGTATCGTAGATATACAGGGTTTATTGGTTTGGGACGATTCATTATTTGACTTAAAAATATTAAATTGTAGGTTACCGCCACAAAGTAAAATCCTCCTCTTAAAACTTAATAACCCTATTTTCCCTCGTTAAAGGTCGAGTTTTTAACAACCCAAATATGTGATCCACTCTTTTCTTCTCTTTTTTATTTTTTGTAGTTCCTTCTTAGTAAGATTCCGCAGTAAGATTCCTCAACAAACTTGAACACCCCTTAACCCTATCTGGCGGGTAGTTTTACAAAACTTTTTAAATATAATTTCGATTATTTAATTTATCCACAAGGAATTAGATTTTTCATACTAACTAATTCTGCTCCGTTTCACCCCTTAAAGGTTGAATTTCTGAAAATTCCTGCTTAGTGCTTCTCTAGAACCCTACGTTAAAAACGAAAACCTGTCCAGTAAAATTCTTAGCTTGGGGTTTAGTTTCGAAAAACTTATAATTACAACCTGTATTGTTTGCATAGGTTGGTAACGTCAAGTTTATTAACCCAATAAATTTGATTCTCCGAAAAATCTTTGACACCCCTAAATCGCCTTTTGGGGGCAGATTCTAAAAACTAATAATTACAACCTTTATTGTTTACTTAGGTTGGTATACCATGTCAACTTTAAAATTTATAAACCCAAGAAATAAGATTCTTCAAAAACACTTTAACACACCCTAAATCATCTTTTGGGGGCTGTTTGAAAAGACTAACAATGAAAACCTTAATTGTTTATTGGTTGGTAGGTTGGTATTTTGGTATGTCAAGTTTCAAGTTTGTTAACCCAAGAAATAAGATTTTTCAAAAAAAAATAACAGCCCCTGAATAATCTTTTGGCAGACTATTGGTAAAGATTGGTAAAGAGAAAGAGGGTTGAAAAATTTGGAGGAGGCCTTCACCCGAATCGGGCTCCATGTTAAAAATACGAATCTGTTCTAACATCTAGATAATAAATAACAACTAACAATCAACTACTCACAACATTTGCAATCCAATTTAAATTAAAGGAAATAAAAGTTTTTTTATTTCATTTTATTCAGGTGCTTCTGTTTATAATATGGATCCAAGAATGGTTGGATTAAGGTAGGATTAACGAAGCTAGGTAGAAAACGGATTAAACGGACACTTTATAAACGGAAAAGGGATAAAAAGGACCCAGCGAGAGTCAGTTTCCGATAATTATCTGTATGTATTCCTGGGTTTTAAAATTGTTTCTGATCGTTTCTTGAAAAACTTTATCGAAAATAGCTTCTGCCAGCTGCTTCGCCCTCGGGCAAGTCCAAAATTATCCCAAGAAAACGTACTCCCGGTATATTAATGCCACCCAGAACATGGTCTAGCTGTTTGCTAAGTTTTATCCAAATCCGTTCAGCCGTAAAGAGTTACTTTTGCATTTTTAATTTTAGTATGGATAACATGGATTGTTTACTCGGCTTGTAAAATTTTTGAAAGTTAAATTATTGTGATGAATACTTATTTATAAAAAAAACTTTTTTGCAAAAAAATACTACCGACTTCCAAATGAAAAACTACAAAGTGAAAAATAACTTTATTTTTGGAAGTCGGTGTCTTTCGTAGATACCAATTATTTGCGATATGGACACCGACTTCCAAAAATAAAGTTATTTTTCACTTTGTAGTTTTTCATTTGGAAGTCGGTAGTATTTTTTTGCAAAAAAGTTTTTTATTTTTCCCTTTTTAGTTTTACCTACCTAATAGGCAAGTTGTTTAGTAAGTACCTATTACGCCAGAACAGATTACCCGAAAAACATGAAACTCGAAAATAACCGGTGAAATTAAAGTTCTGCGTACCCCTTTCAGTATACTGGCGTGATGTTATGTTATGAAATGGTATAAACAATAAACAGACATGCGATTGAAGCAATCCCAAATGATTTGCCGTTATTTATTGAAGAGTTCTGTTGTATATCTCCGAAGTTCTTCATCAGATCTTTAACAAATTAAAATGGGACCAATTTCGGAACATGTTCTTTCAAACAAAAAAATAATTTTCAAAATCGGTCCACAATTGGCGGAGATATCGGTGAACATACATAAAAAAAAAAAAAAAAAAAAAAAAAAAAAAAAAAAAACATACAAGAAGTCGAACATAGAACCTCCTCCTTTTTGGTAAGTCGGTTAAAAATGAATAGAGACGTGTTCGGTTCTGGGATCATTTTCCCATTGAATTTGACTGCTTGTACTCTGGAAAATTGGAATTGTAATAATTATGTAGGTAGAAAACCTACGAATTTCATGTAACTTATTAGCGATAGCAGTAAAATCACCAAAAAATATAAACTTTATCCATTCAGCCGTTAAATCAATAAAGCAAGAAGAGTAATTTATCAAGCAAGAGAAAAAATACAGTAAATTATTTGACAAATAAAAATTAAAACTTGAAAAGGTAAAAAGCACACAGACAGTTACTTCGCATTATTAAGTATGGAAGTTTGGATTCGGTCTAAGCACGAATTATTAAAGAGCTTGGATATAGGGCATGTTGGGGGCATCTAAGACGGTATAGCCAGCCGTGTATAGTCCCGGGGGGATTGTGAGAGCCTAAGTGATTGTGTCATGTAGACAGTGTAGTTATTCTCTCGTTGATTCATTTACCTGTGTACTTCATAGTGTTACTAGAATTCAATCAATCTACCTAGCAGTTTCCCAACTATGTATATTGGAGTCGGCTTCAAGTCCAAATGGACGCAGTTGAGTACCATTATTAAACATTGAGCGACTGCCTATCTGATGTCCACAGCCCAGCAACTGGGTATCACAGCATGACAGCACCCCTAAACAAGACTGTTGTCAGATTTTCGGATTGCCTGTCTGACCTACACAGCGCAGTAACTGGGAATCACGGCAACCCTAGACAAGACTGGTACTAGATTATTGGACTGCCTGTCTGACCTCCACAACCCAGTAACTGGGTATCGTGGCACACCTAGGCAACACTGGTGTCAGATTTTGGCATGCCTGTCTGAACTCTACAAACCAGTAACTGAGTATCACGGCACTCCTAGGTAACACTGGTGACAGATTTTCGGGCTTTGTAACTATCTAAGGTCGACGACTGTCTAAGGTCCGAAAATGATATTCGGGACCAACGGCTTAATGTGCCTTCCGAGGCACGCAGGAGTATCGGTATAATGAATGGTCACCCATCATAGGACCGACCTCGGCAAGTATTGCTTCTAGTATTCCTTATTAGTATAAACCTTCAAACATTTTACGATCCTTTCTACCTATTGGCCTATTGTCTCCTGCTTGGTATGGAAGAAGGAAGTGGAACTTCGTATTTTTCCTACTCCTCCGTTATTCTTTTCTGATTAATTTCGTTGCGGAATCCAAGACGGTTAAATCTTTCTCCGGGACTTGGTCGAGCTTCATTGCTTCGGCGCTTTTCTGGTGGTCGCCACTGTTGATTCTGGCTTTCAGGAGTTGCATTGGTTTGGGAATAGTGCGGTGGGATTGTCCCAAATAAAAAAAACATTTAATGAATTAAATAGCGAAATAATAGTAAACCAGTCAACCGTTAATTTCCAAATCTTTATTTTACTACCTTCATAGATTGAAAAATAAACATTAAGATACTTATCTGAACATCACAAACTTACTCGTGTCGTTTTCTCATGGGAGAAGACAAAAACTTTAATCGTTCCGAAACCTCCTTTTGCGTCGTTCACGTTCATATGTCTTGTCATACCCGAGTACCATAAACCTGACCTTTTTTAAAAGACGTTTTCACAAAGTTCGGTATACATAATGATATCTTTATAGAGTATCCCCTTCTAGTATTTTTACTTGCATCCGCCTTATTCATAATTCTCTTTTCAGTAATTCCGTCAACATATCCAAACCCAAGCTTACCAAAGCTAATTTATCTAAACATTGTACCACAAAAATGGCTAAAACATTTCGCAGCCCGAAAGACCTTCCTCTCAAAAGATTCCAAAGTAAGGGTCGGTTCTGTTACATGTCAAAGGGATTATTTATTGAGGCCACAGATGTTGAACTAGTTTGACGACTATTGATTGCTCTGCGAAACCGTAATAAGGGGACAGACCAATTAGAATTACAGAATTAGGATTAAACGGATCGGGGGAGATGAACGATAACGAAAACAACTTTATTTCCAATGGGGAGAATTCCTTAGAACCCGAATAATTCTTCTTTTTCCATTCCCTAATTTCTTTGGAAATTAAAGAAAAATGTGGTGAACATAAATCTTCATGAACCATTCTATTTTATTATTCAGAGCAATTGAAAAAAGCAGTAATGTGCTAAATTTGCTCGTTTGGTGTGCGGTTATTACTTTCAACTGTTAATGGCTTATTGCAGTATTTATCATTTACTTAAGTGGCAGTTCTATTATTTACGTCTGAATCTATAAAATTTCAAATGGCTAAAGCAATGCTGTAGCAAGTCTATGTCTCCTTTAAAAAGGTTGTCTTACTTTTATCCAACGACTATAACAAAATACAAATAATTTATTTTATTCTGGACCGATTTTTTTGTCTAGCTGAGATCCCAACACCGCTCCGCTTGACCCGTCCGTCCGCTTGAGCTGTCCGGTTGACAGGTAAAAAAGATGCATTAAAAAGGTTAGATATGTCAGACTAGCTTCAAATATAATGGGGTGAAGGACTACTTTATTTTGTGACGACCAGCAAATGGCTGAGAAATAGTCTACTTTATAGTTATTATTTGTTGACCTACTTTCGTTTCTGTTCAAACATTTACACCTATTAAGGAAAACGGTGGGAAACCGACCGAAATGGAAGAATTTATCACCTTTCATCGAACACAATTCAAAAATTGATCAATAAGGCAATTAATAATCGGAAATTATTCCATCGAGTGGCGCTCGTGGATAAAATAATAACAGCCGCTTGGGGTGATTTTCAAGGTTTCATCCATGACAGGTGAAGGTTGCGGGGATCCGCTGGTTGCGAGACGCACGGGACCGGTCAATGTAGCAACGCTTGTGGGAGGCCTATGCTCAGCAGTGGACGTCTTTCGGCTGATATGAGATATGATGACGATGATCCATGACATACCCAGACACGTCTGTGACTTGGAAAGCACGTTAAACCGTTGGTACCGGCTGTCATTTGTATCTTTGATCGTCGTTACGGGTAATCAGGAGCCAGAAAATAAGACATTAGTTTTGCCAAGGTGTATTGTGTTACCCAGGTATTGGGTTGTGGCGTACAGACATAGATAGGCAGTCACTTCATGTAAAATTCTGGTAAATAGCTGCATCCGGTCCGAATGGAAACTTAACTTGACATGGTTAGGAAATGGCTTGGCAGATTGAAAATATACGAACGAGTCTGAAACGTTTACGTGTAATTCTAATTTTTATGAATATTTTCGTTCTTTTGTGGTTTAAATGATCAGTAAGTTTCGGTGGGTAATTAAATAATCTATGAACAAATTTAAATTAAAAACTAAAGTATCATAAAAAAAAAAATTGTTATATCTTGTCTTATTAACTGTACCAAACGTTGATAAAGTTAGAATTAATATTTGTTTCGGGATATTAACGCCATTACATACCTAGAATGGTTCGGGAAGCAATTGAAATAACCAAGTGCAAAAATTTCAAAAGGGACGACGGGTTTCAATTGTCGCGAGCCTGGAATCCAGTGATTCAACTATGTAAAGGTGAGTATCGTCTGTCGTGAACAATGTGGAGAAACTAGTGAGACGAGTTCTGGTGGTAGCGGTATCGTGCGTGAAAAACGAGTGAGGAAGAGGGTAGACAGATATGTCAGTTCGTAAAAACCACCCACCCGCAAAGACTTTAGTTCTCGTGATCATGGCGCTTGCAACAGTGCTGAAATATCGAGCCTTCAACCAAATGCAAAATATACATGGTAAATATCCCGAAACAAATATTAATTCTAATGATTGTGACCATGTCAGCTTAAAAACTTATGTTGATAAAGTTATTAAAGTTCCAAACAAAAAGAAACGTGGGGCGAGATGCAGAATGAAAATAATATTTATTTTGATTCACTGCAAGTCGTCCTAAATGAGCCGTAGGCATTTAGGACGAGTTGATGAATTACTCGATTGAAACCACGGCCTGGACTGGGACGTAGGATACTTCTTATGGGTGCCATACACGAGGTCGTCTGGCAACCATGAGCTGGTTTGGTCCCTGGGGTGGTTACGGCGTGCAATGTGTTCCGGTGCGCCGGTGATGGGGGTACTCCCCAGAGGAGGGTCCGGTGACGGACAGCCACGGCGGGTTCACGGATGAGTGCTAAAGCGTGCCCGTGTTCCCGCCATAAGCGGCACAGGATAATATTAATGCTAATTGTTATCCGTGTTGCAAGGCAACTGGGCTTATCCCAGTTGTACACGACCCTTTGTGCCTATTGGCCTTGTTTGTTCTGTCTCCTGCTTGATATGGAGGAAAGTGTATTTTTTTATTTTTCCCTACCCCTCCGTTATTCTTTTCTGATTAATTTCGTTGCGGGATACAAGACAGTTAAATTCATTCTCCGGGACTTCGTCGAGCTTCATTGCCTCAGCGCTTTTCTGGTGGTCGCCACTGTTGATTCTGGCTTTCAGGATTTGCAGTAGTTTGGGAATAGTGTGGTGGGATTGTCCCAAAACAAAAAACGGCACAGGAGGACACCGTGGATTGGATTTCCACATAACTGCACTATCTCCCTGTGGTGGCGCAGTATGTATGAGCATTTCTCCACTCAAAAAAAGGACATTTCTTATCTCGGTAGAAGGTACGATACTGAGTTAATACTAACTATGATATTAGTATTTATAATTAACATTGTTGGTGTAATGTTCCTGTAATAATTATGAAAAAAACATTATTATGAACGATTAATAATTGCTCCAATTTAAGAAATTAACCCACCACTCACAATCACACACGTACAAAAACTTCAAAAGTAAATTAATTTTGCCAATTTACTTCTGCAATTTGTCTGCCAACTTCATTATAACAGAGCCTTTGCGATAAAAGATATGGCAGATCTAATTAATGATTCCAACTTCGAGTTATCTGAAGTTATGGTCGCTAATAAAATGCATGTAATTTTTTTCGGTGGAAACAAAAAGGGTGCAGGCATAAAATACGGAAAAGTTTGTAAGTACATTAGGTCCTTTTTAAAGCACTCTTCGTAATTAAGTTAACAGGAAGAGGTATCCTTTTTGTTCCTCTGTATTGTATTAAGCTGTGCCGTTTATTTTTATTGTTATGTACGGTACAAACACTGGCAGTATATTTACCATTCCGTAACAAGGTACGTAATTGAAAATATTACCTTTATTGCAATGTGAGGTCGTAATAGATTTTGCGGGGAACCTAAGTATTATTTTGATTTGTAGACCATTTTAATAGCCAGCTCCAGTTTTTAAACCAATTTTTATTAAAAGTTATAAAATTGGTTCGAAAAATTCAATTTTTCTACGCCCTGCGAGCATTAAGCGCTGGCGCTTAAGACGTTTTAAATTTATGTATAGACAACCTCTTTTGTGTCGCAAGGGTGTACCGCATTGTTGCGAAGTTCATTACCGCGATGTACGGTACTGCGAATGTTTACTATCGCAACGTTCGATTTTGCGAAATTTCGTCACTGCGAAGTACGTTACAGCGAATGTATACCATTGCGAAGTACGTTGACACGAAAGTTCTTAACTGTGATGTACGTTACTGCGAAAGTTTGCGATTGCGAAGTACGTTGTTGCGAAAGTTCTTAACTGCAATGTCCCTGCTACTAATATAATATATTTATATTATATTAGTAGCAGTATATATTATTAGAGGAACCACTTTTTATCACAAAGACAGATCTAATCAAATCGACATGCGAGATGAATGACACGATGTGATTGGTGGATTGATAGCGGTCAAACCCTTTGCGTTGCCGTATTCACTTACGCAATATGGCTGCTGTTTTCACATGACAATTTTTTATTTCATAACTACGGTACTATGCTATTGACACAAACAATAACAAATTAGGATATTTTCTCCATACATTACTCCTGTACCTACCACTTTTTATCATTCAATAACATTGAAAGATATAAAAAACAGCATTTAACTAAGGATTCCCAAAATTCGCAGACTATAGCAAAAAAATGCGTAATCATAAAATTATTTACATACGTCAAACCATTACGTATATAACGAGTTCCAGAAAAGTGTCGTAGACTTTAAGTAAATGGTGAAGAGCACCTTTCTTTTTGCTCATACATGCAAAAATTCCATTTTATTTTATATCTATTACTGAAGATAAGTTTTTATTTTAGATGTGAATGCGTAGTCTGTGTTCTAGTTACGTACAATGGAATATTCAAATTTGGAACGAAGCCAAGAGCTTTGAACGTTTCATGGTGGAGCGATCGTGGAATATAAGACCAGTTTAGAGGAATCACGGAACTACATCGAAACCGCACACCAACAGGGTGTTTGTACGAAAATCATTGTTATTAATTTTCCTCGACTACAAAGCATCTATAGTGGTGGTTGCGACTGAGGAACTACACCATAAACGATGCCCCATCTCTTGTCTTATTCCTTGTGCATAAATAGTCTAAGAAGGACTTTTGCAAGGCCAGCGGTAAGCCTGTTGACGGTGTTGAGTTCTGCTCGAATCAAAACATTGTATCATAACTAGCTGACCCCCGCGGCTTGGCTCCCGTCAAAATTAAACCCTGGTACTCGGGAATAATGTAACTTTCCATAGGTGAAAGATTTTTTTAAATCGGTCCAGTAGTTTCGGAGCCTATTCCGTACAAACAAACATACAAACAAACAAAAAAATATTTCCTCTTTATAATATTGGTATAGATTAAGCATTGTTTATGGAATCATCGAAAATAAGAAATATAATAAGTGTTGTTTGTGAAAGCACAACCTTTACAATTACAATGCACTTAGAACACTGCTTTGAAGTGCTTTAAAAGAAATCGTGTGCATGAAAATGTTACTTAACTTTCCACCACGTATGTGAGGTAATGAGGTTAGTACGAACACAGTATATCTTCCACAGATTTCTGAAAAACAAGTTTGCCAACACTAGTATTTCCCCATTGTCGTTTTTGGTGCGTTTGCGAACGTAAATCTAGCTTACACAAACACAGACAGAACAACTAACCGTAGACAAAACAAATATTTGTAACACTGAAGCCAACTGCTCAGCTACTGCGTCAAATTGGGCTAGGATGTGGTATGTTTACTAATTTAAATCTATTTGCCATCCTGCTTTGAAACTGTGATAGACCTCATTGCCATTTTGCCACGTCACTCGCGGTCTGAGCCAGCCCTTACTCGCATCCAGATTCTATGATACAACCACTTTATTCGCTCGATTTCGAATAATTCGTGATTCCAGCATTGTGATTGGTTGGGCTCTCTCGCAGTCTGAGTCAGAGAATAGATGTGTGCAAATCAATGCTATATCTAAGACGGGCTTGGCGCACGAACGGTCGTCCCTGCCACTGATAGATTCGTAATGGATTATGGAAAGATATGGTAAAGAGAGGCTGTGTACATTTGGGTGAAATGAAATTTGCTACCGTGAAATTCGTGGGACAAATAGTATATTGTTCTGTTGTCAGATAAATACGGGTTTTCGGAGTGTCACGAGCAGATGTGATGCCAAATAGTGAAATGACACCGGTATTTTAAATGCGTGTGGTGTTACCTACTAAATGGCAGTTTTTAAAGTTGGAAAACCGGGTATGTTGACCCTACTGGAGATATAGAGAGAGTATATATCAATATAATCAGCCCATGTACCCACTACTGGGACACAGGCCTCCTCTCTGTGGCAAGGGATGGGCTGTAATCCACCACGCGGACCCAGTGCAAGTTGATGGATGTCGCATGTCTTCGAATTTTGGTTCTACGACATGCCGATTTTTCTCACGATGTTTATCTTCACCATTTTTGAGAGCAGTGCTGATGAAATAATTTACCCAAGGTAAATCACCTGCCTGCCTGACCTACAACTTGTAAGTCGCGGCCAATACCACTGGGCCAGCACTGCTTTCTCAGGAGGAGACTATAATTATAACTATTGGCAACCAAAAACGGCAATAAAAATTGATGACCTCGTACAGCTGAAAAATCTTAAGTGCCAAAAACCAATGCTCACTTAAACTAAAATACAGCACCTCTGTTCACAATTAAAACTATAAATGATATACTGTCGTATGTAAGGAAGCCAATTTACGAAATTCTTTGTTAAAATAAACACTTCATAAGATAAAGGAATGGATTGTGCACTTGCTGAGCGTCAGGTACGTTTGAATAAACTTAACCAAAGCGTGCTAATAGCAAGCGTCTGCTTGCTAGCTTGAAATACTATTAGTAATCCATACCGACACGATTAAAATAGCCCCTACTGGTACTATCAGCTTATATCAAATCAATGAACTTAGGGCTTCCACCATGGGTACCAGTTGTTCCGATCTAGGGATAGAGTGGACTATTAGGTGTTTATTTATCTAGATCTATCTTTAGAAATCCAGTGCCATAGGCTTTATTGGTCTATCCGGCAAATCGATAAAGTATATAGTGTGCTGGTAGCTTAATTCACATTATGAACATTTTATAACTGTAGGACAACATTCCACGACAATGTCCTAATTTCATGGCTGGTAGTTGGAGGAGATAAAATATAATTCTCTTTAGTTTGCAAAATGATTTGTTTTAGTGATATATATATATATATATTATAACCCCTTATAAACAGAGGCAGTTAAGTAAAAAAAAGTTAATTAAAAAAAACAAACTACCAGACTGCTTAAGAAGCAAACTCAAAAGATGCAAACAAGAATAAAATCATGCTGTACAGTCGGAGGATACATTTTCGGGAGCTGGCTGACAAAAACCTTTGCAATAACTTTTTAGTTCACATTTTTTTTCGAAATGGCACATTTCATTATGTAAGTAATATATATTTATGAAATCACCTCTTAAAACCTTTTAATTTGATACCTCACACAATGGGATTGCAAGAAAAAAGAACTGGGCCCCCACATTATCTGCCATTTTTCTGTTTTCCAATTTTAATGTAGACAATGACACTCGCAAGGTTAAAACGAATCGATTGACGTAAAAGTCATCAAAATCAGCCAACGCGTGACCGATTTTGATGACTTTTACGTCAATCGGGTTTGATCTCTAGAAGGCCACATAGGAACAAACATACATACATACATAGACTGATAAACACATTACCCTCCTCCAGGCAAATGCAACTAAGATGAAAGATTGAGCACCATTGAAACTTAAACAAACCGTGAACAAAACAATAGTTCTCATAACTCACGGCGCACAATTTTATAAGCTCTGGCCGAAGCTATACATTACTTTTATGACTAGCCTAGTCGTTTCTGAGATAATCAGGTGTAACACATAAATAATAGAGCGGCAATAAAGCCTTGAAATATTGCCTTCTTATTTGCTTCTGCAGTAGTCATTCTCAAAGTGTTGGACCCCCAGGAGTCTACACAGACATGCGAGGGCATGTGACAAAGAAAAATAAAAATGGAGAGTGCATGAGAAATAAAAAACGGTGAAGGAAACCGACATGTCCTAGAAACAAAAATTCGAAGACATGTGGCATCCACTAACCCGCACTGGGCCACTTTTGGTGCATTAAAGCCCATATCCTCTCTCTCAGAGAAGATGCTTGTCATGTCCCAATAGTGGGCACATTAAAAGGGTGATGATGATGATGACAAATAAAGGTGAATGTTAAAAAGAAAAATCCATGAAACTGGAACCTGTGTAAGTTAGGTTAGTGCTAAAATTTCGAGCTCACTTCGATTGTATTTTTAATTTCAAATATTTATTTCTTAAACGCTTCTTCTTCGTGTCGGCAGCACGACAGTCGTTCAATTCTGTATGGCCCAAAACTAAGCAACTTCCACAACATCGTCGCTGGCAGCACAACCCTAGTTGCACGTTCACATTGTTCACTCGCTTAGTAGTGGTAAAAAGAATCTTTAAAAAACTTATTATTAAGATACTCTGTTAACTATAAAAACAGAAAAAAACTCGCTTGGGGGTTCAGGGAACAACAAGCTTTGGGAACCTCCGATCCAAAGTCTGGCCCGAACCATCAAGCGAAGGCTGGTTGGTGTATTAATTAATCGTGTGCAAACAGTATTGTATTTATTCTGCAGTGTCTGCTGCAACGGTTAATTACCGATTTTGTGATAAAAGGATGTCTGGATATCTGGATATTCGTTTGTTTCAGAGGTAATGAGTATACAGTGGGAGACTAATGTAATGCCAGACATAATAACGATTTTCTTAGTTACACCACTAGTGTTCTGACAAGTAAAAGCCTTCATCGTTCCTTTGCAGAAAATGGATGGTGATTTTTTCTCTGCAATAATATTATTTGGTAATATATAGCTATTATCGGCGCGGCGTCAGTAAAACGCCGATATATATCCCTTATTAAACGCCCTTAGGCGTTGAATTTCGAAAAATCCTTCCTTATTCCTTGTCTACATTATAAAAGGAACCTCTGTGCAAAATTTCAGCTTTCTAGGTCCAAGGATTTAGGCTGGGCGTTGATGAGTCAGTCAGTCAGGACTTGTCTTTTTATTTATATAGAAGATAGATAATACAGTTACTGAAATGACACACAGAATACAAAACAAAAGACGTTCAAGACCTAAATCTCACACACTCTTATCTATACCCAACTTTTTTCAAAGCAATCATACATATCAGGTGAAATATACGCACGATTTCTTTCATATTACTATCGGGTTCTATAAAGTAGATTTAGAGAGCTCACCCACCGCCGACTACACATTATATAAATAACACCGCGTGAAACTTCAATTGGATACCATTTTATTGTAAACTGATGTATGTTGGGTATTTTGTACAGCAGAAAATAGACAGGCGAGATCGAAATAGGCAGACAAAGGAGTAACGTGTTTTTGTTTAATTTGAATATTTTTTTCTGTGAAAAACGTGTGACTTCCTCGTTGGTTTAGTGTTGAAGTGTTACTGTGGAATGTGAGGCTTTTTTTTCATAAGAACCTTCTCCAATAACAAAAACAACAAAAAAAGAATAAGCGAAATCGGCCCAGCCGTTCACGCGTGATGACTAAGAGAAATAGGGATACATTTTATGTATATAACTAGCTGTGCCCGCGTTTTCGCTCGCGTTAACTGCCTATCTTATCCCACTTACCTACCTACCTGTACCTACCCTACTTACCTAGACCTACCTACCTTACTTACCTTTCTACCTACCTAGATCGATTGTTCACTGCATAGCATATTATTTACTCTACGTAGAAGAATATCGACTAAATACAAAAAAAGTAAGGACAGATTTGCTGCGCGCCATCTAGTAGCACTCCAAAACACCACACCGAAATGAAAACATAAAACAAACTTTTTTCAAAAAATACTACCGACTTCTAAATAAAAACACTAAAAAGTGAAAATTACTTTATTTTTGGAAGTCAGTGTCTTTGATAGGAACATTTTTTTTTCATTATGGACACCGACTTCCAAAAAGAAAGTTATTTTTCAGTACAAAGTGAAAAATAAGTTTATTTTTGAAAGTCGGTAGTATTTATTGAAAAACGTGTTTTTATTTTATATTTTTAGTTGTACCTAATAGGCCAGTTTTTTAGTAAGGTACCAGAATAGATTACCCGAATATCATGAAACTTGAACATAACCGGTGAAATGAGGGTGAACCAAGGTGAACTGTACACATCTGCGTACCCCATAAGAGCGTACTGGGGTGATGTTATGTTATGAAATGGTATCAACAATCAAATCCCGAGAGATTGGCCGTCATTTATTGAAGAGTTATATTGTATACCTCCGAAGTTCTACATCAGAATTGAAATGGGCCAATTTGGGAACATACTATTTCAAACAAAAAAAATAATTTAAAAAATCGGTCCACAATTGACGGAGATAACGGTGAACATAAACAAAAAAAAAACCGTCCAAGTGCGAGTCGGACTCGCGCACGAAGGGTTTCGTACCATTAACAAAAAACGGCAAAAAAACACGTTTGTTGTATGGGAGCCCCACTTAAATATTTATTTTATTCTGTTTTTAGTATTTGTTGTTATAGCGGCAACAGAAATACATCATCTGTGAAAATTTCAACTGTCTAGCTATCACGGATCATGAGATACAGCCTGGTTTCAGACGGACAGATGGACAGACAGACAGACGGACCGCGGAGTCTTAGTAATATTTTTACCCTTTGGGTATGGAACCTTAAAAACAAAAATTATGTCAAGAATAGCGGCAGCGAAATTACGAAACACATTGCACGCACGTCAACGTCATTATTGACTTTGTAGTGTGATTTAGTCAATAGTACGGACGTTAAAACAAATCGCAAGCACGCCATCTGGCGGCAAAGCAAGAACAACTACGCATTGGCGCGCTTATTCTAATCGCTTGCGTAGTGGGGATAATAGAATATGGCAGTTGAGTACTGACAGCCTTAGAGCTAACACGTCGTAGAATCAGTGTCGATCCGTAATATTAGTAAGCAAGATTGTAACTGAATATTTGAATAAACCCAGTGTATCAAATAATTTATGTGATATCATTTGCACGATTGTACCCACCGACCTGCCCACATACGATGTCTTAACCTAAGGGAATACATCCTGACTTCCCGATGGTTTACACCTGTCGGCCAGCCTTGATGCGACATATACGTATGTTTTTAGTCTCAAGCATAAGGTCCCGAATTATTATTTTTACTTTAGCCGCACTTGAAATAGCCCTTGAACTTGGAGGTATATGTTGCGATATTTTACTCCTTGAACATTTTACATTCATCTAACTTTTGATAGAGTGAACCGATTGCGATGAAACAAAAAATAAATAATACTTCAAGTTACGCACAATTTGGAAATGGGTTCTGTTGGTTCTTCTTTAACACCCTGGCTATTTTTTTGGAAATATTTTCGAAGTAGATAAACGACTTTTCTATAGATTTATTATATGTATTGATAATAGATCAGCCATTGACTAAATTATATTGTCATATGTTCTACTGAATTAATCAGGTCGTCGTTGTCTAAATGGCGCTTTTGTTTAAATAACACCCTTTGAGTGACCCTCAAATACGAGAAGTGAATGACAAAGGAAAAGGAAATGAAGTATTATTACTAAAAGCGAATCCTTATAAGTGGGAGAGATCATAACAAAAAGAAAAAGAACAATGAATAAGTTTTATCAAACGATGTATTAAACCCTCCAAATTGTACCGGCTGCCAAAAGAGAAAGACTACAACCCGAGAGCCTTCAATACAGCAAAAAGTATTTTTAACAAAACAAAAAAAAAACATTTCTTTTGTTCGTCATGAATTGCTAAAACCGTAATCCTTCCTCTCAAGATTCTGAGTAAAAATGGCCTTTTAACGTTCTTAAGATGCAAATAAGATGCAAAACGTCAGGATCTATTGTGTTGATTTTTATAGTAGATGGTACTTCTTCCTGCTGCCGACAGTTGCTGCCTGGAAGGAGACTAAAGCACCTAGTCCAAGATACATTAAAATTAAATAAGGCGTTCTTCGTAGGACCACTTAAGACGACGACTAACGCCAACGACCTTGAGGGAACAAAACGCGCACTCGTTTCACACCCGCGCGACCCTAAATTTTTTTGATGTGATTGTCGTGTTTTTATCCGTTTTAGACATAACTTTACAAATTAATTACACTATGTTATACGAATAAAACTCAAAATTTGCTCAGATGAAATTATTAACAAAATGGTCTAATATAACATATATTTTTTCCAATAAATTACGACTAGCCGTTTAGACGTGATTCTCATTTTAAAATCAGCTACTCAAGGGAATCGGCGCCTTAAGACACTTCGCGAGCGACGACTATTTTAAGGGTTGCATTTCCACGATTGCTATATTCTTAGTACTGTATGAAGTGTCAAAACAGTTACGAACGTGTTCTTATTAGGCGAGCAAAGTGAAGAGGCAAGCAGTTCCTAAAATATTTCTAGAACGATCTAATTTAAATTGTCAGTGTACTTAATGTTGGCACTAAAAGACAGAGGAACGTTATAAGAAGAAAGCATATTTTTAATGTACGTCTTTTCTAAGGAATAGGTTACAATGTGGGCTTAACTATTATAACGCATTTGTTAAGGTATCTAGTTACTTTCTAAATGTAACAAATACAGGAATAACGAAAGAGAAACTTAGTGAAGCAACTTGAACTAATTACAGTCTGTAACCGTCAACACGTAGTGCGAAAGTATCGGTGCTTAAGTAGTTACGAATGTTCATTCATTGTTTGTTTGAGAGGATGTTATTATCTTAAGTTATCAGGATAATGTATTCATTCGAATAGTCAACTAGTTATCCGTTTCACCTTCTTTCATGAACGAAAATGTCTCTGTTGAAATTCGCTTTTCATCATCGAGTTTTAAACCATTCTGCACTTAATTTCAGCAAAAGCCGTCTTAACGATGTAGGTACAACACTTTAAGATTCCATTTAAAATCATGTTAATCTGTTTAAGATGACGTCACTCGCATTGCTCGCATTGTCTGACTCCACGCAGCGTTCGCTTGATTTTGCTCAGAATGGCGGAGAATGGGCCCGCGTCCGCTTGTCGCCCTGTATCTACTCCAATGCGAGCTTCTGAAACTTTGTATCTGCTCTGGCAATCTGCCAACACAGACTCCACTTTCCCGGCAATCACAACTTAACATGAAATTTCAATTTTTATGCTGGTTAGAACTCGAGAAAAAGATTCTTTAATTTTGTGCGTCAGAAAACATGTAAGTGATGTAAAGAACGTGTTTTGTACGTACATTTTACGTTATTTTTAATGAATCGGGATATGTAGAGGATTTTTATCCTTTTATGTAACTTTGTCTGCCCATGTAACGAAAATGTGGAGCGTGATTTTTCTATTGTAATTTGTGCGCCGAATGAAGATTTTTTTTCCTTAGTGTCTTTGATCTAATGTGCCTCCATACTAATAATATTATAAATGCGAAAGTAATCATTATTTTCCTTTATTTATCTTATTTATTACATTTTTAAATATATAAAAAAAAGGAAAACTTAAAAACATTTAAAAATATAAAAAATTGAGGCCTACCGACATCGGGAACAGGGTCCAAGCTACCGGTGGTTAGGGCTCAAGAGAAAGGAATCTCCTCACAATGCGAGCCGTATCGAGGAGTACTGCCTTCTGTATCAGACCCTTGATCCAACCGCCCAATGACAGCCTCGACAGATGGTAGTCGAGGCTTTTGGCCATCAGGCCGTTGGCTGAAACTTGGAGGATGTGTTCTTTGTAAAACGTAGGCATTCTATAAGAAATAATTTAAAAAAAAACGAAATTCTACCCCTAAGTGGGTGAAAATGGGGAGCAAAGTTTGTATGAAACATCTAATACCTTCCGCCAAAAGTCTTGAAACTTAGTAAATTACTAAATTACTAATTACTTAATAATACTTTATTTACTGATGACCTCAGTAGAGCTTCCGAAAGAGTGGGTCTTAAAATGAACATGGACAAAACCAAGGTTATGTTGAATGCCCATGTAACACCCACTCCTATCAAGGTTGGAGACTCTACACTCGAAGTTGTGGAAGATTATGTCTACCTGGGACAAACGATCCAGTTGGGTAGGGCCAACTTCGAGAAAGAGGTTAACCGTCGAATCCGACTCGGCTGGGCAGCGTTCGGGAAATTGCGCGGTGTCTTCTCTTCTCTTCTCTTCTCTTCTTCGTCCAACTTACCACAGTGTCTCAAGACGAAGGTCTATGACCAGTGTGTGTTGCCAGTGATGACCTATGGCGCTGAGACGTGGTCGCTCACAATGGGCCTCATCAGAAAGCTTACAGTCACGCAAAGGGCAATGGAGAGGGCTGTGCTCGGAGTATCCTTGCGTGATCGAATCAGAAATGTAGAGATCCGCAAGAGAACCAGGGTTACCGACATAGCCCGAAGAATTGCCAAACTTAAGTGGCAGTGGGCAGGGCACATTGCTCGCAGAACGGATGGCCGATGGGGCAGAAAAGTTCTGGAGTGGCGACCGCGAACCGGAAGACGATGCGTTGGAAGGCCTCCCACCAGGTGGACCGATGACCTGGTGAAGGTTGCGGGGATTCGCTGGATGCGGGACACACGGGACCGGTCAATGTGGCGACGCTTGGGGGAGGCCTATGTCCAGCAGTGGACGTCTTTCGGCTGATATGATGATGACGACTTTATTTACTTAGTAATCTAAGTAAATAAAGTAGTAGTAATAAGTAGTAAAGTAAAAGATAAAGGTTGTCATTATTATTTTTTCGAAATTACCCCCAAATGATGATTTAGGGGGTATTGAAGTTTGTATAGATGAATCTGATTTCTTGCGTCAATAAACTTGAAACTTGGCACAAAATACCTACTATCCTAAATTAATAATAAAGGCAGTTATTATTATTTTTTGAAACTACCCCCAATAGATGATTCAATGGGTATAAAGTGTTTTTGAAGAATCTTATTTCTTGGGTTAATAAATTAGAAAGTTGACATAAATACCAACCTAAGTAAACAATAAAGGTTGTTATTATTAGTTTTTTGAATCTTCCCCCAAAATACGATGTAGGGGGTGTCAAGGTTTATTTGAAGAATCATATTTCTTGGTGTAATTAACCTTAAACTTGACATAAGTGCCAACCTATGGAAACAATAAAGGTTGTTATTATAATATTTTCGATTAAAACCCCAAGCTAAGAATCTTACTGGACAGGTTTTCGTTTTTGACGTAGGGTTCTAGGGGAGTACTAAGAAGGAATTTGCGAAAAATCCAACCTTTAAGATGGTGAAAAGGGCAAAATTTGTTAGAAAAATCTATTTCCTTGGGGATACCAAATAAAATTTAGACCAATTACATGTAAAATTTAGAAAAATTTAATAAAACCTTGACTAGTAAATTATGTGTTCAAAACTTTATTAATATAGATGACCCAAATGAATTCTATGCCGAGTTTTTTAAAGTACTCAACACGCAATTCAATGACACTTTTACACTGAAAGCAAAAAGTAATTACACCAAGTTCTTATTCAGCGATTGGGCGACTCCAGGCATTCGTAAAAGCAGGTAAAATCTTTATGAACTCTATGGCCTAAAGCAACATATGAATAATACAAGTTTTGATAAATATGTTGCGAAATATTCAAAAACCTTTAAGATTGCATGCAAAATAGCTAAAGCGCTGTATATTAGCAATAAAATAAAATTAGCAGACGATAAAATAAAAATTACCTGGAAAATTATAAATAATGAAACAGGTAGGAAGAAACAGCGTAATATTGAATTTAATTTGGCGACTGCACATGGCTCCACACACTCAAATACCTCTATATTTGAGTGTGTGGAGCCATGTGCAGCTCAGGAATTTGAAAACTTTTTTGTTAATATTCCACTTAAAACTACAGCAGCCTTAAACTCCTCACCCGCACTGTCTGCTGCCTTACTTAGAAAGTACGTAAATGCGTGCCCTTCGGAGTTCAAGTTTCAACATATAAACCCCCAGGCTATTTTAAAAGATTTTAAAGATCTTAAAATTAAATCAACAGAAGATCTTTGGGGACTATCTGTAAAAGTGTGTAAACCAATCATTGAAACTGTTGCACCCTATTTGGCTTTCATATTTAATACTAGTGTCGAGCAAGGAGTTTTTCCGGGTCTCAGAAAACACAGTAAGGTAGTTCCATTGTTTAAATCTGGGGATAGCAAAGAAGCGAATAATTATAGGCCAGTGTCAATTCTGCCGGTTATCAGTAAGGTTTTCGAAAAGTTAATGCTCAACCAATTGTTGCGTCATTTTTACAAACATTCCATCTTTTATGATCAACAGTACGGTTTTAGCAAAGGGCGTTGCACAACTGGCACGGGTGTCACCCTAATAAAGAACATATGTAACGCCTGGGAGGAAGCACAGGATGCCATTCGAATATTTTGCGACCTTGCAAAAGCTTTCGATTGCGTTAACCATGAGACATTATTGTTTATGCTCGATCACTATGGAATTAGACATACAGCCCTTGAGTTACTTAGATCATATTTAAAAGCCAGACAAGTTAAACTTCAGGTAAACGGCTTAAATTCACTAGGGTCTGAAATTACTATGGGTGTTCCTCAAGGCTCGATATTGGGTCCTTTCCTCTTTTTAGTTTATATTAACGATTTACCCCAATTACTAAAAATCTACCGCAGATGGTGATGTTTGCTGATGACACATCTTTGATATTTAAAATAGATAAGCGGTCACGAAATCGTGATGACTCCATTCATCAGGTCCAAATTTGGTACGAACGGTCCAAAACGGCAATTTTTTTTGTCCTAAATGAAAAAAAAAACCAAATGTGTTAGATTCACATTGCCGAATGTTAGAAGTACAAAATGCGATATCATATTAAATGGCAAAAAGCTGGACTTTGTAAATCAAACAGTTTTCCTGGGAATCACTCTAGACGATAAATTGCAATGGGGTACATAACATCTCTTGCGGGTCGGCTAAGCTCAGCCGTTTATGCTGTTGGAAAGATAAGACAGTTGACGGATGTGGAAACCGCGCGTTTGGTCTATTTTAGTTACTTTCACAGCATAATTTCATACGATATATTACTGTGGGGTCGAGCGGCTGACATTGAATTCATATTTATATTGCAAAAGAGAGCTGTCAGAGCCATATATAAGTTAAGTCACCTTGAATCTCTTAGGGAACAATTTAAAAATATTAATATTATGACAGTTTCTTGCCAATTAATTTATGAAAATATTATGTACGTAAGGAAAAATATACATCTCTTTAGTAAAGTCAGTGATAGACACAATTGTAATACCAGAAATAAAGATAAGTTAAATATAAGTTAGATCAACTTTCTTACAGACCAGCTAAAGTACAATCATCTTTCATGGGGTACTGTGTTAAATTCTTTAACAAAATACCTTGTGATATATTAAAACTAAATGAAAGTAAATTTAAAACTTTAGTTAAAAGCACTCTTTGTAAACAAGCATATTACAAATTAGATGATTATATCCAAGATAAGAATGCTTGGAAAAATGCTGGTCCTGCTCCATAGGGAAATCTTTGGTGTAGACAAAATCAAATTTGTTAATTTATAATCCTATTCATAGTTATTGTATTCATTTTTTTATTTTTTATAAATTGGCTTACACACTATTCCGTTGTTGTTGAATTAGGTATTTTACCTATGTTTCCAATATTTGTAAGTATGTGAGAACCATGTTCCTACTTATCAAATTAATTAATTTTCCTGTTTATGCTTTTTAATACTTTATACCTGTACGTAGCATAGTGTGTAGAGCTATTCTGCATCGTCCTCACATATATTAATTTATTAATATATGTACTTATGTTAATATTGTAAAACACCTATTTAAAAAAAAAAGAGTTTGTATAGGGTTTCTTGTGCGTTCTTGTCCATAACAATTTACTTTTCGAATGCACGGTAGAATCAATTTTTATTATTTGTAAATCATAATTTATTTGACGTTCAAAAGTGCCGTTTATAGTCTAGTCTAGTTGAATAAATATATTTGACTTTGATAATATAAATAATCGAAATTTACATAAAACGTTTTTTAAAACGGCTCCCCAGATAGGGTTAAGGTGTGTTAATTTTTTTTTAGGTATCTCACTGCGGAATCTTACATATATAAACGAAATATAAAAAAGAGTGAAAAAGATTAAATAACATATTTGGGCAAAATGGGGTTAATAAGTATTTAGGGGAGGATTTTACTTTGTGGCTGTAACCTAAAATGTATTATTCTTAAAGTCAACTAACGAATCGTCCCAAACCAATAAACCTTATATATCTATGATACCCCATTTTTTATTGATTTAATAAATGCTTAGTTTTGGTCTGCACACTAACTGCATATAAAAGTCATTTATAGAATAAACGAAAACACGCGAACGAAGTCGCGGGTGAAGTGCTAGTCTTATTTAAAATAGTTTCTACAAAACTAGTTTTTTGACAATGTAATTAAGTGGTCTGTGGCCTTCAGACATTTTACATTAACCATGTCCTACAATCGTACGAATCTACCTAGGTATGATTCATCAGACTTGATTCAACATGAGCGAATCACGACGATTGCGTTAAGTCACGACTTCACGGGAACGAGAAAGATGGAGGTGACTGAGTTAACAGACCACCATACAATTGACGTACATCTCTCCCGACACTTATCGGAAATATTACGAATTTCCTCAGCGACGAATTACGAACTGTACTATTATTTATTCTGTGCTACAAAACCAATTTATGGTGAATAGGTAAAAAGCATTGATTAAATTCAGTGCCAAGGTGCGTCCTTGAAGAATGATAAACACAGACAAAGAGTTATATGGAGTTGCGTCAGTCTCAGCTCCGCGAGGTTCTGGTGGCGGAATGGCGGGACAGGCTTTTACGCCCTACCGCCGGCCTCGTTACCATCGAGGCGGTCCGGCCAGTGCTCGAGCGCTGGCTCGGGAGGAGGCACGGCTCCCTGTCGTTTCGGGTGACGCAGGTGCTCTCGGGGCATGGTTGCTTCGGGAAGTACCTGTGTCGCATAAACAGGGAGCCGGACGCCCGGTGTCACCACTGCGTCGACTGCCGGGAGGACACGGCGCGGCATACGCTGGCAGAGTGTGCCGCTTGGGAGGAGCCACGCCGTGCCCTCATCTCTGAAGTAGGCAGTGACCTGTCGCTGCCGGCCGTAGTCGAGTCTATGGTCGGCAGTGGGGAGTCCTGGGACGCGGTGGTATCCTTCTGCGAAACAGTCGTCTCGCAGAAGGAGGCTGCGGAGAGGGAGAGGGAGATTTCATCTGCTAACCCGATCCGCAGCAGACGCGCCGGGCGTCGGCGGAGGGCGGACAACGCCCTCTTCCAGCCCCCCTAAATGGGTCCAGGGGTGGCGGACTCGGGGACGTCCGTCGCCCCCCACACATCAGGACCCGAGGTGGCGGCGCGTAGTGTTCCACGCGCGCCCCTCTTTGACGTCGCGGGGGGAGTCAAACACCTCACTCCCCCTCCAACCCGAGACCGTGGCCCGCACAGGCAGGCCGGCACTAGCCGAGGGTTGCGGAAGTATCATTGTTCCCGCGACCCCCAGCGTAAGTGTGAGATGGAACACCGGGGTGGTTTTTAGTCAGTAGGAGTCTGACAGACCCCTCCGCCCCCCCCAGGGCGGAGGACATCCGATGAGGATTTTCCACCCCGGAACAAAAAAAAAAAAAAAAAAAAAAAAAAAAAAAAAAAAAAAAAAGCTTAGTAAAACCGGCCAAGTGCGAGTCGGACTCGCGCACCGAGGGTTCAGTACAAACCTCAGATTAAAGGTATTATACTAAAAACAAACTTCGGCTTACAAGCAATATTAAAATACCAAAAATATCCATCAACTTTCGACGTCGACATTCATATTTTGGATATAACCGACTAGTTTTTGACGTAGCCGCGTCCCGTGGTGCGGAAAACTTATGAATATAAAGCTCACAAAGCTTCGCGTATCAAGGACATGGCAGGAAATCATTCTGCTCAGGAAGGGACACGCCATTATGAGCCCTCAAGTTCAATGGCCGTCTAAGCACTGGCATTTGGCAATGGTTGTATCAAAGCCCATTTCAGAGGCGTTAATTAGGTTGACAGTGATTTTGGACGACGTTTGTTTTGGCGGCCCACTTGATGGTGGTCAAAGACCGCTGCAAAAAACATTACCGTCTATCTGTAGCAGTCGGGTGACAAGAGACAAAGCTGAAGTGTATTTAATTAGATAAACTGGCACCCATACCTACTGGCTGAACCTGCTTGCCTACATGAGATCTAACATGAAATTCAACTCTCAATTCTAGTTCAAATAAAATTATGCAAGACCGACCGATCATTGAAACCGTAATAGTTGATTTTAACAGTTCTGGCTATATCCGAATTGAAAGCCCTCATTAAGGTTTCTATTTTAGGTACCTATTTTAGTATGTAAGGTACCTATTTTCTGTTCCTTCTTCTTCTTATCTCTTTTTTATGTGTGTGTCTACATTAATGGTTAAAAAAAGCTTTTCCGATGGCATGGCATTGTTCCCAAATACCTAAACGTTTAAATGTTATAATTTCCGGCAATAACTTCGACCGACATATTTTTTCTTAATAGCAATACCTATTGCCTGCCTACTAAGGTTCCAACAAGATTTTCAACACCGATCATTATGAATTTTATAGATTGCCAACTTTTAGCATAATGCTAATGGCTTCCTCCTGAGGTTTTCCGGCAGAACTACGATAAGAACAGCTTTAAATTCAAACAAAAATTTAAGGGAGTCGTCTTTGAAAGGGATGTGCAACGCACCTATGATGCTTCTGGTATTGCAAAATGTCCATAGGCGGCTGTGAGTACTAACCTTTAGGTAAGCTATTTGTTATTTGCCACTCTATGGCATTAAACATCATGGTCATTGGTGGTCTTTGACCATATTCTTATAAAAATAACAATGGACACCGTATTCAGTCCCGTAGTCGCGAGAACATGGAAAATAGCAGATTTGGCCCCCGTTATGAGTGGTCACCGTAGTTTATGACGTAGCGCAAAATGATGTTAGTACTAGCTATGTCATACAGTTTCACCTTTCAAACACAATACCATTCTAGCTGTTTTAGCAGACTAAGTGTTGCCCCACATTCACATTGATCGATGAAATTGACTAATACGAGCTTCGTCTATGTTATTAGCTCTAACTACTCAAACTATTATTCCGTTTACTAAAACTTATAATAGCTGTAATAAAGCATAATTGGCGTAATTAGCTAAAGCCTAAACAACACAACAAACTACTTATTAGGGTGCCAATTCGCTTGTTATTAAATTGTGGTGCCTAAGTCCACTAACTCTCATATAGAAGAAGGATATGTCACCTCAGTGGGACATACTAAACATTACAGGCTTCTGTATTTCTGATATTAATCCCAAGAGGTCCTTGTGATTGGTATGGCCAATCCTTTCGCACGTTCATTTTTCGTTCATTCGCATTAAGAAAATAGTGAGTCATGTTGTCAGCCGGCCTCTTGACCAATCGGGTCGCAACAAATTAGAAAGCTTGCAACCTGATTGGTTGAGGGGTTACTTGACAAAGATGTCTCACTATTTTCTTAACGCGAATGAACTATAGTGTGAAAGGGATTACTTGTTTCCGAATCAGTCAGTATTTAGGCCCTACATCTGGATTTGATCAGCCAGCTCGTGAATATGCATCCTCCAACTACACAGAACGATTTTCTTCTCGTTTACGTCTTTTTAGTTCTCTTCTTAAGCAGTCGGGTTTTTTTTGTTTTTTTTAATAAACTTCTTTTTGGTTTATGGTCAAGCTCGAATCGCCACAAGTTACGTGGTCTGTCACCTGAAAATTAATTAAGATAGAAAAATCTTTTAGGAACAGTTTGTGGTCTTCTAAATTTTTGAAACAACCATTTTTTTACTATCATCGATATATTTGAACATCATAGTGTTCCTTGTTGTACCTTATGATGATGATGTGGTCTTACCTAAAAGAACAAGTAACCTATTCACTCTTGAATTTAAGTCCCCCAGGTTATAAGCTTTAAGATTACGTGTAAATAAACAACTTTTAGTAAACTGCTACTTATAATTACTATAATATAACATAATTGGTGTAATTATCTAAAGCCTAATAAACACATCAGCTATATTATTGTATAATGAGTATAATTTTCTTGCTTTTCTTTTTACCCTCAATTTCTACCCGTTAAGGAAAGTTTTCTAACAGAAAAAGTCAATTAAAACTTTTCCCCGACCTTTAAATTGACTATAAATGAACTCAAAGCCACGTGTTTGCCTTCAATTTGCTTAGGCAGAATAATGTTGAGCATAAATATTTTAGCTAATTAAGTATTCATCAGGCTTTCCTTTTATTATCTAGCCTATTGTCAACTCTTTGGGAAAGGATACTGAAATGCTTGAAAATAAAATCAAAGTCAAATTTATTAACCCCCGCCGGAAAAAGAGGGGTGTTATAAGTTTGACGTGTGTTGCTGTGTATCTGTGTGTCTTTCTGTGGCATCATAGCTCCACGCTCAACACATATGGGCGTTTTACTGTTTTCGCGAAATAAATGTGTCCGGGTTTTTTTTTTATTTTGAAATTTTACTTGTCAAATGTTTATTCTATCACTCTAAAATGCTCACAGCCGGCGCTATGTGTCTCTGAATTGGCTGCAACACCCTGCGGAGTAGCTATTTTTGTGTCAATGTTGAAGGTTAAGATAGCATTGTATAACTGTCTCTATCACTCGCTAAAGTTTGTCGCATCGTCCTATCTCGCTTACTCTATGCAGTATACTCGATGACAAACTGTTTCTTGCGCAATGGTTGGCAGAGCCTACTTCAGAGACATAAAGATCCGCGGTGACTACTATACCTTTGAAGGTATTCCAAAGAGCAAAACATTTATACTATTTGATAAAGTTATAGATACTTAAAAGGTCACTTGATAATATTGACATTTTGGCTTAGCGCGACTTTTTAATGTCTTGATAAACTTAGACCTGTCAATTCCAAACATCACTGAGTTCTTACAAATGATTGCAAAGGTGAAGGATACAAAAATAAATTGACTACTCATCTTAAACATAGCATATAATATACGTCATAACATGACGTTTGAATGTCTTGATAAACTCAGACCTATCAATTCTAAAGGTCACTTACAATGATAACAAGGGTGATTTTGACACAAAAAATAAATTGACTATCTATCTTAAACATGGCATATAAGAATAAGTATCTCCTTGTACCTGATTTTCTTTGTTAGAAAAAAAGATACAGAATACAATTGTACCGCCGCATGGTCCAGTAGTTTTCCAATTGCCGAATAAAACTGGCCCACTAATCGAATCGTTTGGGCGGCAGTCTAAAAATATCGCTAAATTAAATGAATCAATTGTTTTTTTTTTATTTATTTGCTTTTTTTCGGGCTGCGGACGTTGTGGTACTTGATAAATAAACTGTGAAGTTGAATAAAAATATGACTGGCAATGACGTTTGTATTTTTTTTGCCGCATGAAATGTTTTGATACTATGATTTTCATATTTGGAATTCATGATTCGAATGTGAGTGTTACTTGAATAAGCTTTGTTTGTGATCGTATTGTTGTGTCGAGGGTTATGGAGGGTAGAGATAAGGAGAACGAACTCATATCGGGTGAAAGTTGACAAAGTGTCCAGCTTTATACGCTAAATAATAGTACAAAAACCCTCCAAAATGGCGGTAGCGTAGGTGTTGGAATGTGAAACAAAATATGAACAGTAGCGACACCTATGATCACTTTGTAGTAATAAATGACTTTGAATAATCCAGTCTGTCATTGACCATATCTGTTTCATTATAGGTTATGTGCCTATCACGCGATTTATAGCAATTTTGGTAGAAATATAGAGAGATCGTTCTCCATACCTACATCTACTGTCCATATCGGGGATCAACTGAATAACTGCAATAATTTTGTATTATAAGCGTGTTAATCTACGAAGTTGGATTTGACAGCAATAAAAATAGGTACTTAATAAAAAATTAAAAAAATGCTTACGTATTATACTAGTTTTTATAGTGTAGCTATGGGTAACATAGTAATTAATTTGGATTGTAAATTGTTTTTTTCAATTTCTTCGTACAAAGTAATCGCGGCATTTAAAATGAGAAACGTCATCGGACTTTTTAGATTGCCTTGATTATAATATAAAACGATTTCTATTTTTTTACTAGCAGCAAGACCATTAAGAGAATTAGATGTTAAGTAAATTCTTGACTTCGAATTCTCAAATCAGAAACCGGGGGTAAGTAGAGCTGTCAAATAACTTATAAAAAAAAGAGACATTGTCTTACTTATTCCGAAGTGCCATCTGCACCTTTGTGGAAGATTTAGTTCAGACTAATTTGACAGTCACTATTTTCTCTTTGCTAGAAAAATGGAGCGATACTTGCAAACTGAATAATTCAGTAGGCGATTTTATTGAAAAAATTAAGCCATAATTTTACATTAGCTCGAAATTAGAATACAATTACGAATACACAAAATTAACCACGTAACACAATGCAAGCGATCGCAAAACTTTATTGCTCGTACAATTCGCAATTGCAATAGCATAATGCTATTATCCAAATGGTTTGGCGAGCAATGGATATAGAATACAAATGGACGGTCGGATGATGTAGGCTTAGGACGTGAATCATGGTACCGGGCACGGATTGAATTAGTGTTGCATTTTCATTTCATTCATCAGGCCCGAATATTTTTATCGCAAATATTTATAGCAGAGTGGGGAACATAAATTGACAAGTTTTTCGTACATTTTGTTGTGTTATCAAAACAAAACAATTTTATTTGTTTAGGGATTAGATATGGAATGTTTATTGAAATTATTCAGTGCGCTGGATTATATGTGTGAATAAATAAATTCATTAGACTACTTCTAAAATATAGTCATCTGTAAAAGAGACACTAAAGATACACGTTTTGGGAATACTTGCATTGTACGTACAGCTAAGCAATGGAATTCCCTGCCAGAGTCTGTGTTTCTGATAGCTACAATCAGGGGGTCTTGAATAAGTTACTTCTAGGCAAGCGTGCGCGCGGTCGTCGAATAATGGGTAGCACGCCGTCCGATAAGCACCAGGCCCGAGTCGACGGTGCGTAGTGTACCAAGCGCGCCTCAAAGAGATGTCAGCAAGAACTGACGGGGTCCGCTAGGATCAATGCCTGTCTAGGTCGCGGATAAATTTGAAAGAGAGTTACCGCGGCCCTGGCACAAGCAACTGAAGGAACACGGGCGGGTTTTAGACAGTAAAAAAAGTCTGACACGCCCTGCCGCTTCACCCAGAGCGGGAGAAGTCATTGGATGATTACCCACCGCAAAAAATAACAAGTAAAATTTCAAAATTTAGAAAACCCCAGACACATTTATCTTGCAAAAACACGCCGATTCAAACAGTAAAACGACCATAACTTTTGAAAGGCGGAACCGATTTTATTCATACATAGCTAAGAACACTTTCGATAAAATTTTCGAAAAAAAAAACTAAATAAAAATCGGTTCATCCGTTTAGGCGCTATGATGCCACAGACAGACACACAGATACGCAGATACACAGCAACACACGTGAAACTTATAACACACCTCTTTTTCAAGCGGGGGTTAAAAATAAAGGCAAGCGTGCGCCGGATTCCAAACGTGCATATCAATAATTATACATGTTATTGATTTTATGATTGACTAGCTGACCCGGCAAACTTTGTTTTGCCATAAAAACACTAAACATTTATCTACCCTACCTACCCTACCTTACACTACCTTACCCTACACTACCTTCCCGACCCTACGCTACACTACCCTACCCTATCCTACACTACCCTAACCTACATTACCCTACCCTACACTACCCTACCCTACCCTACGCTACACTACCCTGCCCTACACTACCCTACCCTACCCTACACTACCCTACCCTACCCTACCCTACGCAACACAACCCTACCCTACACTACCCTACCCTACCCTACACTACCCTACCCTACACTAACCTACAAAAAAAAAATATATATACACGTAAAAACCATCTTTGACCTTCAACGAACATTTAAAAAAAAGAATTGGCCAAATTGGTCCAGGCGTTGTTGAGTTATGCGCTTACCAACACATTTTGCAATTCATTTTTATATTATAGACTAGCTGACCCGGCAAACTTTGTTTTGCCATAAAAACATCAAACATTTGTCTACCTTACCTACCCTACCTTACACTACCTACCCTACCCTACCCTACACTACCCTACCCTACACTACCCTACCCTACGCTACACTACCCTACCCTACACTACCCTACCCTATCCTACACTACACTACACTACCCTACCCTACACTACACTACCCTACACTACCCTACACTACCCTACACTACCCTACACTACCCTACACTACCCTACACTATCCTACACTACCCTACACTACTCTACACTACCTTACACTACCCTACACTACCCTACACTACCCTACACTACCCTACCCTACCCTACGCTGCACTACCCTACCCTACCCTACCCTAAACTACCCTACCCTACCCTACCCTACACTACACTACCCTACCCTACACAAAGCAAAAATAGCTTATACAATAGCAATAAAGCTCAAATTGACTCTACGTTTTAGTTAGAAAACTTTTGTATGGGAAAAAGAAAAGAGCTTTTTTTTTTCCGGCAATTATTAGAATTTTTCGCCCCGTAAAAACCATCTTTGAACTTCAACGAACATTTAAAAAAAAGAATTGACCAAATTGGTCCAGGCGTTGTTGAGTTATGCGCTTACCAACACATTTTGCGATTCATTTTTATATTATAGATATAAAAATGAATTGCAAAATGCAATATGTTCGGGTGAATCACCGAACAATAATAAACATGTCAGCGTAATTGCGACACCGCGCTTTATGTCTTGAATATTTTATGTATTACCTCAGTAAAACAGTAGCTTTCGGTTAGCATATCGGGCGCGACTCAATTTTATCTCATTCACCTTATTAGTTCAAATTTTATCCTATTTGATTTACTGAAATATAGTTGTCTTTATATTTTTAAATCATAGTTTATCTTAATCTCACCCCAACCCCGAACAACAAAGATTTATTTAAAATTGATGATAGTAACTATATAAGTTGTTATTATGTAATTATATTAGTATCGATATAGGTATACAATACTCAATTTATTGCAAACTTTTATTAAATGAAAAAAACCTTCATGTAAAGCTTATTAATTTGCTAGAGATAATAAAAGCTGCTTATAAACACAATTTTGTTCTTCTGTCAAGATTAGAAACACGCAAAGCATTTTATTACAAAAAAATCACTTCTAGGTATATTTTAGATAAAGTCTACTAGTGAAAAGTAAATGTCTTTATGATATGTGATTTGTGAACACTCCAGTATAATTTAAATTCATTTTTTGTAAAACACAATCCAGTTGTATAAATGCTAATTTTAAGCCTTTTAAATCTTTTCAGCATATCAAGCGAGATTATTACGTTTTTGTGTCATTTGTGGATGTTCATAAATTTTGTTAATCAGCAGTGTTGTAATGTTACTGGTGTATTCAAATTGCTAATCAAGATCACATTTGATACCAAATACAATGTCTAGATATCCCAATTTCCTTTTTCACTACGTTGTCTATTATATAACACATTGCCTAAGAAATTCGTTTCGAAATATGAACATTCACACAAGATTATAAAATAAAATTTAAAAAAAAACAAAATTACATAATAACTGTTATGACATGACTTTTGTATGGAGTTTGGATATCATAATGTAACTAGAACGTAATTATTTTTTCTTTTTGGCGGCCAAGTATGAGTGAAACATTTAGCAATTTACAGAAAAAAAAGTACGTAACTGAATAGGCCACTGTTGGTAGACGCATTCTGCCGCTACGCCCGCGCTTTTTCACCGCCGCAACCGGCAGAATGATACTTCTCGAAATAGCGTGCCTTGATTATGTGTATATATTCTGTGGATTTTAGTCCGAATATTTGTAAAAAAAATATGTTGGAACTTATTTGCATGTAATTAAGTAAGCTCATCAGGTAGTGGAAAAAGAATCATTCGTGTCTCACATAAAAATACTTTATTTTAACACTCGGATGTTGCTTTCGAATCTCTACTTTTTATGTGAGACACGAAATATACTATTTTATGTAGGTTGATATAATATTTTGCTGAATGTACAGTAACCGTTTTCAAGATCAACTCTGTACTTAAATATACATCATCACATAGAATATACAGGATTGGTATGTAAAATATCACGCAGACAAAACGTCTTTCGGCTGCAATGATGGTGATGAAGTATGATATATATATTCTGCATGATCTATATAGACACCATCAATATACTTTCAGTAGCCTGAATCAAGTCGTCTTGTCAAGTTTTACTTCAGCTTGCTGGATCCGTTCACCCGTCAGTAAATCCCAGATGAACGCAAAATATTGATATCAAATCTCGATTCGTTATTGACTACCAACTTATTAATGTCTAATGAAAACAGAAAGATATGGAGTCGTTAAATAATAATAACTTCAAGATTGTGAAAGTTACGTTGGGGAATTTCTTTATACGTTCGAAGAACTTACTGCATAACAAGTTATTTATATGTGCGCTTAGAATTTTACAATCTTGGAAATTACTTCGCGAATATTGTTCACGTCATTCCGCGATATTAGAACTCTCGCACTTGACACCCGGGGTATATAATACCCAGCTCATTTACATCGAATGTTATAACGTTAGATTTTATGGACGAGTTCTATGGTATGCTTTTAACATTTCTACGTTATCGTCAATGTGTTCCTATGCCAATCTAGTGTTTTCAAATAACTACTAAAATTTTGGGCTATAGTTATACTGGACATTAGGCTATCCTACGATATAGCCATTATATGTAGGGCCACATAATAGATAAAGAGAGAATTGGGTGATTCTGGGGCTATAAAGTGTGGTCGTTTCTTCGCAGCAATACATTTTAGGTGTAATTTTCAGTGTGCGTGAGGTTGAACGGATCGTTGGCTTGTTTTGTTGCGTCGATATATCCAATTTGTGGCCGACTGTTTTCTAACTATACGTACTAGTAGATAAATTTACTAATTCAGAGGCCGATCGTGTTTGGTATAATGTCTGGCACTCTGGAACTATTTCTGTATGCTTTAGGAAAAAACTACTAGATTGGCAAGCACCGACAATAGGGTAGTTAACAAAAAAAACTATTTATTCCGTCAGTTAGATATCCTTTTTACTTTTGCCAATTACTACGAAACAGAGTGTTGAAATATCGTGTGAAATCACGGTGTGCTACACTTTAAACTGACAAAGTGACGTCACAAGCCCCGAATCCTGAACTTTGATGCGCTTCATCTTTGTACATTTTTATTTATTTGATAAGGTCCGGGTCCAATATTATTTGATAATCTCACTGACGGACTAAATAACATTATCATTTTTCTACCCTGGAAACATCCCAATTCATATACTGACACCATCACACCAGCAAAATTTCGACATGCTGACGTAACCTTAAAATCGTTCATTTTAACGACCAATAGGGGCCCGTGTTCATAACGGTAGCCTGAAATGTGTGTCTAACATTCATATTTAGTTGGGTATAAAAATTCCTGCGAATGAGTTCTAAACGATCCGGTTGGTCGTATTTCTTATGTGCGTAATGGTCGTTTCACGCATAATATGAACGAGCCAATCATTCACGGATGACCTACTTCCATACCCAATAATAATAAGGATGTTATGGCTCTGTTGATGAAATACTCATTTTCTTAACTGGTTATGTAAAATTTGATGGAGAGGATAATGTGTTCGGGTAGAGGGTTTTACTAAAATATTATTTTACGCTCGGGTCTAAATCTGCTTTATGTTTTTAAGGGACATATAATCGTTCTTAGGATTTGGAACCAAGAAACTAACTTCACAGTATTTATAGTTAATGAAACCTTGATTAATGTTGTAGGTAATTCTGATTTGGTTTTAAAGATCTTCTTTAGTAAGAGAAGATGAAATTAGAACAGCATGTGAATGAAAGATTGATAAAATGCGCTTGCGAAACAGAATAAACCAAAGAGGAACCATAAATGTTGCGATTACTTCATCGTGCATCGTCGCCGTGTTGCCAGCTTGTCGGTTTTATCGGTTACATTTCGGGGAGTGTACGATGGAATTGCATGACTTAATTCCTCCCAGCCCGTTCCAGCATCGGACAACTAGACGCACGGTGATGCGTCATCGGTACATGGTGGATATCCCACACATAAGCACTAAACGTTTTGGGGAAACTTTTATTATGCGTGCAGCTAAGGAGTGGAATTCCCTGCCGGAGTCTGTGTTTCCCGATAGCAACAATGTAGGGGTCTTTAAGTCAAGAGTGAATAGGTTTTTTCTAGGCAAGCGTGTTTCACCGTCAACCACATCATCGCTTACCATCAGGTGAGATAGTGGTCAAGCGCGAGCCTATTGAAAATAAAAAATACTTTCGTTACAGAAATAAGTTCTATGTATTCATTGGGCAGCAGATGCCTCCAATATATTATTTCCTAGATGCGTTATCATGTAAACTAGATACATAATATCACAATGTTAGGCACAAGATATGCTTAAGATAGACAGGCGATCGAATTACGTCTATTTTATCAATAAGATCGCGTCCATATTCCGGCTCATTACGTGGGACACTCAGAAAGTTTTGCGAAACTAAAAAAAATTGTTCTATACGTACATATATTTTTATTAAATCTTTTCAAAGTACTTTCCACCAGCCTCTATACAAAGATTCATGCGCCTAAACCAGTTTTCAAAACACTTTTTCCAGTCCGCCGCAGACACCTCGTTTACAGCCTGCTCGAACGCAGCCAGCGCATCTTCCGGCGACGAAAATTGTATCCCTTTGAGCTGATTTTTTATTTTTGGGAATAAAAAGAAGTCACACGGTGCTAGATCAGGGCTGTAAGGAGGGTGACCCAGGAGTTTGACTGGCGTGCTGTCCAGGAAGTCCCTCGTTTTGAGTGCGGTGTGCGCAGGTGCATTGTCGTGGTGGAGCAGTAGCCCGCGGAGCCCTGTGTTTGGTCGCTTGTTGCTTATAACAGAGAAAACTTCTGGCAAACATTTGGTAGTATACCATTCGGCATTAATGCTTCTTTGATCCCGTAAGGGAATTGATACCAAGTGGCCAGTCAAATTAAAAAAGCTAGCGATCAAAATCTTACCCCCGCTTCTAGATCGCTTCACTTTGGTAGGCGTTGGCTCATTTTGAAACACCCAAACAGTCGACTGGCGCTTGGTTTCTGGGTCGTATTGATAAATCCAGGACTCATCACCTGTAACGATGTCGTAAACACGCCGAGACGAGCCTGCTTCAAATTTGTTAAGCATATCACGGCACCATTCCACCCGGGCCTGCTTCTGAGCATCGGTGAGGTTGTGCGGCACCCAGCGTGATACTATCCTCCTCACGCGAAGATGGCTGTGTAGAATCTCGTGAACGCTTCCCGATCCAATCTTCAATATGTGTTGAATCTCCTGATATGTAATTCGCCTATTGTCTTGGATTAAAATTTTCACTGCTAGCACGTTTTCTTCGGTAACAGCCGTCAAAGGGCGACCGCTTCTTTCGTCATCCCCCAAAGTTGGTCGACCGCGCTTGAATTCGTTATACCAACGATACACGGTTGCCTTGGAAGGGCCTTCATCCATGAATGCCATTTGAAGTCTATCGTACGATTCATCCGGTTTCAGGCGACACTTGAAATCGTATAAAATCATAGCTCTAAAATGTTCCCGGCGCAGATCCATATTTCAGTGAGACACAATACTTTGAATTAACTCGCAAAAAATGTGGAGGGAAATTTTGAAATTGGAACTTAATTATTTTTACTTATAAATAATCATATTTTCGAAAAACATTATAACTGGCCAGTCTCCCATATATAAAAACTTTTTTTCGCAATACTTTCTGAGGGGCCTGGTATTTATTTAGCACACATCCGTCCGGCTATCCTTATCCTTTAAAGGATGGTGTGTATTCCATATGGACGTGGATATTTATGGGCGTGGATATAATAGAATTAGTGGATGTTTCTGTACTTTTTTGTTTGAACTACATGTAAACAACAATGGCGCTAGTCTTATGTTCATGCATATTGTTCTTAAGGAGATTGAGTAAGAAAATTCATCTATTTTTTTATGATACTGGGCAAAGGCCTTCAACAAGTTCTTCCAGGAAATATTTTAATGTGCCTCCTCGAACAAGTCACGGAACCTGTATTTTTTTATACACTTTATCTCTTTCTACAATTGTTAACGCCTTCTCTTTGTATGGTCTAACCACGTGACTTAACGTTCAGATGTTTCATTCCCATACATTGATTCGTTTTCTACTAGCGTTATCGATTGTAGATACCGTCGGAACGTTCCGAGCACAATACTCACAGTTCTGTTGTCTATTTTTGTTTTATTTTTTTGATCACTTTTATTTCGATCACAATCACAGAAAGCCAATGAAAGTCCAACTAAAGTCAGTGCTTACATCCACTATTGTTATCCAGTCTTAAACAAAAACAAGTAAGAAGAACATCGCAAAAAGTGCGAAATCATAGTGACTACATTTCGAGTGTAGCGGATTGTCACTGTTAAGTGCAAGACACAAGTACTACAACGGCATGCGTGACTCGCTCGCGGTGCCGACGTCATAACTACCCACATTAAGTGACACAATCGTTCCAGTTTAAAAATACGTGTACAACGAGATTTTGAACATTATAGTTTATTTTGTAAACAGTAATTAAACGATATGTCGCGTGCCCTGATAATCAATGTGTCGACCTTTTGCACGCGGAACAAGAGCCAATTGCTGAAGCCAACACCGGCAGCGTTACACATCGTAGCAACAAGAGGTCCAAGCGTAGACTGTCCGACGATACAACAGATGAGTGTGGCCTATCCCTAGAAGATCTACGTGACACTATAAGAAGCGAAATTAAAGCCGCGTTCAACACTGAGATAACTAAACTGGTCGGCGATCACCTAAAGAACCTAAACGTCAAGATTGCCAGTTTTGACGACTCCTTATCATTTAATAACACCCTTTTGGAAGATATGAAGCGCAAACTTGATGAAAAGGTGTCCATCATAGAAACATTGGAAAAAGAAAATAAAAATTTACGGTCGACGGTTTATAGCCTTTCAGAAAGGCTAAACTCAGTTGAGCAAAATATGCGTGAGACTAACGTCGAGATCAATGGGATACCTGAGCACCGCACCGAAAATCTTCCAAACGTCATCTTGCAACTGGGAAAAATGGTTGAATGCCCGATTACAAGTGAAGACATACAACACGCCACAAGAGTTGCCAAGCTTAACAGAGATAGCAATCGCCCCAGATCAGTAGTTGTTAAACTATGCAAACGAGCAACCCGCGACCACCTCCTGGCTGCTGTTACCAACTACAACAAACATCACAAGGACGACAAGCTCTCTACACAGCACCTCGGCCTTGGCGGTAAGCGTGAACCTATTTTTGTGTCCGAACACCTGAGTCCCCACAACAAACATCTTCACGCTGCGACAAGACAAAAGGCCAAGGCAGCGCAATACAAATTTGTTTGGGTTCGTGACGGTCGGATATATGTCAAGAAGAATGAATCAACTCAAGGAATACATATCCGCAGCTTCGATAGTCTAACCTTACTCAAGTAGAATACTATTATCATTATATAACAGTGATCATTGAAGTTTAGACTTAAATTCAATCCCCTCAGTATCTATCACCAAAACGTGCGAGGTATCCGCACAAAGACAGCTGAACTGTTTAACAACATCTTAAAATGCAGCTACTCTGTTTTGGCACTGACTGAGACCTGGCTCAACTCAAATATTTCAGACAGTGAAGTTTTAGATAACCGATATATAGTTTACCGTAGGGACCGCGACCTTACAAAAAGTTCAAAAACTAGTGGGGGAGGCGTTTTAATAGCAGTGTCCAAGGTGATTCCTTCACGTCGAATGTACGCATGGGAAAGCGATTGTGAGGACCTCTGGATCACATTGGAGGTGGTTATAGATAACAAGCATAAGAAAATAGCTATATGTGTAGTCTACCTGCCTCCTCCGGTTAAGCTCGAGGCTTTGAATAGGTTTTTGGAAAGTGTTAGTAGAGTGGCTGATTGCGTGGATGATATTGTGGTTGTGGGTGATTTCAACCTGGGTTTCATCAATTGGACCTGGGATTGTAACTTGTCGTGTATGACTCCTCATAACATTACAAGCTCGAATGCCGATAATAGTAGTAGTCGTTTGGGATTTGCTCTAATTGATCTTATCTCGTTGTTAGGGTTACAACAGAAAAACTCGATAGTCAACCATATGAATAAGATGTTGGACTTAATTTTAACAAATCTAAACTGTACAGTTTCAAAACCAGACGCCATTAGTAAAGTTGACCTCTATCATCCTCCGCTTGAAATTATGTTAGAAATTAGGCCTCAGTCGTCACTTAAATGTGCGCCTCGCTCGGGCTACAACTTTTACAAAGCCAATTATAGTGCTATCTTTTCCGAACTGGGTAGTGTGGGGTGGTCTGAATGTTTCGATGGTCCATTGAGCGTTGATCAAATGGTCTCAAAATTTTATAGTAGATTAAATGCTATTATCAGCGAACATGTACCCAAACGCAGGACTCGCAATGACCAGCATCCCATCTGGTTCACCCGTGATCTGGTACGTGTCTTGAAGGAGAAAGATAAGTTACGACATAAATATCGCAAGTATAAAAATCCTCGGGACAAGCTTGAATACGAAAGCGTTCGACAACAATGCGATAAATTGTTGCGTAACTGCTATTTTGATTATATAAACACTGTTGAGAACACTCTAAAAAATAATCCCAAAACGTTCTGGACATTCATTAAAAATAAAAGGTCGTCGTCAAGTGCATTACCTTCAGTAATGCACAACGATGACGAGCACCATTCCTCGCGTGGTCCTGATATTGCCAATTTATTCGCGTCTCACTTCAGCTCTGTTTACTCTATTCCTGCTTCCGCACCCTCTTTTAGTAGCGACAACCTATCAGTCGGTTCGTACAACAGCAAGCTCTCTTGTCTCAGAATAACTGAGAAAGATATACTTTCCAAATTGAAGGCCTTAGATCCTAACAAAGGAGCAGGGCCCGATGGCATCCCTCCTCTCTTCATTAAAAGATGTGCCCCGCTTCTGTCGTACCCATTGAAGGAAATTTTTAATAAATCCCTCATAAGCGGCACGTTTCCTGTTGAATGGAAGCGGGCGCGGATAGTTCCGGTCTTTAAGAAGGGTGACAGTGGTAATGTTAAAAACTACAGACCTATTTCGATGCTGTCATGTTTTTCAAAAATATTTGAAAGTATCATCTGCCCAGTAATAACAAGTCATACCAAATCCCTGATAAGAGTGGAGCAGCACGGCTTTCAGGAAGGCAAATCGGTTTTGACTAACCTTGTCGCTTACATCACGCCTATCATGGACGGAATTGATGGAAACCAGCAGATTGACTCGGTCTACACTGATTTTGCTAGCGCCTTCGATTGCGTAGATGACAAACTACTTATTAGTAAGCTGCAAAATCAGTGTGGTATTTGTGGTTCGATGCTGAGTTGGTTTGAATCATACCTCGAAAATCGTGAGCAGACGGTGATTTTGGCCGGACACGATAACAAATACATTGCCACATCCGGAGTACCACAAGGGTCCCATTTGGGCCCAATACTGTTCTTACTCTTTGTCAACGATATCGTGACTCAAATCCACCATTGCCGTTGCTCCCTTTTTGCCGATGACATGAAAATCTCAAGTCGCATCAGCTCGGTATCTGACGCCAATATGATACAGGCAGACCTGGACCGGGTTTATGAGTGGTGTTGCGTCAACAAAATGAAGCTTAATGCGTCAAAATGCCAACATATTCGCTTTACACGAAAAAGAAAGGTGATTGAGACGGGCTTTCGCATAAATAACGAGGAAATCGCTGTTGTACCAGAAGTTAGGGACTTAGGCGTGATTCTGGACTCTAAATTAAGTTTTATTCCTCATTACAGCAGCATGGTAAAGAAGGGTGCAAAAATGTTGGGTTTCATAAAATGCAACACCAAAGACTTCAAGCATACTGCCTCTAGGATAACATTATTTAATGCTTTGGTGCGTAGTGTGCTTGAATTCGGCAGTGTTGTCTGGAACCCACACTATGCTGTACACTCTGATCGTATTGAGTCGCTCCAAAGGTCTTTCACAAGGCATCTTGCATTTGTTACCCCTGGTGTCAGCATGCGATGTTCATACGAAGAAAGACTGTCTCGTTTCGGGCTATGCACCCTTCAGCATCGCAGACGCATGTTGGACTTGCTGTTCCTCCAGAAAATTGTGCGGAGTCCCACATCGTGTGATGGACTTTTGGAGCGTATCGGGATATGCGTTCCTAAATTAAATGCCCGGCGAAAATGTAGGAACTTGTTTAATACCCCCCAACAAAAATCGAATCTTGGGATGAATTCCCCTATGACAAGGCTTCCTTCAACGTACAATGCTTGGTGTGAGCTACTTGATCTAGACATATTTCATGACCGCCCCACTCAGCTCAGACGAAAGATCTTAGGAAAGGAAAAGAAAGATGTGGTCTGTGTGAAATGATAATTTGATTTTAATACAATTATTTTACAATTATTTTTATTCTCATTGTTTTAACTTGATTGATTTGTAATTGTTGACTCACGATTCTTATTTTTAATTTATAATTTGTATTGTAATTTTGCTTATTTTATAATAACTTTTTTTTTCTTTGGTAGATTTGATTTTTGACATGTGATTTTATTTTTGAAAGTGCTGTGCACATCTGTTATTGACATAGACACTAGAATAAGACCCCAGAAAATGTATTATGTCCATGTTTGTGTTTGTGTTGTTGATGTGCCTTGAATAAATAAATAAATAAATAAATAAATAATAAATAAATAAATAGATTGTCAACTTTGCTACAGGTCCTGATGGTCAGTTATGATGTGGTCGACGGTGAATCACGCTTGCCTAGAAAAAACCTTTTCAATCTTGCCTTAAATACCTCTAGATTGTATATTATATTATCAATAAAACACTTGCTGTTTTAGTTTCTACTGATCACTAGGCCTGAGGCTTACGGATAATAATCTGCGTTATATAATAACAACATAGTTCTGTAGAAACAATTAACTATATTAGACGATAAAATAAACATATTTTTTTAAATTTGAGTTAAATTTTTTGGTTATTCTAACAAGCTTTTGATAATTTTGTTCTACATTTTTGAGTCTTATCGCACGACATCTATAACTGGGCAAAATTGTTTGAATGCTGGTATTTTCAAATGTTTGTTTCTTTCTTCGAGGTTAGAACTCAAAGTGATATTAGCTTTAAGTACGTTTGGCTCTTTGCCACATGCAACAGTAGCCGCTTGAGTTTAAACACTGCATATTGCACTGGCGCTGTCAGTACCATAATCAGTCTTGTGCTAGGTCGTAAAAAGAACAGCAGTTGGAAAAATTGGTGTTCTTGAAGAGTCCGAAATGCAAAAAAAGTTCGCAATTAAAATAATTATGCGCTTGGCAATTGTTTTTGTTTCTTGGGAAATATTGTTTGAATTTAGAATTTGAGGTAAGTATACAATTTGAAACAATAAATTCTATGTCATACATGACAAAATTCAAATTACATCACAACCCATATATTTTTTCTGCCAGCGGCTTCGGCCACGTGATTGTCGGAAATTATTCCATAGGAACATATATCTGGGCCTAACTGATGTTTCAGACAATAATATATCTCTGTGCCGAATTTCATCCAGATCCGTTCAGCCATTCTGGCGTGATTGAATAACAAACGTCTTTCAATCCATCTAACAAACAACATCACAACTTTCGCATTTATAATATTAAGAAGGTTTAGTTGGATAATATCCTGTCCTATAATATTTATAAACGAGCAATACTTGTAATAAACGTTCTCGAAAACGGCTTTAATGATTTCGATAAAATTTTCGAGGGTTTTCGGGGGCGAAAAATCGATCTAGCTACACTCTTTGCGCCGTAGCATGGTGCGGGTGACAAATTCAGTAAAAAATTTACGCATATACGTATACGCATTTTTGTAGTTTAACGTCATACAGGCAACTAGCCTAGCCTAATTATACCATAGTATAACAGCGCAAAGAGAAAAAGAAGAAGAAGGTCTCATATCTGGGGAAGATCGTTTTCTCTTTTTTTTCTTTCTCTCTATTTTCACGCAAAAATAAATAGCCCGCGTAATATAGTTCGTTATTTCGCCTCCGCTGCTGCCGTCTGGATAGCCTAATGCTAACACTATGCCCAAGGTTGCGGGTTTGAATCCCAGCTATGGATGGTTTTTTTTTGTTTTCTTTCGTTTTATTGATTTTATGATTTTTTTGCTGCATGACTGCAAAATTGGCACTGCCCCATTCGGAGACTGCCTGCAAGGACAGGTTCACGCGCTCCACCATGGCCTCACGGAGAGACGGATCTGCGGCCCGGTAGCCTGTGCGTTGGACAAGTATCTCTCAGCAACAGTGCTGTCATCAGCATACCCAAAGGTTTAGCAGATCGTTAATGTGCAAAAAGAACAATGTTGCTGAGAGACCCCTGAGGGACCCCGGCATTAATATCCAATTGGTCCGAAGAGCAGCCATCGATAACCACTCGAATGGACCGATCTCTCAGGAAGTCTGCAATCCAATCACACAGACCACCGGGCAAACCGAATGAAGGTTGCTTACCAATGAGGCCTTCGTGCCCCTATCGAAAGCCTTCAAGATGTCGAGGGAGACGACAAGCGCCTCCCCGCGTCTCTCGATGGACCACTCCATATGTGAATGGCATACGCTAGAAAATCCCCAGTAGACCGATTTCGGCGGTCGCTAAGGATATCGTTAGTTTCTAGGTGTGCCAGGAGCTTTTTATTAAGTTACAGAGATGGGTCTGTAGTTGGCCGGGTCAGCTCGACTGCCCTTCTTGGGCACAGGCTGTACATTGGCTTGCTTCCAAGCATTCGGCACTTTTCTAGTCTCATATGAAAGGCGGAATAGGCGTGTCAAGATCTAAGACATTTAAATTTCTTTTGTTACTGCAGTGCGGGTAGGTTCTGCTCCACCTCGACCTCTTGACATCGACACGGAACCACCGTCAGCCTCTGAAGTGACTGAAGCGATCCTCTCTTTGAGGGAAAGCAAAGCACCTGTACACGACCTGATAACTGCGAAAATGTTATAAGCTGACTTAGCATCCGCCGTCGACGTGCTGACGGCTTTAATTAATAGGATATGAACTGCTGAAGAACTCCCGGATGACTGGTACAAGGGACTTTTAATTACCGTGCCCAAGAAAGGTGATCTCAGCAGTTGCGATAACTGGAGGGGCATTACGTTGCTGTTGACTCTCTCTAAGGTCTTCTGTATAAGGTACTACTTGATAGGCTGTCGAAGGCCGTTGAGCCTCTTCTGCGCGGGGAACTTGCGGGTTTCCGTTCGAGCCACTCGTGCACGGACCAGATCAACACTCTTCGTATCATTCTCGAACAGGCAGCAGAATGGCAAAGAGAAATTTATCTCACTTTTGTCGACTTCGAAAAGTCCTTTGATACGCTGAAGTGGTCCAGCATCTGGTCCCACCTGTTAGACATAAGATTGCCGCCAAAAATAGTCCGCCTGTTGAAGGGCATTTATAGGAAATATTCCTGTAAGGTGACTCACGAAGGCCTCATTTCGGAGGACATCGCAGTGCACGCTGGTGTCCGCCAGGGCTGTCTTCTTTCGCCCCTCCTTTTTATAATCGTTCTCGACGGAGTCATGTTGCGCAACGAAGGCAGGCGTCGCGGGATAGAGTGGGGATTGACCAACGTCTTGGACTATGCTGATGATCTATGCCTGCTGAGTCATACACATGCCGACATGCAAGCGAAACTGGACGACTTGCGACAGGACGCAGCGAAAACTGGGCTCAAAATTAACATCCGGAAGACCCAGGAGATGCGTACAGATGTGAGGAATTCATCTCTGATGATAATCGGCACAGAGGTTGTGGAACGCGTCCACAAATTCACGTACCTCGGGAGCGTCGTGTCAGAGACTGGAGGAACTGAAGAGGACATCACTTCACGGATCGCCAAAGCACGAGCAACCTTCGCACAGCTAAGACCTGTGTGGCAATCGCGGAAACTGACCCGAAGGGTTAAACTCAAAATCTTCGGGTTCAATGTCAAATCCGTGCTGCTCTACGGGTGCGAAACGTGGAAGGTAACAAAGGACATCTTGCGCCAAATCCAGGTCTTCGTCAACCGATGTCTTCGTCGTATCCTCGGAATTTACTGGCCCGAGATCATCTCTAATGTAGAGCTGTTGGAGAGATGCCACGAGACCCCGATCGACAGCCAGATCAAGCGGCGTAAATGGTGTTGGATTGGTCACACGCTCCGGAGGAATTCCAATCACATTCCTAAACAGGCCTTAGATTGGAATCCTCAAGGAAAATGGAAGCGAGGCCGTCCCCGCCAAACCTGGCGGCGCACCATATTGGCTGAAGCGACGTGTATCGAAATGGCGTGGAGCGAGGTGAAGCGCGAAGCTAAAGACTGGTCTCGATGGAGGACTACTGTGGAAGCCCTCTGCCCCAGCTAGGGGTCATAGGATCTTAAGTCAAGTTGTTACTACAGTGGAGAAACTTTTCACTTTACTTCTAACTTTAATTTCTTCACGTGAAAGAAATAATAAACATACATTCTTTAGTAGCTTGTTATTTGTTCTGTTCGTGGAACGTGTGAAATTGTGTTAGAATTTTTGATGTCTAGTCCGAATCCCAGGCTAGTGGAAAGTTGAAAAAGTATTTTTAAGTTCAAAAGAAATATTTTTTACAGCTGGCTATTGTTCCAACAAACGACAAGGGTTTTTCTCTAATTAAATAAGCAAACTTACCCAAGAAAACATTCTTAAACTATTGTCGCAGGTCCATGAATACTTCAGAAAACTTTTAAGTAGGTTACACTTACAGTGCGCTATTTATAAAAAAAACTCTGGGCTGTAATAGCAACTGATACGCAGACTCTAAATTTAAAGGGACTTATTTAAAAACAAAAATGTTTGAATTTAGAATCTCTGCTTGCATATTGCAGTTTCTTCTAAATTCAAATTGTCTATAAAAAATAATTGAATCAGTTGCTAAACAGCGCCGTTTTTTTATAATTAAGGGCGATTTTAACCCCCGACGGAAAAAGAGGGGTATTATAAGTTTGACGTGTGTTGCTGTGTGTGTGTCTGTCTGTGTCATCATAGCTACTAAACGGATGAACCGATTTTAATTTAGTTATTTTGGTATGATAGGTGATTTTGTCAAGAGTGTTCTTAGCAATGTTTGAATAAAATCGGTTCAGCCGTTCATAAGTTATGGGCGTTTTACTGTTTGAATCGGGGTGCTTTCGCAAGATATCGTAATTACGTGTTTAATAGGTTTGCCGTTCGAAGCGTATCTACTATGTACTAGATAAATCATGTAGCATGAAATAAAAATGGGTCAGGGTTTTATTAAATTTTGAAATTTTACTTGTCTCTAAAAAAATTGAACTGAACATCTGCTTATTATCAATTGCTAAACAGCGTCGTGATTATTATAAATATGAATAATTGTTGCCTATTCTTAAAAGTTACTTAAGTCTGTCTATTCTAGATGTATACATCCACTGAATAGAATAATGTACGTTGTCACGCCATTTTCTCATCTCAAAGGATAACGTGTAAACTATGGAACGCCACGTACCGTATATCCGCACACTTTTTTTGCGACACCCACGTTCAACACTGTATTTTTTTACACGCTTTTATTACACTTTCAGGTTTCAAGTACTACGCACCTGGCCTTTTTGAAGGACATGGAAACACATAGTGTTTGTTTATAATATGTTACCATAAAGTTATCTCTGCAAGTCGTGATCCTAATATTAGGCATCGAATATTGCACCCTTGCACCTTGTCACCCTTTGTTTATGACGCAACCTTGTTTATAACGCAACCTTGTTTATAACGCAACCTTGTTTATTACGCAACCTTGTTTATAACGCAACCTTGTTTATAACGCAACCTTGTTTATAACGCAACCTTGTTTATAACGCAACCTTGTTTATAACGCAACCTTGTTTATAACGCAACCTTGTTTATAACGCAACCTTGTTTATAACGCAACCTTGTTTATAACGCAACCTTGTTTATAACGCAACCTTGTTTATAACGCAACCTTGTTTATAACGCAACCGTGTTTATAACGCAACCTTGTTTATAACGCAACCTTGTTTAAAACTCAACTGTGTATAAGGCTAATGATATCTCAAGTATTGACTTATTGAGCTCACAAATGAAGATAGATAAGTTGTTGTTTAGGTATGTAAGTGGTCAGTTAACTTTCAATGTGACATGCTTTATCTGAGAATAATATACCAATTGATGATTTCACCAATTCATTGCTCAAGTAATAAACAGGAGGCAAACCTTTTACTTTTATCTGGCCTCCAATAAGACCATCCCCGTCCCCGTCCGACCCTGGGCTACTCATCATCATCATCAGCCTTTTAATGTTCCCACTGCTGGGGCACAGGCCTCTTCTCTGTGAGAGAGGGAATGGGCCGTAATCTACCACGCAGGCCCAGTGCGGGTTGTTGGATGTCACATGTCTTCGAATTTTTGGTTCTAGGACATGCCGGTTCCCTCACGATGTTTTCCTTCACCGTTTTTAGAGGAGTGGTGATGAAATAATTTACACAAAGTAAAGCGCCTGTCTGGGTTCAAATCCATGACCTCCGAAACGTTAGTCGGGGCCGTTACCTCTAGGCCATCACTGCTCTTGCTATTGTCACTGCTGGGATACTAATCCACACTTAATATTATAAATGCAAAAGTAACTCTGTCTGTTACCTTTTCACCATGCTTAAATCGCTGAACCGATTTAAATGAAGTTTGGTATGGAGATGGTTTGACATCCAAAAATTTTATATAACGGCAATAATCCTTAAGGGGGTGAAGAGACGGGTGGTTTATAAGGTAAACTAACAATTTTTCAAGTAAGTCGGTCTTTACACTTGCAATATTATAGCGCGTTATAAAAATTAGGGTATTCGAAGAAGTAATGCTACACATAGACGAAGTCGCGGGAAAAAGCTAATGAGAAACTTATCTTAACTAATATAAAAAAGAGATAAAATTGTATGTTTGTTATAAATTTGTAAAGGGTAAAGAAGTACTGATCGAAAATTCTTTTACTGTGGCTGAGTGGCCTTTTAAGCCGGAAAATGCGTGGTCCCTGCGGTACATACGTTTTTCCTTTGTTATGGCGACTCTGCCGAGGAAGTTGCCTTCAAAAATATTTAAGTGAATACATTGCGGTACTTACTCCGTCCTTCTTGTACCATTACCACCTGTCATAATAATCCGTTCTCCCATGCTTTGATGGGACACGTTCTCAGCAAGTTTGCTAACTACACAACTTTGGATATAGTGCAGAAAGTAATTATCCTGTACCATAACATTTAGTGGCACTTTCACAAGACTTCGTACGTGCAGACTTGGATAATGATCTTGAATTACATTTTGAATCAGATACAAAGAACTAGGTTCCTTATTTATCAAAACCATATGAACCATCTGCATGATCTCGCTGGGTGTGGGAACCATATTACTTAATTTAATTTATGTATAACCTAGTTTTATTTAGTTAAATATGTTTTTATTTAGTTTATTTTTATTTATTAAGTTTAATTTAATGCAACTTGGATACTACACTATCCAAGTTGCATTAAATTAAACTTAATAAAACAAAATAAACTTTATTTCTTTCTTTTTTCTTTTATTTCTATTTTCTTGCAAGTTACGACAATGTTTTGTGTGCATGCAGAGTTTACCTCAAAGTGATTCTTACACTTTATTCTGATTTTTTGCTTCTGTTAATTTGCTTATACCAGTGTATACAATTGTTGGTGAACCAAATAAATACATAAATATGATTAGTTTAAATACAGATTAGTTGATTCTTAATTCAAACTCTTTAGAGAAGTTTGCAATTAAGAATTAACTCACCAGAGATTAAATTAATCATTTACTTTAAAAGTTTTCATAGAGCTTGGCCACTTTGTCTAGACGCTTTGGTTATTATATTAATTATAGCATTAATTATTAAATCGGGAAGGCTTATTCCCAATGATAAGGTTGAAACTTATCGCGATTTAAAATATGGTCTTACATTGCGGTAGTTGATTGTACTTAGTTATATGGAGACATAATCTGCACATGTAGCCAAGTTAAAAATCTACCATTTATAATGTTAGTAGAAAACGAATTAATGTATGGAAATGACACATGTGAGTTATCCGTTAAGTCACGTGGTCAGAACATACAAATAGAAGGAGTTAACGATTTTAGAAAGAGATTCGATACGAAACGAATAGAACTTGGCCAGAGGGATAATGAGTTGCTGTTTTTTTGTAAGCTTAATTTGCAAATGGTGGGCGTTTTTAAGGCTAGCTTTTGTAACTTTAAATATTTAAAAAGACCTGAATATTAGCTTTATTTGAATTACTCACAAAAGCATTTTCACTCTTCTTTTGTCGATCCTACAATAATGTTAAAGGTGTTTACGATTAAAATTATGAACTTTGTAGACCATAATCTTAGACCTTTTTGGTTTACTATTATATTTAGGGACAAAAGAACCCGTATTCGTCTCGTTGGCGTAATTTATCGGCATATGTAATATCATTACGACATATTGTTCGTTGAGCCTCGATGAATTGCACACACAATTTTGGTTTTATTTATTGGTAGTTCTTCACGCTTTTAGTCATTTGTGAGGTGAGCAGAGTACTTTATAAGAAAAATAATATCATGCTAAGATAATATGATTGTGATAATCGAGATGTTGTGTAGAAAGAAGTTACATCGCCGATACTAATTAAACTGAAGTAAGGGTTATTTATCACTTACCACAATTAGGGTAATCAAGTGCACGGTACTTTCTATTTACTCTTCTAATTAACTAAAGCTAAGCAATTATGAATAAATAGCAAGAGTGGTTATAGGTTATAAGCTAACTACTGATGTCATCCATGCAATCAGGTGGGTTATGGCAAAAGCTCGTGAAAACAAGCAAAATCTCTGGATGGTCTTCATAGATCAAGAAAAAACCTTTGATCGTTTACCGAGAACAATAATATGGCAAGCACTGAGGGCACAGAATGTTCCGGAGCTATATACGTGGGACACTCAGAAAGTTTTGCGAAACTAAAAAAAATTGTTCTATACGTACATATATTTTTATTAAATCTTTTCAAAGTACTTTCCACCAGCCTCTATACAAAGATTCATGCGCCTAAACCAGTTTTCAAAACACTTTTTCCAGTCCGCCGCAGACACCTCGTTTACAGCCTGCTCGAACGCAGCCAGCGCATCTTCCGGCGACGAAAATTGTATCCCTTTGAGCTGATTTTTTATTTTTGGGAATAAAAAGAAGTCACACGGTGCTAGATCAGGGCTGTAAGGAGGGTGACCCAGGAGTTTGACTGGCGTGCTGTCCAGGAAGTCCCTCGTTTTGAGTGCGGTGTGCGCAGGTGCATTGTCGTGGTGGAGCAGTAGCCCGCGGAGCCCTGTGTTTGGTCGCTTGTTGCTTATAACAGAGAAAACTTCTGGCAAACATTTGGTAGTATACCATTCGGCATTAATGCTTCTTTGATCCCGTAAGGGAATTGATACCAAGTGGCCAGTCAAATTAAAAAAGCTAGCGATCAAAATCTTACCCCCGCTTCTAGATCGCTTCACTTTGGTAGGCGTTGGCTCATTTTGAAACACCCAAACAGTCGACTGGCGCTTGGTTTCTGGGTCGTATTGATAAATCCAGGACTCATCACCTGTAACGATGTCGTAAACACGCCGAGACGAGCCTGCTTCAAATTTGTTAAGCATATCACGGCACCATTCCACCCGGGCCTGCTTCTGAGCATCGGTGAGGTTGTGCGGCACCCAGCGTGATACTATCCTCCTCACGCGAAGATGGCTGTGTAGAATCTCGTGAACGCTTCCCGATCCAATCTTCAATATGTGTTGAATCTCCTGATATGTAATTCGCCTATTGTCTTGGATTAAATTTTTCACTGCTAGCACGTTTTCTTCGGTAACAGCCGTCAAAGGGCGACCGCTTCTTTCGTCATCCCCCAAAGTTGGTCGACCGCGCTTGAATTCGTTATACCAACGATACACGGTTGCCTTGGAAGGGCCTTCATCCATGAATGCCATTTGAAGTCTATCGTACGATTCATCCGGTTTCAGGCGACACTTGAAATCGTATAAAATCATAGCTCTAAAATGTTCCCGGCGCAGATCCATATTTCAGTGAGACACAATACTTTGAATTAACTCGCAAAAAATGTGGAGGGAAATTTTGAAATTGGAACTTACTTATTTTTACTTATAAATAATCATATTTTCGAAAAACATTATAACTGGCCAGTCTCCCATATATAAAAACTTTTTTTCGCAATACTTTCTGAGGGGCCTGGTATAAACCTCATAAAGGTCATGTACCATAACGTGCAGACATGTATCAGAAGTGCAGCCGGCATATCAAAGAGCTTCGATATCAAAGTTGGGGTCCGTCAGGGGAGCGCGCTAAGCCCATTGCTGTTCAACATTACCATGAACTACCTCACAGCGCAAATCCAGAAACCTGCACCATGGAACCTTCTATATGCAGACGATGTGGCCCTTATCTCAGACAGTGCACAGGCAATACAGGGAAGTTTGGAGCTGTGGAGGAGGGCTTTAGAACTTAACGGGCTGCGCATCAGTCGAACAAAGACTGAATAATATGGTATGCAGATTCAACCCCGATACCAGCCTAACCGACGCCGAAATAAAACTTTATGACAGAGCCTTACCTAGAGTGAATAAATTTAAATACTTGGGATCAATGATATCTGAAGATGGATCGATATCTAATGACATCATTCACAGAACGACGTCAGGATGGATTAAATGGCGTACATTAACGGGGGTTCTGTGCGATCCAAAAATGCCAATTAGAACAAAAGGCAAGGTCTAGAAAACCGCGGTAAGACCAGTTTTACTCTATGGTAGCGAAACCTGGGCTACCAAAAAGAGTGACGAGCAGAAACTGCACACCACGGAGATGCGCATGCTGCGATGGGCTGGTGGAGTAACTTTCAGGGATAAGATTCGGACCGAGTATGTACGGGGTATTTTTATGGTTGCGCCCATCGCCGAAAAACTTTCCGAATCCAGGCTGCCATGTGGTGCGGAGACCTGATGGTCACATCGTGAAAAAGTGCCTTTCCATGACGACACAAAAGAGAGGGAGAGGTAGACCGCTGACATTTTGGATGACGAGTGTCCAAAAGGACATGAAGTAGTGCAGCCTATCGACTGACGATGCATATCAGCGGAATAAGTGGAGCCTCATGACCAGGAAAGTCGACCGCGAGTAACGAGAAGTGGCGAGGTGGAAGAAAAAGGCAAACTTCGTGTTTCGTCAGTCGTCGGCTTTCTATCAGTTGCTCTTTGTACTTGGTGCAAACCGGATGCTCTCAATCAACTTGGAAGTGTATAGAGTTGTTAATACTCTTTTAAGTTAATGTAATTTATTCCATAAATGGGAGGAAAGCTGCTTAAGGAAAATCATTTTACAGCCTTATATAGATCACACAGAAATCAAAACAAAACAACAATAAAGTAATTAGTTCTGAATTCAAATTATTATGCTCGATAAATTGAATAATTTATGGACACGGAAATTAGCATTCGTTTATATTCGCTATCGTACAAAAAAAATAACAAATTAATAAAAAGTCAGAAAACTATAAACAATTACAGTAAAAACAAAATATTCTTCAAAATAATCTTCCCACAAAAAAATTTAATACCACTTGATAACTTCAATAATAATATATCTGAACGACTTTTATTACGCAGCTGGTGCACAGACTAAAATAATATGTAAAACGCTGACTGAAGATAAAAGCAACTAACCAAAAAAGCGAAAGCGCTAAGAAACGGGGGAATAGTCAAATAGTTTAACGAATGGATCTCCAACTCTGAACCTATCACTCGCCAGTCTGCACATCTATAGTACCTATAGGTATCTGTTAGACATCGTGTGTTGTCGTGTGTTTAAGATATGGATCCACGCGAGACGCACACGGCCGGTTAATCAGCTTGCAGTTCACAATTTATAAAAGGTAAGAAAACCTAGACTTATAGTTATTTCACTTTTGTAAGTCTTAAACCACCAAACTCGCCTTGAACAAGCTTGGTGATTAACTCTTGCATCTTCTCTGAATGATAAGAGGCTTTTTCCTTACCGTGGTACAGTAACAGTCCGGTATTTAAAATTATCAGAGTTTATCAAATATTCACCAAAAAAAAAGTTTACCGTTTAAAAAGAGAACTTTCTTTACGAAATTATCTGCCCGCAAACAATTTAAAACCATTTGGTAATTTCAATAATATATCTCAACTACTTTTATTACGCAGCTGGTGCACAGACTACAATATGTAAAACGCTGACTGCATATAAGCGAATAAAGAAACTTAGCAAACTCTGCGAAACTTTAATGGACGGGCACGTATTCCAACAGATTGTAAAGACAGTCGTAAACATGGGAATAGTTTTGTTTTTATTAAAATTATTTTTATTCTTTTTGTTTATTATTATTGTTTTTGTTTTTTTTTTGTTTATATATAACTCTGTACCCACTTGATATTTATAGAACTTTGTAACACATAAAATGTGAGTTGTGGCAGGGTTGTAAAAGTATTACAGTCGGTAATAGCTGTTACCTGACCCACCTTAAAAACGAACGAATTTGAACTCTCCGCCTGTTACATTAAGGATTATTTAATTTGTATGAGTTTCAACGAGTATGAGGCCAACGACAGAGCTGTTCAGGTGGTCACATACAGGATGGAAAAAATTTGAGTCCAATCGACACGTAAAGAAGAAGAGAATAGAGTGAATAGGTTACTTCTAGGCAAGCGTGCTTCACCTTCGACCACATCATCACTTAACATCAGGCGAGATAGTGGTCAAACGCGAACCTAAAACAAAAAAAAAGAAGACTTAAACAACAGCCGTTGTAAGGCCTCCCCAAAGCAGACCGACGACCTGGTGAAGAATGAGGCAATGCGTTGGATGCAAACAGCACAGTGCCAGTCGAATTGGCGATACTTGGAGGAGATCTGTATTCAGGTATGGATGACTTTAGGTTGAAATGATGATGCTGAACACAGAGTAGTAATAAGAACTTAAAACCTTCTTGTCAATCTTCTGCTATACTGATTTAAATAAATAAAAATGTACTACATTTAAAATATAAACGACTACAACAAAGAACTAGCCCCCCAACTTCGAGGACAAGGTCAACTATAATCTACTATTCCCCAGACGAACCTTTTAAAAAGGATCTACTACAGATATTTTGCTGATCTTGGCATAATTCTTTTAAACCGTTCATTTTATACAATGTTATAATAAAAATAAAACAGATAACCTATCTCTTGATACTCCCACGGTTCGCCCTACATTTGAACTTAATAAATTTTATATTAATCCAATCGCAATATCAGCTTTAATAGTAAAACTATCGATATCTATCTTGTTTCTACCCACACAAATAACATGTCTGGGACATTACTAACTATGGTGTTTTATACTAAGTGGTTGACACCAAAGTCATTGGTGGTGTCCTATATATAAAAATCAATACCAAGGCTATCTCCTAATCGCATTATGGTCTACTAATAATAATTCATAGATGTTCCGATGTATTTCGTAGAATAAATTTATCTTAACTGATATATTAAAGAGGTAAAATTGTGGAGGTAAGAGTTTATTTGTCTGCTTACAAACAATCAAACAGATAAACAATATCTTAAGTTACACTAGACCTACAGATCTAATTACCTACAAAGATTCAAAAAGTCTTTCACAGTAAAAAGTTGTAATATCGCTAATTATAATGCTAATTTATATGCCTCAAAATGCACCCATCTTGTGCAACGACGGCCTTAGCGGACAAAGCTGGTTAACTATAAGACAACTAGCTACATAATACGGTTAAAAAATACAGCTATCGTGACTGACAGTTGAAGTAGGTGACTGACAGAAACAGGCACTCTCTAGCTAGAGAAACCTAAAAGAAAAGGGTGGTGTAAAACACATGTAATTTTATTTATATTTATAATGGGTAGTAAAACACAAATGCACAACAAATTTAAAAACTATTCAGAACACAAAATGGCTACGCTATAACGTTCTGACCATTAAGTACATTTAGTTCTAAGCCCGCAATTATAACTAGGCGGAACTGCGCAGTGAGCATAAATACTAAACTAGCTAAATTCAGGCACTGCGAGTGACTAGCGCATTCATGTGGAGTCCCCAACAAACAGTACCGTAACTGCATAATGCGTCCACGTTAGCTATTAGGCTGCTTTACCACCAAATTCGAGTAAGCAAGGATTTATAGCGCGCTGTAAAAATGTGTGAAGAACGGACGTCAACTATCGAGGTGTACCATGGCGGTAAGCTCGATTACAGCTAGTTGTCTACTAATTTGTGTTGTCAATGTAAATTTTGTCTACAGAAAACGCCCTGAAGCACACATTTCAATGATGATTGTTTTTCCGGGTTCGAGCGGTGTCGTATAAGTCGGCTACGACCTTTAGGGTGCTTTTCCCCCGAAGGCGAGGTAGCTAGGTGAGGCAAAAATGTATAGCTGCGCTATGTCAATGATTCTATCAAAGCTGTGCGAGGAGCTTACGCGGTGCGAGGATGCGTAGCGAAGCTGTGAAACGGTGTGTAGGCGTAGGAAACGGTGCTGTGAAAATATATGATATATCCCACAAAAGCTATGCGAGGCGCTTACGCGATGCGGAGATACGTAGCGAAGAAAAGAAGAAAAAAATAAGCTCCGTTAGCATGTAAATTTGTATCCGTAACTGTAGTGTGTAGCCGAATGGAGCGAAGATGTGTAACGGACTCTTTTAGATGACCTTTTATAATTACAATTACCTAGCTCCGTAAGCTCTTTTGCACCAGTGCTGCGTAAGCTAGACTAGTAGATAAAATACACCGCCATACCTCGCACATCTCTGGCAGAAAAGCAACTTTAGTTTAACACGAACGATACGTTCAAACAACTCCTTCGAAGTGTTGAGCACCCACTTGGGACCTACACCAAGAATATTTCGAGAACTGCAATACCTCCAAAAGAATTGCCGCATAGTAAAATAACTTCGTACCGCAACTTCCTAACCCCCGAAGAAGGACGCAATTATCCACATTAAAGATTCAACCATTTTGCATAATCTTCTACTCTGTGATGTGGAAAAATTGGGCAATATATAACGTAATTAGGTCTTGCCATAAAGTGAAGACACGATAATCTTTACGATGCCACTTCATTCTACTTTTATGTTAGAATAGCTTTTTCCGCGGTTTTGCTCCCGTGGCTTTTCCAACAGGAACCATGCAGTTTGCCGTCATAAAAAGGCACTCTATGGCACTTTTATGTGGCAAGTGATAGTGTAGTTTTCAGCACTTCCAGATGTAACTAATCACAAATATATACAAGCTAGCTTCTGCCAGCGGCTTCGCCTGCGTGATTGTTGGAAATTATCCCACGGGAACATACTACCGGGATTAATAAACATATGTGATATTCCAGACTTCCATAATCTACCTCTGCTAAAATTTTCACAGATGATGTATTTATGTTGCTTCTATAACAACAAATACTAAAAACAGAATAAAATAAATATTTAAGTGGACTCCCATACAACATGTTTTTTTTTTGTTGTTTTTTTGCGATAATGGTACGGAACCCTTCGTGCGCGAGTCCGACTAGCACTTGGCCGGTTTTTTTTACTATTCTTCTCTGTAACATTGTGATCATTTCTGTTGTGTTGTGTTTTTTATTTGTGTTAATTCTTTTCTATACATACAAACAATCAAACAATTTTCCCCATTTTTATTAGTGTAGAAATACGATATGAGAGTAAAACTTATTTGAATGTTTAATAAAAATTATTAACCAGTATCTCGGGAAGGTGCCTTATAGAATAAAGAACTATTACTTTTAATATCGGGTCGGTTATCAAGAACAAGTTGCTAAAGTTAAACAGTTTTAGTTTGCAGTCCTTGAAGTTTGAACAGGTGCTGCAAATAAGTGATGAAACTCGTTCGTAAATGTTCACTTAACCACTTAAACGAACGCTAAAGTGAAGTACTAATCGACACCTCAAGTATGCAAGTTTCGATGAACAAAAACCCTTGACTAAAATAAGTTTCCTTTGGGCCTAAACAAATGCTTATACATTCACAAGACAGTGACAAAATGTCCAAAAGCGGTAGAAAAGAGACCACTATGTTTAAATGAGAGATTGGACGAGGGCAGTCCCCCGTGGTTTTCTCCGACAGCCATGGGGACGAAATGGGTGATTCATAGTCTTTACGGAGAGCAAAATATAGTCGCACACACGCCCACTCTCACACACAGACAAGCTGTACCAGTGAACACACACACACACATGAATATATAGAATATTTTAGTACAAAACTTAGTATGATAATAAACGAAGCTCATGAAACAACAGCACCTCAAAAATTCAGCATTATTCTACCTTTACTAACCATTCTGCTTCGCCGTAAAATAAAAAATATAAGACTGCTTATTTTACCGGCAGCTGAACAATATTTCTTTAATTAAAATTTTGACAAAAACATTTAATAACTAATGGGCTGACCCACATTCCGGTCTTGTTCTAAATTATGTTTTTATTCTTCCGTCTTTATGGTGTTTTAAGTGGAACTTTATGAAATATGTTGTGTATCGTTTCTATGTGTGCGTGGCTGTGCACACGCTATATATTTAACATTGAATAAATCAGTGTGCCTATAGCTGTCACGTCTTTCACTTGTCTCCCCGAACCCAACAGGGGCGACGAGGATTTTTATTTATTACTCACATCTCGAAATAGCTATCGGAAAATGAACAGTATCGGCATTTTCTATACATTCAACCCCGACGTGCAGGAATGGAAGTCGTACAAAATCGAATTACGCAATGGTATAATGCAAATGACATCGTCCCGAAGAATGATGCATCTGGAGCCAAGAGACGGGCAATCCTACTCAGTGCACTTACCGACGGTACTTGTAACTTGGCAGCGGATCTGGCCATTCCAAAGGACGCTTATTAGATGAGCATTTCCTTCAAAAGATATGCGGCTTCAGTGTTAAGCCTTACAATTTTTACGCGGCAGTCTAGCAGCAAGGCGAGACACACAGGCAATGGGCGTCAAGGCTACGAGGACTTACGGCACATTGTAATTTTAGTAACGTCAAGGAAGCGTTACGCGACAGGTTCGTGATGGGAATAGTAGCAGGGCAGGAACGAGATAAACTGTTCGCGCAGGACAGCGACAAGCTGACCCTGGCCAAGGCGGTGGAGTTAGCGGAGAGCGTGTGGTGCTCGCGAGTGGGCGCCGCCACTATTTTTGGCTGTCCTTGGGCAGATTCAAGATCGCGAAAAACATAGTGCTAAACCCATTAGTGCCGGTAAATTAAAATGTACATTGCACGGTCGTAATAATCATGAGAGTCACTCCAATGTCGGTTTGCAAGCTACAAATGCTAAAAATGCAATGCCAAAGGTCATTTGCGTAAAATGCGTAATATGGTTAATTACGTGTTGAGTGGGGACGACGACGACGGTAAGTCATTGTTTAATATACGCTCAGTCCGGGGGAACCCATAACATAAATAATTTCAATTAACGGACAGGATGTACAATTTCAAATAGACAGTGGATCAGCGGTGACAATTATATCCGAAGGTACCTATAAAAAACTTGTTCAGTAAAATTCCGTTACTAGATTCCAACAAAAGTTATTTTAGCTACACCGGCAATAATATGAAATGTGTAGGGTACGTAAACCTACCGGTAACGTTACGTCATGCGACACATTCAGACATTGGATATATACGTCATTCGCAATGACGGACCACCACTATTAGGCAGAGATTTAATATCATGATTTAAAGTTAAGTTGACGCTTTGTAAGTTTTTGACGGGTGAGCAGAGTATAGAGGACCAACTGCAATCGTGTTTTCCAGAACTATTTTCGGAAAAGCTTGGTAAATTTAATAAATATTGTGTTAAATTAAGGGAAAATGTGATATTCTGTAAAGCGCGCCGTAATCACGCCTTTTGCCCATGGGGGTAGGTAGAAACTACAAAACGCCACCTGCTACGATCCTAACAAACTTTTTGCATCACTCTCGGGCATATTTAGTCATACACGCACGCCAGTTAGGAGTACTGCGTAAAAAAGTCGTTTCCACGAAAACAGGAGAATAACGATCCTTAGTAATGAGTATTACGATGCGAGGAGGGTTAAATATGAAGTTCTGGTAACACCTAGCAACGCTATTGCCATTGCAATAGGAAAATTGTATAGAAAGAAATTGGTAAGAATTGCCTAATTTTACTTTCTCGAAGAACTGACTGAAACCTCTAGGTTCAAAGCACAATAAGAGACAGATATTAAAAAAAAATAGCATATTAGCCCCTACCTCCAAAACATAATGAACTCGTTTCCATCCAGATACAAAATCCGTTGTTCCTTTTTTTAAAATAACAAAGACGATCACATTCCAAAATTTTAAAGTTGTATTCGCGCGTCTTTATTGACTTTTTTTTAATTAGCTTCGACCTTGCCTCTAGTACTAACTGTCCTAAGAAACCAACTAAAAATACTAACCCATTGTAAGGAGAAAAAGGTAAGGCCAATGAACTTACTACGAGTAACTTTATCTCAAAGAACATTATTCAATTACAATAATACTGTATAAAGAGAATCTGCTGAGGATTTCACAGAATTTGAGGATGAACTCTACAAAGCGGATTTTAATATATTTTTCATATTTCACCGTATTATAATTTCATAACAGAGAGTGATTTAGAATAACAAAACCCCGAGAGATATGGTAGGTAAGTATCCGAATTCAGGATTATATCGGAAATAGAACCTACTGGAATTAGATAATAAGGCTGCGTTTTCTCAAGTGTTGAATCATCCGATTCTATTACTTTAAAAACAATTTAATTTAAACTAATATTATAAGAAGTTGTTTATTCTTAGAGGTAATTTCAGGCAGTTCCCATCTTTTTAACTCGCTTTTATTAGCTTTTTTATCGATAGGCTCGCGTTTGATCACTATCTCATCCTATTACGAAAATTCGTTCATTGATCAAAGTTACTATTAACCCCCGATTACTAAAATCAGAATTTGAAGTTGTTAAGTCCAAATTACGAAACCGATAAATATCATACACTACTTTTATCCCGGAAAGATTTATGGTTTCTGTGGAATAGGTTACGAGAGCAAAGCCGCGGTAAAAAACTAGTACGTTTTAAACAAATTTCAAGAAATCTCGTCAGCTTTCTAACTTAAAGTTCACCATTTCATGTCTCCAATCAGAAATCTAACGAATAGCCCTGACCTCAGAAGGTTTGCCTAGCAATTTGGGTCGTCTGTCTATTCTGGGTTTATAGCTCACAATCAAGTACATCCACCTAGTAGTTTATCAAGCCAACTCTTACTAGTCTCCAATTTAATATTGTTTTTAATAAAATCTTAAAAAAATATGAAAGTTTTCCTTTTATTATTCATAACCTTGCAATTGATCACTATCACAAGTAAGCTATGATCTTGTCGACGCTGAAGCACACTTGTCTAGAAGTATCCTATTCTCAAATACTTCAACTTTTTCCTTTTTTCCATGGGGAAAGAAAGGTGGAAACTACAAAATTACCTGCTAGGATTCTGTCATAGTACATACATACAACCCGAATCTCTTCAAAGTTAGAGTGAACAGGCATCTTCAGGGTAAGCTCACTCCATCGTAGACTCTTTTTCTGTCACCTCTGATCTAGACTAGAGTCAAGAGCAAACCCATCACAAATTAAAAAAATAAAAATAAATCTTCACTTTGACTTAAATCATCATCATCATCACAACATTCCCACTGCTGGGACACAGGCCTCCTCTCTGTGAGGAAGGGAATGTGCTTTAATCCACCACGTGGGCCCAGTGCCGATTGGTGGATGCTAAATGTCTTAGAATTTTTGTTCTAGGACATAGGTTTTAGTTTCCTCATGATGTTTTCCTTCACTGTTTAGGTATTGACCGGTGTTTACTTAAATACAACATGTTAAGTAATATAGTTTTAGAGTCTCGGACTCAGGCAAAGAATTCCACTCCTTAAGCACGCACACACACACACACACATCACATCATCAGCCTATTAATGTTTCCACTGCTGGAACACAGGCCTCCTCTTTGTGAGAGAGAATGTGCATTCACGCACAATCAAATAGTCTCAAAACATTATGTGCGTTTGGGAGAGACCTCCATCGTCCACCAAATGACAAAGAATACCACAATATACAAAAACAAGAAATGCTTACGCAAAATCCAAAATCGACACTAAATTTTTACAACCAGCCAGACCTTTAAATTAGTTTCCAAAAGTAGTGATTCATAAGAGCAAAGTTCCCTCTCGCTAATAGAACTATCTTTGAACTGGCACGCGTTCAAAACATATTCCCCGTTCTTGTAGACAATGGCGGAACTTTGCCACAGTTTGACTTACATCGACGGCGTAATATGTTGATAGATCGCTTCAGCTTATTCGGTAGGGGCAATGGACTTTTAAGTGTTCTTTATAATTGTGATTCAACATTATGGTTAGCAGTAAGAAAGTTAGGAGACTTATCGACTGGGGGATAAGGGGCAAATTAAACTATTGATTTAATATTTAACTTTGGTATGAGGTCTATTTGTGTACATATATATGTTATCATAGAATGGTGACTTTATTCAGGTAATCCTATCCTACTTCCTATTAATATTAGTATCTGGGCGACCGAGATCTGATCGCGTGAAAATAGAGGAAATGACGTTTTCTAAAAATAAAACCTAGCTAACCCAAAACCCCTGCATACTAAATTTCATGAAAATCGTTGGAGCCGTTTCCGAGATTCAGATTCATCATCAGCCTATTAATATTCCCACTGCTGGGACACAGGACTCCTCTCTGTGTAAGGGAATGGGCCATAATACATCACGCGGGCCCAGTGCGGGTTGGTTGGGACATGCCGGTTTCCACACGATGTTTTCCTTCACTGTTTTGAGAGCAGTGGTGATGAAATAATTTACATACAAGTAAAATTTCAAAATTTAAAAAACCCCCGATACATTTTTATTTCATGCTACATAATTTATCTATTACAAAGTAGATACGCTTCGATCGGCAATCTATTGAGTACGTAATTATGACACGATTTTGCGAAAACACCCCGATTCAAACAGTAAAACGCCCATAACTTTTGAACCACTAAACCGATTTTATTCAAACATGGCTAAAAACAATCTCGATTAAGTCACCTTTTAAACAAAAATAACTAAATCAAAATCGGTTCACCCGTTTGGACGCTATGATGCCACAGACAGACACACAGATACACATACACACGGATACACAGATACACACGTCAAACTTATAACACCCCTCTTTTTCCGGCGGGAATTAAAATAAAATTCACCTGTCTGGGTTCAAACCCACGACCCACAACTTGTAAGTCGCGGCCAATACCACTGGGCCACTAATGCTCAGATTCAGATTATATATATACATATATACAAGAATTGCTCGTTTAAAGTTATTAGATAGATATACAAGAATTGTTAATTTAAAGATAAGAGATAGTAATGTAAGTCTTACAGTTTGTTAGATAATCATGCCTCAAAGGGTTTGAGGAACCTAGACGAAAATTGTACTACGAGTAGACCATGATAAAAAATGCTAGTACTTATGTTGGATATTTTTCAATTTTCACGCAGGCGAAGCTTCTAGAAAAAACTATTCATAAATAAGGATACTGTTGACATCCTCCGTGACTTTATTCACAAAGTATAATCACCAGGAAGTGCTCTGAATACCGAAATCCACGCAAAATCCATTTCATTTATTCATTCATAAACTATATACATTGTGTTTGAACATGTTATCATAAAATTATTATTTCTACAAATTAATTTTTTACCTCACAACCAAATACTATAACAAAATAAACAAAATAATTCACTACATAAAAGTTAATAAATTCAATTTCAAAAAAAATATCTTATTCATTACATACATAAAATCACGCCTTTTTCCCATGGGGGTAGGCAGAAACTACAGAACGCCACCTGCTACGATCCTTACATACTTCTTTTGCTTCACACACATTCATACATCTAGTCATACACACACGCCGGTTAGTAAAGAAATCAATTAAAATTAGATTTTTAGTTAATCTAATTCAATATAATAATGAAAGTCACATAGTTATAAAAATTAAACGTCAACCCTATAATTATCTAATACAACAAACAAAAAGACAACAACAAAATTCACATGTCATAAAAGTTAATAAATTAAATGTCACATTCTGTAAAATCAAAAGGTCATTTAACAAATTAAGTAATATAATACAAAATAATAGTAATAAGGAAATTTAAAAAAAACACAACAATACACCACAAAATGAGAATAAGCCCTTCTCTCTTATGCCTACAAGTTTTCAACTGAATAGAAACACCTATGTAACAGGAACGCCCGAAGCTTTGTTTTAAATATCTATCTGCCTAGACTTTTCCCAACCATGTTGGGGTCGGCTTCCAGTCTAACCGGATTCAGCTGAGTACCAGTGTTTTACATGGAGCGACTGTCTATCTGAACTGCAGCTTTGTTTTAAATACGAGTACAAATGTGTAAATCAAACTTTTTAAGTGAAGTGACGATTTATTGAAAATTTGCACTGCTTGATATCTTGGACTGTGTATCAAAACCTCAATCATATCACGTTTATAGGTATGTACATCCAAACAATAATAATTCACTACCGGACATAATCGGACTCCACTGCCGGACATAAGCCTGCCCCAAACAAAGAAGATATCAAAATACCTACGCCGTAAACTGAACATCTGTATGACCCACGTCATAAATCATTTCTTAGTCCAGGTATTAACCTAAATACGGACTACCTCCGCCCTAACTAATGATGACATATATGACAACTATTCAGAGAGCTGTCCTCATAAGTAAGGTATTCTAAATACGCTGCTCAAACCACAGGCGGATCTAGGGAAGGCATGGGGCAACTGCCTCCCCAGAAGACTCAAATAATAGACTTTTGTAAAAAATATTTTTATTTTTCTCTTTTTAGTTGCGGTAGATAATTAGCAAGTTCAATAATTAAGGTAACTATAATGCCTAGAGTTATGCCTCAATAGATTACCCGAATAACATAAAACTAACATCACCAGCTAAAATGAGAGTGTAACAGGGTGAACTGTACATATCTGCGTACCCCTTTATAGCGTACCAGCGTGATAGTATAAAAATAAAATTTAATATATTCATCAGAAATGGGTACAATAGATCTATCCTAATCAAAAACACAGAATTACTAAGGAAGAAGAAGGAGGAATTATTATTATGTTATGAAATGGCGTAAACAATAAACAGACGTGGGATTGCAGCAATCTCGAGAGCTTTGCCGTAGTTTATTGAAGAAGTCTGTTGTAAATCTTCAAAGTTCTTCACATCTTAATCAAATTTTAGTAACCACATAAGACGCACTAGCTTTCAAATAAAAAAATAATTATCAAATCGGCTCACCTAGTAAAAGGTTGTGAGGTAATAAACATAAAAATAAAACTTTTCGAGAACCTCCTCCTTTTTTAAGTCGGTTAAAAGTAAGGAGTTGAAGCTGTGAGTTACCTACGACTATCACCAAAATACCCATAGTAGAATTAGCTAGGCAGGCTTTCACACTGGCCTTAATTCGGTACTGTCATTTTAAAAGAATGAACACACTCCTTACTTGTCTGGCCCCCAGAAAGAAATCCTGGATTCACCCATGGCTCCAAGCATCTTACCATCGAAGGTTTTAGTATAAGTCTACGCACGCCTAAAGCTCGCGATCAAGGCTACAAATCCTTGCTAATTGCCTACCAGTCTACATCAAACAAGGTAATACATTTTCCAAGGAATAAGGTAAATCTTTCGAAGACCATTACAAAATATTTATTTTATAAGTCTCCGAAATTTCTCTACAAACAACCTTTGGCGTAATATAAGCGGAATATAATTAAGTAATTAGTGGAGAATTTAATTTAGGTGTGTTAAATATTTTGATTGTTTTCCTTCGGGTTTATTTTTGGAGATGTCCTGTTTAATTAGGCTAGGGTTTTACGTGCGATCTTGTTTTAGTCTAAGCTGCTTAGTAGTTAAGGGATTGTTGTTAAAGATATGACCTTTATCGAGTAATTTACACTATACTCTTTGCGCTGTAGCATGGTGCGTGTGACAGTTTCAATAACATTTTTTACGCATATACGTATATTCATTTTTGTAGTTTAACGTCATACAGGCAACTATGGTATATGGTATAACTATAATAATCCAGCAATAAGCAGCACGGTTGTGGAATGTATTATCTATTGAAGTAAGACGTGCTCCAACACTGCCATCGTTCAAGAAAATGGTGAATGAGCATTACCTTTTACTATAATTTTTATTCTTGTCCTTTCTCTGTTATATATTTGACATGTATTAGTATATTATGTAACATTGTATGTATGTATTGTATTTTTATTTTAGTCTAATTAATATTATTTTTAATATTTTGTACACTGACAGCCCTAAATTCCTCTCCTATCTTTCAGTCCATCCAAAGGTTGTCTGTAAGAGATTGCCTAGTGCGATAAGACCGCCCATTGTGCACTTGTATATGTGAACGTTTGTCCTGTGTTTTTTTTTGTGGTGTACAATAAAGTATATAATAAATAAATAATTCTAAACAGCTAGTAACAATATTAAATACTTTAAAGTAACAATAGTTTGTTAATAAATTCCTCATAGACAGAATCAGTAGACTTGAAATCGCAGTTAAAATATCTCAACTACACGATGTAAATATAAAAATCAAAACATCGATTTATCGAGTGATTTTCATAAGAAACGTATTATCCTAAACATCTAGTCACTATTATATGGGATTAAACGTCTATTGAAGACTCAATAGTCATTAAATCCTAGTTGAAAGAAATAATCGGGGAAATTGTAGAAATTCATCTCTATCTTAATGAAAATTCTAGTAACTGCTTTTTCTAGTAAAATAGCAGATTAAGGCATACGCTATTATATAATTGGAACATATGTAGCGAACAGGATGGATATCACGTGTGTATATTTTCATATTATTTGTAATTTTATATGAATACAGAATTACTAATTTAAAATATTCTTCACCGTAAAAGCACACTAGGATAAAAAACCGCAGTTTTATAAAATTTATTCTTTGTAATAATATTGAATTTGTTATTGTACACTTATTGTTATTAATTATTTGTTGTATTAATTCCAGTATATTTCCGATTTAAATTAATTTATTAATTAAATGTTAATAATAATAAATTATATTTTTATTCGTTGTATTAATTATTTGTTGTGTAAATGCCAGTATATTTCAGGTTTAAATTAATTTATTAATTAAATATTAATAAATTATATTTTGATTCGCTTGATTTAATTTGTTTCACAAAATTAATTATAATTATAAATAAATAAATGGCAATGCCAACTTACCTTGTGTTATCAATAGAAATATAAATATTCTAATCGCAATCCTTAAGTTGAACATTTTTTACAACCAACTATTTCGAATTTAACTTCTATAACAATACTAAACTATCACTTAACTTTATATATATACATTGAAATAATACAAACACTAATTAATTTTTGTGTAGCACTGCACTGTTCGTAGCGTATTTATTCATTGCGTATTGTCGTAGCGCGTAGCGGCGTAGCGAGCGCGTAGCAGACGTGCGCTACCGGCGGGTCTGCGAGGAGACTGGCTATTATACAGGGCGCGCTTAAGCGCTAGGGGCTCTTGCGGGTTGATGAACGAGGTTACTCATCTGTTTGTTCTTTTCAAATGGAATCTCTAACGGGGCTCTTTTCACAGCCGCCCAAGAGGGTAGCATGTTCCATTTCGGAGGTACTCTTAAGGAAGTAGCTGTTGATTACTGTTTTAATACTCTTTAAATGTTTTAGATTTGTACGTTTGTTGAAATGTTTTTTTTTTGCTTTTGTTTTTTCACGGACTATTTTTATTGCGTTATCAAAGCTTTTTCAGCTACGGTCAAACATGAGTGCTCACCAAAAAAAAAAAAATTCAAAAATTCATTTATTTTATTGAGGAAAAAAATACCTTCAGCTAGTTCAGCAAAATGTTCGCATCAATTTTATTTTCTGTTGGGTTATATCTTTGTTTTGGTGTGTCAGAAGCCACCACCGGTCTCGTTTATAAGACACACGACTCATATAACGTTATTGGTTCTTTTATTTATTTAGTAGCGATCGTCTGAGACTGCTCTTTGTATTTCGGGACAAAGACGTCCTATATTAAAATCGGGAGAGATATCAACAAAGTATAGGTATATGGTTAGGAACAATATTACTTTTAAGAAGCTGTCATTTTGCAAAGGGTTTATAGGCTATATTATGTCATCATCTGCCTAGCCTTTTTCCCAATTATGTTGGAGTCGGCTTCCAGTCTTACCGGATTCAGATGAGTACCAGTATTTTAATTAGAGCGACTGCCTATCTGACCCCCACAACCCAGTAACTGAGTAACACGATACCCCTTGGTAAGACTGATATCTGATCTCAAACTGCTGACAACTCGTAACGACTGTCACAGATCTTCAAATGACAGCCGGGACCAACGGTTTAGCGTGCTTTCCGAGGAAACGGAGCAATCTCGGTATGTTGAAATTGTCACCCATTCACGGGCCGACCTCGTCAAGCGTTGCTTAACCTTGAAGATCGACCCGCGCGGCTGTTATTATTTAGCCACGAGCTCCTCGATAGGCTATTATTATGTGTAGAGTTATATTCTTTTAGTCAAGTAAACTTTGCCTGGTTGTGGAGCAGCACTTTTGGATAAAGTTTTTTCTTATTATGTTTTTATATTATTCCACAGCAGGGCCTTCCCTCTTTCCACTATTTCTGATCTAATAGTATAGTAGGCAATCCGTAAAAAAAATGTGTTTTTCATCCCACCTTCACTTTTAGGGCGTTTTGTCGTAAATTATAAAGTTTCAGTATCATGCGAACCATATTTTATAAAAGTTTTAAATATTTTTGCCATCAAATACAAAAATCTATTAGGTGAACTAAAATCATTCTTAAAATATCTAGTATATACCATATAGAACTGCTCTTCTGGGCATAAAGTATTTTCGGAACGGCATCTAAGATTTACCATCGGATACCTGTGGACATTTTGAACACCAAGGAACTTCCACTTTTAAAATATAAATTGCATCATTTTTTAATTGACAAAGCTTACTACACGATCTAAGATTTTCTTAATAATTGGTACCTACTACAATCTGTCACCATGCACCTAAATCTTATTTTGTAAGATTTGATTTATAAGTGATACATACAAGGATCTACAAGTCTCTTATTGAGTCTGTTCAAAGGAAAATCTTGCGGTATTTGGACTTCAAGGCTAGGCAATTATCGGTCAACTATGAACACCGTTGTAAGCGGTATCATTTCTTACCGTTGAAAGTGAGACGTAATATCAATGATATCTGTTTTTGGTTAGCATCGCAAACGGCTCCGTCGATTGTCCCGAACTACTCAGCAAAATACTACTTCGCACTAATACAAACAACTTAAGAAAACGGCCGCTACTCCATGTACCATCCACATCGACTAAGTACAGGCGCAACGCCTTCTGCATACGAAGTGTTATAGCTTTCAATAGCTTACCATCACATCTGGAAATCGATTTATTTGGCACCAGCGCACATAAAATTAGAATGATTTTAAACAAGGAGTATTTTGGTGACAACCATAAATAGCTTTTCTGATTTTGAGGTTGCACGACTTGACTTACCTAAATAATAATAACATAATAATAAAAGGTTGCATACAGTATGTTGTCTCGACACGCCTAATATGTTTACATAGTTACCTTACCTTACTGTTTGTTTGATCAAATCGCTGTAACTGGTCAACGCAAATAACGCGTATTTATGTAGATATTTACATGTGGAAGCTTGTAATTAGCAAATGTCCTTACTTACGCATGATATTCAAGATTGTTATTAGTCTGTAAGCTTTTTTAAAATTAAATAAATAAATAAATATGATTTTGTTATATTGCATGTTGTCATAATTATTGTATGCCAGTGGCATAATGGAACTGTAATTTACCTAATATTTGTCTGTATAAGCTATGTAATGCAATACAATAAAAAAAAAGTTGCATACATACGTTTCATTTGGCCTCATATACGTCTACACATACGACAAAAATATCCTAAATAAAAATCAAAAGCTAATATTTTCATTGTTCGGCATTATTTAGAAAATTTGAAATTATCCTCATCTTCATAGGCTTGACCCCCAGTCATAGTTGAAAACCAATATTTTTCACGGAGACACTACCTAACTGACTCCTGACTGACTGGTGAAATTTCGGGCTTTCTATCTATTTAATATCCGTAAAATCATCTATATCTATAAAAGCGAAAGGTGACTGACTGACTGACTGACTGACTGACTGACTGATCAATCAACGCACAGCCAAAACTGCTAAGCCTAGAAGCATGTAATTTGGCAGAAAGGTTCTTCAAGTGACGTAAGTGTGCACTGAGAAAGGATTTTTGGAAATTTTACCCCTAAGGGGGTAAAAAGGGGGTTGAAAGTTTGTATGAAAAATCTAATTCCTTCGACCAACATTCTTGAAACTTAGCACAAATAGTATTCTCAGTAAATGACAAAGATTGACATTATTAGTTTTTCGAAACTACCCCCAAATGATGATTTAGGGGGTGTTGAAGTTTGTATGGAAAAATCAGATTTCTTTGATCAATAAACTTGAAACTTGCCACAAATACTTATCTAAATGAATAATAAAGGTTGCTACTATAATTTTTTGAAACTACCCCCAAAAGACGATTTAGGGGTTTTAATTTTTTTTTGAAGAATCTTATTACTTCAGTTAATAAACTTGAAACTTTACTTACATACCAATCTAAATAAACAATAAAGGCTTTCATTGTTGGTTTTTCGAAACTACCCCCAAAAGATGATTTAGGGGATGTAATTTTTATTGAAGAAGCTGATTTCTTGGGTGAATAAACATGAAACTTGACATAAATACCATCCTAAATAAACAATAAAGGTTGTCATTATTAATTTTTTGCAACTACCCCCAAAAGACGATTTAGGAGGTATTACAGTGTTTTTGAAAAATCTGGTTTCTTGGTTCAATAAACTTGTCACAAATACTAACGTAAATGAATAAAAAAGGTTGCTATTATAATTTTTTGAAACTACCCCCAAAAGACGATTTAGGGGTGTTAATTTTTTTTTGAAGAATCTTATTATATAAATAGACTATAAAGGCTTTCATTGTTAGTTTTTCGAAATTACCCCCAAAAGATGATTTAGGGGATGTTAAATTTTTTGCAGAATCAGATTTCTTGGGTGAATAAACATGAAACTTGACATAAATACCATCCTAAAGAAACAATAAAAGTTGTCATTATTAGTTTTTTGCAACTACCCCGAAAAGACGATTTAGGAGGTATTACAGTGTTTTTGAAAAATTTGATATTTAGGGTCAATAAACTTGAAACTTGCCACAAATACTAACCTTAAGGTTGCTATTATTATTTTTTGAAACTACTCCCAAAAGACGATTTAGGGGATGTTATTTTTTTTGAAGAATCTAATTTCTTGGGTTAATCAATATGAAAATTTGCTTAAATACCAACCTAAATAAACAATAAAGGTTTTCATTATTAGTTTTTCGAAACTACCCTTAAAATACGATTTCGGGGTGGTAAAGATTTTTGATTACTTTTACTGCACATAGCTTCTTTTTAAGATGTAGGGGAGCACTTAGGAGGGATTTTTGGAAATTCAACTTTTGAAGGGGTTAAAAGGGAGACATTTATTTGTATGAAAAATCTTATTCCTTTGGCAAAATAATAAAGGTTGGCATCATAAGTTTTTCGGAATTATCCCCAGAAGACGATTTCGGTGTGTTAAAGTTTCTTTGAAGAATCAAATGGCACTAATACGGGGAACTACCGAACTGGACCGTTTGTCTCAGGTAAACGTTTTAGTGTTACGTAATTTACACTGTATTAGGTTTTTGTGTTGTGTCGCGTAATTTACGCAGCATTCGTTTTCATACTAAAGTAATTTTTGGGCCACCCGAAATTATGCGTCTCAAAAAACCCGACCAGTCTTCTGCTCCTTTCTATACATATTAAAAACATATCTTCTTCTATACATATAAAATGCTTTGTCCTGAATGACTGACTGACGGATCAACGCACAGCCTAAACCGCTGATCGTAGAGACCTGGAACTTGGAGAGTATGTTTTTGTATGACGTAGGCATCCGATAAGAAAGGATTTTCCAAAATTCTTCCCCTAAAGGGGAGAAAAAGGGGGACAAAGTTTGTATGAAAAATCTAATTCCTTCAGCTAATATTCTTGAAACTTGGCATAAATAGTAATCTAAGTAAATGATAAAAGTTTGACATTATTAGTTTTTTGAAACTACCCTCACAAGTCGATCAAGGGGTATTGAAGTTTGTATCGAAGAATTTTATTTCATGGGTTACTAAACTTGAAACATTGCACAAATACTAACTTAAATAAATTATAAGGTTGTTATTATTAGTTTTTCGAAACTACCCCCAAGAACAGATTTAGGGGGTGTTAAAGTTTTTTTGAATAATCATATTATAGGTCTACCAGAATCTCATGGCAAATGTGGAAATAAAAAATTGTTGTGTGCAATACTGGGGAAATTGGATTAAACGATCTTGATACTGTTTAATTTTTATTTATGTCTTTAGTAATAATGAACATGAGGTACCTATATTATAGTAGTCACAGCGGATCTTTGTGTCTTTGAACTTGGTCCTGCCTACCATTGCGTAAGAAACAGTTTGTCATCGAGTATATTGCATAGAGTAAGCGAGATAGGACGATGTGACATACATAAGCGAGTGAAAGAGACAGTTATACAATGCTATCTTCACCTTCAACATTGACACAAAAATAGCTACTGCGCGGGTTCTTGCAACCAATTCAGAGACACAAAGATCCACTGTGAGTATTATAGGTATGTGTATGAATAATGTTGTTATACATCGGGTTCTTAACATAGGAAAAATAAATCAATTGAATATTAATTTATGTACAAATTTATTATATATCATTTAAATCATACTAATAACTTAAAACCTCATTCAGAACTAGAAAACTAGAATACGATTCCATGTACTCCACTGGGATTTCAAAAACTTGTATCTTTGTAGTTGTATGTCATCTCTCTCCATCAAAATGGTTCTTTTTCATTGGCATTTAACATATTCAAAACCAATATCTTTATGTATAAAGTCTGTAAAAAATAATAAAATGTATCATGTAGTCTTATAGTCATTCATCATCATCACTCTATATATACTTTTTTATGTAAGTTTTATGGCCTGGTTGCTAGGACCTTTTAGCCACGTCTTTGGAAAGAGTTTTGGATCTTATATTTATTCTTTAGTATGCATTAGAATGCGGATGTAACAGATTCTAATGTTTTTTGGAGTATTTGGCAGCAAATTATATCGAGTCAGTCTTCCCAGTAAGCTTTGCAGAGGCAGTCAATACTACAATAAAATACTTCGCTCCACTATCCCGAGATCGCTTCTGTCAATGATTTTACAAATTGTCCAGTTGCGTAGACAGTTGAGACACAAAACTACACTAATAATATATCACAATACCCACTAGGAATCAATTTGCAAATAATATTAACAGCCACTGAACTTCACTCAACAAAAGCCCGCCAAAAACTTCCGTCTATATACACGTCCCACTGCAGGAATGATCGCGGATAATCCTGTAAAGTTTTGTGGCGATCGGAGCCTTTTTTTATATTCACAAAACATTTATTTACACCAATTAGTAAAATTAAATTAAGGAGTCACACTTATGATTGAGCCTTACCTACAACACTATGCGCCGCGCTTGCAACATTTAAAAAAAAAATGTCAATGGCAGCTGTCAGTTTAATCTACGAAATTAAAAATCAGAGTATAGAAAGTTTCTAGATACCAATTGAATTCAATACAAGATATATCTTGATGGTAATACTTACCTCTCTGGGTATGGGACCCTTAAAATACGAGTATTATTGTGTCGTATCCCACGTCGTATTGCATCAATGCACCTTTTCTGTGAAAACGTTATTCACAGTGCGCAATTTCATTAGTCATAACGAAGGCTTCATGTTTCCTAGAAATCGTGAGCAGATCAAAGTGATGAAGTTGCCAATGACATCTGTTTGTAATGATTCTACACAGAGGGAAATTGGAATCTGAAACTTCGACTGAATAGACCTCTTTGGTGGATGTCAAAATCAATTCATGACGCAAAAGATTTTTTGGTATAGCAACTCAATTAGGGAAATAAACTGTAAATTTTGCTTTCAAACAAAAACGGAACTTTCTAAAACATTGTATCGATTTTGAATCACCGTTGTGGTAGGTATATCTACTCGTTTCACGTTACTTTGAATGACAATTATCTAAAATTTTATGATACGACGTCAAATTGCTATTCGACGACAGTAAAAAATCATCCAGGATTTTTATGTGAATATCGAGAATAAAATACATTTATACGAATATCGGCACGTGTCTTTGAATCGTGGATTGTATTTCAGAAGGTAGATAGAGCTCATCGAAATCCGTTGCTCTGGAGACATCCAACCTTTGTATCACTTTCTTAGATTAAAAAAAACGGAAGAGAATTGAGATCCATAGCAAAAATCATTTTATATTAATACAATGCTAATGTAAGTACTTCAATATTTAACGATCAGAGGGCAATGTCCGCTCCGTCGAAATGCTCGGATGATATAATCAAGACAACTATGACGAAGGGAGAGGGTAGGCAGGAAGTTAGGGGTGCAGATGCATTTACACAATAAAATAATAAACGAAGAAAGTCGTATTTTATTTATCATCCCCAAGTTAGAAGTTGGGGATGTTTTGTGTTATTGAGTCATGCTTGACAATCAATAAAGGTCTAGTTGAATTAATTTATAAACATAACTTATAATAGGTTTGAGAATTACACAAGAGTTTTGCTTAGAAATGAAAATGCAAATCAAATGCAAATGTTTAGAGTGTTAACAAACAACTAGTATTACGTATCAACGTAAAGATACTTCACCATCTTGATTAAAATAGTTTTAATCCTGTTCGTTCATCTCTCAATAGCACTGAAGACGTAGTACTAAATTATAAGATAGATTAACTTATTTTTAGTTTATATTCAATACTAGTGTCCCTGGCTTTGCCTGTGACATATTATTTAAAAAACCTTCCAAGTTTCTCAGTATTTCTCGGTGAAAACCGCATGAAAATCGGTTCAGTAGTTTTTGAGTTTATCGCGAACAGACGCGACGAGGGACTGAGTTTTTAACCCCCGACGCAAAAACGACGGGCTTTTATAAGTTTGACTTGTATGTGTGTGCGTGTCTATCTGTGGCATCGTAGTTCTCGAACGGCTGAACCGGGATTTTTCGCAAGATATCATGTGATAATTACGCGTTTCGATATATTGTTGATATATGTAGTTTAAAAAGCATGAAATTAAAAATAAATATAAAATTAAAAACCCCTACACAAAACCCTCTAAAAAGCAAAAAATAAGCCTCGTACTCGCGTCGGGGAACCGCTAAGTAAATAAAATAAACTGCTGTAAACGCCGGCAGTTCCTCGACGCGAGTTCGATGCTTTGCTTTTTGCTTTTTTAGAGGTTTTTGTACCGGGGGTTTTTGAATATTAAATTTACATACATACATACATAAACTCACACCTTTTTTCCATGGGGCTAGGCAGAAACTACAAATATTGCTGGGCTGGGCGGCGTTTGGAAAACTTCGTCGAGTCTTCTCGTCGCGTATCCCACAAAGCCTGAAGACTAAAGTCTTCAACCAGTGCGTCCTACCTGTTATGGCCTACGGTGCCGAGACGTGGAAACTCACAATACGGCTGGTTCATCAGTTCAAAGTTGCTCAGCGAGCTATGGAAAGGGCTATGCTCGGAGTCTCTCTAAGGGATCGAATCCGAAACGAGGTAATCCGGCAGAGAACCAAAGTTGTCGACATAGCTCACAGAATAAGTAAGCTGAAGTGGTAATGGGCCGGCCATATAAGTCGTAGAACCGATGACCGTTGGGGTAAACGTGTTCTTGATTGGAGACCGCGAACTGGTAAACGTTAGGTAGGACACCCTCAGGCTAGGTGGAGCGACGACCTTCACAGGGTGGCTGGTAGCAGCTGGATGACAGTTGCCGTAAATCGAACCAAATAGCGTGCAATTGGAGAGGCCTATGTCCAGCAGTGGACTGCTATAGGCTGATGATGATGAATCATACTGGACAAGGTTTCGTTTTTGATGTAGGGATCTAGAGGAGCACGAAGAAGGAATGTGCGGCAAATCAACCTTTCACCATCATCACCATTTCAGCCAAAAAACGTCCACTGCTAAACATAGGCCTTCCGCAAGCGCCGCCACACTGATCGGTCCTGTGCGTTTCGCATCTACCGGACTCCCGCAGCCTTGACCAGGTCGGACTTCCTAATTTGCGTTTTCCGGTTCGCAGTCACCACTGAACTGTCAACCTTTAAGGGGGTGAAAAGGGGGCAATTTGTTTGTATGAACAGTCTCATTCCGTGGAGATAAAGTAAATAATCAAAATTTACATAATACGTTTTTTAAAACTACCTCCCCCTGATAGGGTTAAGTGATTTTAGTTTTTTGAGACATCTTACTGAGCAATCTAACTAAAATAAACAAAAAATTAAAAAGAGAAAAAGGGTATATTAAGTTTTATTATTTATTTATTATTTATTAGTAACCTAAAATGTATTATTCTTTGGTCAAATAACGAATCGTCCCAAAACTATAAACCGTAGAACTTTACGAAACCACATTTTTATTTGGTTTAATAACAGCTTATTTTTGGTTGCCATCATACGACCGAAGTCGCGGGCGGAGTTAATATTATAAATGTGAAAGTAACTCTGTCTGTCTCTCTGTCTACTTTTTCACGCTTAAACCGCTGAACCGATTTAAATGTAATTTAGTTCGGGGATATTTTGAGACCCTGGGCAGGACATAGGATAGTTTTTATTCAAACATACTTACGGAAATCATACTTAAGGGAGTGGAAAGAGGGGTAGAAGTTTGTATGGAAAACCTACAATATTAAGCCGCGATATAAAAAAATAAGCAATTCGAATTACTAATGCTTCGCAGACGAAGTCGCGGGCAACAGCTAGTTCAAATATAAAAAAACAGCATGGATCAAGGCTTAGCACCGAAATATAAGCCGCCTTTAGCTAATGAAAAAACCGTAAGACGTCTCCGAAAGAATAGTTGTGTAAAAGTTTTAAAATACGCTGGAAACAGCTCACATTTGATAGCAATTCCCCTGCTGGGAATCCAGCTTCCATACGTTCGAAACTTTTGAGATATTACAATGAAACAAAGGCTAAGTTAGTTCTTCGGTTATTATCTGCTCGCTATGTAAATTTTATTGCAGCAACTTCAGGAATCCGTTTTATTTGTTCGTGTACAGAGAGAGAATATATCAAGCAATTGGTAGTGATGATGTGTTAAGGTTTTCATTATTATAAGTGTTCTTGGTCTGACGGTGTGTATTTGTTGGAGTGTCCTAAATGTTCGTTCACCAGTACACTTGATGATTTGAGTAACGCCGTCGGAGCGATACACCTGGTCACCTAGATCTGCTGGGCACAAACAGTATAGCAAGATGTATTTACCGTGGATATGAAAAGAAGAACTTAAAAGTAACACAAAAGTGTGTCTATGGTACAAACTTTATATTGCCTGTAAAAAACTCTACTTTAGTTATTTAGTTTTCTTTATAAATGGACTGTAGAAAGTGTAGGCTGGTAATTGATACAATTTGCTTGTTTTATTAATATTTTACTATAACTCACATGAAACTTGTCGTTCACAGTCGACAGGATATAGAGAAGAGAGCGTATGCCAGTTGCTTACACAGAAAATATATAGTAACAGATTACACAAGAAACGTAATAACTTTGTGTTTTTTTATTTTTTTTATTTATGATGGGTTTGCTCTTGACTCTAGTCTAGGTCAGAGGTGACAGAGACAGAGTCTACGATGCTATCAACTATGCCAGTGAGGATCAAATGTCATGATATAGGAAAGGAGCATATTTCCACCAATGTGGCTCAAGGCACATTTTTCATTACGTGTGAATTAGAACTTAAGCACACATTTTGGTCAATTTCTAGTGGGATGTGACCACTCAAGTTTAATCAATGGGTTTAAAGCTAGGATTCCGGTACTGAATATTAATTAAATCGCGCCTTGGTCTAAAAAGACTTATAAGCCGTATAAAATCTAATATCGGAATTTTTGAGCTGGGATAAATCCGTGCGAATGAAAATAGTAGCTACGGCTAGTTCCGGCTTTAGTTACGGAGTAGGTAGTTAATTTTATTGCAAATTAAAGTGAAAAACTTTGTGCCTAGACTGAGCTGATCTTATTATAGTGCAACCGAAAATACTTGCATTATACTATCTATCTATCTATATATAAAACTACTATATATATAAAACAATAAGTATGTATGTATGTATGTTCCTTATAGACTCCGAAGTGGATGGATCGATTTTAATGAAATTTGGCATGGAGATAGTTAGAGACCATGGGAAGGAAAACGCAAGCGCTTTTCATGCGAGCGAAGCCCTGGGCAGAAGCTAGTTTATTATAATCAAGCCAATTTTGCTAACCTAGAAAACTGAGTAACTTTTATTTTATTTTCAACCTATAGGTATTGTTCCTAAAAAAAGTTCATCCCTTTCGGGTGTGTAGGATGCATCGCCAAATCCACCGTAGACGCCTCTTAGTCACACTATCGTTTCCGAGGCCTCCCCAGACAACAACTATCGTCTTCTGGCTCCCACTGCATGACGAATAGGGCACATTTATCTTGATTCTATCATATATGTTGAAAGTAAGTAAGTTTTCTCTGAACCAACATACTATACTGTGATTTTTAATTTCGTAGATTAAACTGACAGCTGCCAATGACTTTATTTTTTTTAAATGTTGTAAGCGCGGCGCATAGTGATGTAGGTAAGGCTCAGTCATAAGTGATTCATCGAATCGATGTGAATTTCCTCAATTTCATTTTACTAATTGCTGTAAATAAATGTGTTATGAATATAAACGTTATATATTTAAATATTCATACACATAGTATATTTTATTGTGTTAAATATGAAATCAACAATAAAATAGGTGCAATCGATAAAATTAAGTCTGACATAAATGAGTAGAAAGTTAGAAACTAAATAAGGGCCGCTAGTATCTTAACAAATGTATTTTTTTTGCCGTAAAAATAGTTCAATTTTCGATCTACTTCGATCAACTTTCGATCACTCAGGATAATCCGGATACGAAACTATTTTTATGTAACGAAAAAGTGACAAACTCCCAAATGTCAGTTTAGTCTACCAAATTAAAAATCATAGTATAGAAAGTTTCTAGATACCAATTGAATTCAATAAAAGATTTTCAATATAGAATTCAATACAAGATACCTCTTGATGGTAATACTTTCCTCTCTGGGTATGGGAACCTTAAAATACGAGTATTATTGTATCCAATCCCACGTTGTATTGCATCATTGCACCTTTTCTGTGAAAATGTTATTGACAGTCGGCAATTTCATTAGTCATAACGAAGGCTTCATGTTTCTTAGAACACGAGAGCAGATCAAAGTGATGAAGTTGCCAATGACATTTGTTTGTAATGATTGTACACAGAGGGAAATTGGAATCGTGTAGATTGTGAATGTGAAACGAAGACTGAATGACTCTTTGGTGGATGTCAAAATAAATTGATGACGCAAAAGAAATGCGTTGAAAGGAATGCTTGAATTTGTAGCCTCAAAGGAAATATCATGAGTTTTATTTGGTGGGTGAAGAAAATACTTAAAAGATTGAAAGTTATAACTGCTGTTGTCTTTACCTTCGGTTGCAGTTGGCTGGTAATGTCCATTGTTTTTTAGAGTTCCGTACCCAAAGGTTAAAAAAGGGACCCTATTACTAAGAGTCCGGGATCCGTCTGTCTGTCTCTCACCAGGCTGTATCTCATGATCCGTGATAGCTAGACTGTTGAAATTTTCACAGATAATGTATTTCTGTTGCCGCTATAACAACAAATACTAAAAACAGAATAAAATAAATATTTAAGTTTGGCTCCCATACCTCCGTGCGCGAGTCCGAATCGCACTTGGCCGGTTTTTTTGGTATAGCAACTCAATTAGGGATCTGTAAATTTTGCTTTTAAACAAAAACGGCACTTTCTAAAACATTGTATCGATTGAATCACCGTTGTGGTAGGTATATCTACTCGTTTCACGTTACTTTGAATGACAATTATCTAAAATTTTATGATACGACGCCGACGTCAAATTGCTATTCGACGACAGTAAAAAATCATCCGGGATTTTTATGCGAATATCGAGAATAAAATACATTTATACGAATATCGGCACGTGTCTTTGAATCGTGGGATTGTATTTCAGAGGGTAGGTAGAGCTCATCAAAATCCGTTGCTGTGGAGACGACCAACCTTTGTATTACTTTCTTAGATTAAAAAAAACTGGCCAAGTGCGAGTCGGACTCGCGCACCGAGGGTTCGTACAAATCTCAGCTCAAAGGTATTATAGACCTGAGTATTTGATATGAATTTCAATTAAATACCTCTACGAGTACGCGATCATGAGGTAAGGGGTAGTAAGTTTAAAATTTTAAAAATATTTTTATTATATGATGTAACTAAAAATTTACGGTTTTCGAAATGTTTCCTTTATCTGTGCTATAAGACGTTGCTGCGTACCAAATTTCAAGATTCTGGGTTCACGGGAAGTACCTTGTAGGTTTTGATTCCCTTGCGAGTGTCGAAAATTTGCGGCAATTTGCTGCATAACCGGCTGTGTCTTTTGATTGCGTTGGCTTAGAAGTTTGATTTTTTCACAGCTTTAAGGGAAGTAGACTTGAGTATTTAAAACAAATTTCAGCTTGATACCTTTACGCGTTTCTGAGAAAAAGGGTCTTGACAGACAGACGGAAGGACAACAAAGTGATACTATAAGGGTTCCGTTTTTTTCCTTTCGAGGTACGGAATTCTAAAAAACGGAAGAGAATTGAAATCCATAGCAAAAATCATTTTATATTAATACAATGCTAATGTAAGTACTTCAATATTTTACCATCAGAGGGCAATGTCCGCTCCGTCGAGATGCTCGGATGATATAATCAAGACAACTATGACGAAGGGAGAGGGTAGGCAGGAAGTTAGGGGGTGCAGATGCATTTACACAATAAAATAATAAACGAAGAGAGTCGTATTTTATTTATCATCCCCGAGTTAGAAGTTGGGGATGTTTTGTGTTATTGAGTCATGCTTGACAATCAATAAAGGTCTAGTTGAATTAATTTATAAACATAACTTTGTACAGGTTTGAGAATAACACAAGAGTTTTACTTAGAACTGAAAATGCAAATCAAATGCAAATGTTTAGAGTGTTCACAAACAACTAGTATTAAGTATCAACGTAAAGATACTTCACTATCTTGATTAAAATAGTTTTAACCCTGCTCGTTCATCTATCAATAGCACTGAAGACGTAGTACTAGATTATAAGATAGATTAACTTATTTTTAGTTTATATTCAATACTAATGACCCGCCCTGGCTTCGTCCGTGATAAAATTATAAAAAACTTTCTCGATTCTCACTCTTTCTATCAGTGAAAATCGCTTGAAAAACCGTTCAGTTGTTTTTGAGTTTATCGCGAGCAGACGCGGCGAGGGACTTAGTTTTTAACCCCCGACGCAAAAACGACGGGGTGTTATACGTTTGACGTGTCTGTGTGTGCGTGTCTGTCTGTGGCATAGTAACTATAGACGCTATAGACGGATCTGTATGAAATTTGGTATAGAGATAGATTATAGTCAGAAATAACATATAATATACTTTTTTCGCGAGAATTTCCTTGGGAGAGTTTCCTTGGGATAAGAAAACACTAATCACGCGGGCGAAGCCGCTGGCAGAGGCTAGTACATTTTTTTTTTTTGTTATTTTTTATTCCTTTCTTTTAATTTGTTTTCTTGCAATGACAGGAATATTTACTTTTTAAAGTATTATATTATTTTATTTTAATTATTGTGAATGTGAAGACTATGTCGATCATTATTTTGTTTTTAATTTTAATTTATATTAGTTTTTAATCATTGTCTGGCAGTTTGAGTAGTTCATGCGGCCTACCCGAATGTCCTTTCTTTGGTATGGTTCATCGAATCGTTGAGTTGAGTTGACAAATACGTGCACTGACTGGACAGGTCCACTCAATCTGGCTGGTTCTTTCCTCAAAAGTCCATTTCAGACATCAGTCTACATGGTCTTCACATGGTCTAACCAAGATTTTGTCAGGACTTTAAAAGAGATTGTGACCTCCAAGTTTGTTTCGGCCCTTCTTCTCAGAGTAGTCAGATAGGAAACGCCGACCTCATCTAGTTTAAAAAAAAATATGTTAGACATGTGAAAGTGTTTGTACAAACCAACTTACAGAAAAAAAAACATTTATCATTTATCCGGACTTGTACAAATATAATTTTAAAGCCATCGATACCAATTAATTTTATCGATAAAAACACCCCTCATAAGGGGTGCAATCACCACCCCCTCAAAGATAGAGCAGTTTTAGTACCTGTCTTACTTGGCTTTGTTTAAAGCGTATTGTCAAAGCTTTTATACGGGAAATCTGTGGGTCAGTCACACCAAAAGATCGCTGGATGTCTTGCGCATACAGTATAATAACATCTTCAGGATGGTGTTGGGGTTTCCTCGCTTCTGTAGTGCATCGGGGATGTTTGCACTGTATCACACTGACGGCTTTCATGCCGTCATCCGCAAAAAAACTGTCTCCCTGATCTGCAGAATGCGAGGCAGCTGCAACGGAATTCTGAAGACTGTAGCTGATAGGATCTCCTCTCCGCTATGGAGATCCCTTATTAGGCGGGTGATATAATTCTTAATTGTGTTATTTATTTTTATTTTATTTTATTGTATTTTAATTTGTATTTTAATTTTTTATGTTTTTATCAATCGAACTGTATGGATCAAGTTATCCGAAATAAATGATTTTGAATTTTTGTTTTTTTTTTTTAATAGTCTAACAACCATGACTTTGGAGCTAGGTATAATAGAAGCGCACATTAATTTAATGTTATATTTACGGCCATAGCAAGAATCTAAAAAATATATTTAACTAATACACAAAAGTCAATCTTTAAACAAAATTTCACACGTTTTTATTGCATTTCCCAAAATTCTGCAATCATTTTTTTAGTCTTTGAGTTGTTCTACACACTGACATGAATCACTGTTCTAATCCAATAAGTTTAAATTTGATTATTGCTTTAAAAGAACCTTGGAGACCTTAATTTTTTTTGCAGAATTTTAGGAAATGCAATAAAAATGTTTGGGGCTAAAATCCCATAAGTGGGGTGTTTTCATCGATAAAATTAAGTGTATATAACGGCCTTAAAGTTTTATTACTAAAATACCGGATACATTGTATACAAAATAATCCCCAGAACTGTTAAAAAATCTTCACAAAGAATTATCGATTGTCGAAAAGAAAGCGTTCGTTGGAATTTCACCCCTCAAGTAGTCACACGATGGGTTAAAGTTCGTAAAAGAACAAATATGCCGATAACAGTTAGTTTTTTTATTGCCTCAACCAAGAACACTCACAATTGCCATTCTCAGTTTTGGGTTCATCGGCCGCAGAAGTCAGAAAAACATAATCGCAATTCCTCAATTTACAATTCAAATGTAGGTCCAAAAAATCGTAAAGACTAGCAAAGATACTGTTGTAATAAATCAAAACTTGGCTTGAAGGCACGTTTCTTTGGCAGCCATGGGTCGGCATTTTCATTGTAGTGTCGGAATGAAAAACAATATTATGTGGAGTACAATGGCTTCCAGGCAGTTCCAGGCAAGAGGCCAGCAACCCAGTTGTGTGAACTGTGAACTATAGGAGGGTTACAATGCGTTATTATTGCGCAAGACACTGCGTAAAAAAGTATTGCACTCTTTATGTGAATTGCTCGTGTTTTATTGTAAGTTTTCTTCTTTAAAAAAATACTGTTTAGTCTCCAACAATTACATAGTCTATAGAAAAGTTACTATCAGATATCTTATAATAGTTATTTATGCTACAAGTGCGGAAGGTAGGTGATTTCCGATGAGTGGCATTTTATTCACGAGCGAGCGAAGTGAGTGAGTGAATAAATCGACACGAGTCGGCAATCATCTTACGTACGTGTATCATACAACATTTTACTATGCATTGTGCGAGAAAACTAAATTAAATTCATAAAATAAAATTAATAAAATGGCGGGCTTATTCAAGCGCGTTCAGCATATGCACAGATTAACTAATAGTACCTCGGGCATATCTACTGCGCATGTGCAAATAGCTGTCACATCGTAACGCAATAAGGCACGAGCAAAATATACGTTCTGCCAATCATCATATTTAATTAATATTTAAAATATTTTTTTTGATCAAAATCTAAATCTTGATTCTTTTTAATAAAAAACGCCTAAAATGAAGTATTAGTTTTATTCTACCTTTTATATGAATGATAATCTGTACATAACTAATTTTTTAAACTTTTCTCAAATAATAAAAACTGTATGCATACAGTTTTTATTATTTGAGAAAAGTCGGGCTGACGTTGGAGTTAAAAATAAAAAAAATACAGGAAAGTAAAAAGCACTAGTGAAAAAAAGGGACACTTTCCGCACAGTTCGGCTGCTTGGAAAACCGCTCTTTTCGAGGACATGCATTGTAAAATATATTAATACAATAAAAATAATAATGGCAATAAAGTCACATATACGTTTCATAATTAACCTGCACCTTTCACAAGCAGATCAATGAATCGACGTATGAGCGCTGTTTCTATTCTGTCCGCTACCATTTTCAGGATGCCGTTACGGCTCCCCCTCATACTGTGCACTACATAATCTAATTCTAACGCATATTTGCAAAGAAATCATCTATGTGCGCAACCGCAAACATGCCTGTAGCACAACAGTACCGCGGAAGCCGCACCAGAGTCCTGAAACGCTATTATATTGGCCTCGGAGTGCATTATAGGCCCGCTTTGTGAAACAAGCCCATAGAACACCCGTATAATTAATTTAACGTCAACTTTTATCATAGCAGTGTAAAGCTGGAAACAAATTATCGGACGAGGCTGACAGCCGCAACTTATAGAGTATCTGTGTAATGAATGTACACTACATTGTGCAAACTATCGGACGTAAGTCGTGGACGTGACCTTGGGCGTTTGGACGTCCGATAGAGATCTGGTCCGCTGGATGTTTGTGTCAGTCCGCGGACGGTGTGCCCAGGGTGCGGGACGCGTCCCGGCGTCAGAACAACTCAGACTACGCGTTATCTTGCACATGCGTGCGAGGTTATCGGGAGGTAAAACTGTACCGGGATCCAACTCCCCTATCCCCAGACTTTGCAGGCTTTTTAATAATTGCGATGAATCAATAGATATTAATTCCACAAAAATTCAAGCGCCTAGTCCATCAAAAGTAGTTACCATATTTTTATTTATTTTTCTTGTCATCTCTGTACCTATTGTGTTCCTAAAACTACCCACTTGTTGTTGTAAGTGTTATTTCTGCACTATTATTGTAATTTTATGGATGTTGTAATTTTTGTTTTTGCATGCTGTGTCTATCGCATCATATTGTATACTATGCTTGTATTATATTGCTTGTATTACTAGAATAAACAGTATAACAATTGTAGATAGGCCAATAAATAAATAAAAAACCGGCCAAGTGCGAGTCGGTCTCGCGCACGAAGGGTTCCGTACTTGGTAAATTGCGGTTTACGATTTATGACGTATTAAAAAAAAACTACTAACTAGATCTCGTTCAAACTAATTTTCGCTGGTAGTTTACATGGTAATGTACATCATATATTTTTTTTAGTTTTATCATTCTCTTATTTTAGAAGTTACAGGGGGGGGGGACACACATTTTGCCACTTTGGAAGTGTCTCTCGCGCAAACTATTCAGTTTAGAAAAAAATTATATTAGAAACCTCAATATCATTTTTGAAGACCTATCCATAGATACCCCACACGTATGGGTTTAATGGAAAAATATATTTTAGTTTCAGTTTCAAGTATGGGGACCCCCAATTTTTTTTGTTTTTTTTTCTATTTTTGAGTGAAAATCTTAATGCGGTTCACAGAATACATCTACTCACCAAGTTTCAACAGCATAGTTCTTATAGTTTCGGAATAAAGTGGCTGTGACATACGGACGGACAGACAGACAGACAGACAGACAGACATGACGAATCTATAAGGGTTCCGTTTTTTGCCATTTGGCTACGGAACCCTAAAAATGGAATCTATCCATACCGTCTTGTCCCCTGTCACGCTATCACTGACTCGCATAACAGATAGATATTTTACTAATATCATAATTGCCAAAGTTTAATGGATGTATATTTGTTACTTTTTACGCCAGAACGGTTGAACGGATCTGGATGGCATTTAGAACAGAGTTAGATTATAGTCTGGAATAGCAAATAGGCTACATCTTCATTTTCATCCCGGCATATTGTTTCCCTGGGATAAAAACTTTTTTACAAAAATATTCAACCGACTGCCAAAAAAAACTACAAAGTGAAAAATAACTTCAATTTCGGAAGGCGGAAAACGAAGGCGAACGGCGATACCGACTTCTGAAATTGAAGTTATTTTTCACTTTGCAGGGTTTTTTATGGGAGTGGGTTTTTTTTTGTAATAAAGTTTTACCTTATTTTTCTTTATGAGCAAATATTTAAAAAAAAAGTTAAACAAAAAATAAAAATAAAAAAGCCGACTGCTTCAAAAGCGAATTAAAAAGACGATACATATTCGCGGGCTGGCTGACCAAAATCTGGTGTATCCTCCGCCTGCACGAGCATGATTTTCTCCTTGTTTACGCCTTTGTAGTTCGCTTTTGAAGCAGTGGGTTTTTTTATTCATAAGTTTTTACTTAGTTTTTTTTTCGAATTAGGTACATTTAAACATTAAAGTATTATATATTTTTGAAATCACCTCTTAAAACCCTTTATTTTGATACCCCCACGATGAGTTTGGAAGAAGGAAAAAATTTGGGCACCCGAAATCTACAACTTTTTTATTGTCAAATTTTTATGTAGCCCAGTGACACTCGCAGGGTTAAAACGAATCGATTGACGTACGAATCATCAAAATCGGCCAACGCGTTTGGTCTCTGGAACGCCATATAGGAACAAACATACATAAATAGACTGATAAACACATTACCATCCTTCGGCAGTCGGGTAAGAAACACTTTTCACGCGGGCGAAGCCACTGGCAGAAGCTATTTAATTTATAAATCCTTTCAAAACCATTTATAAACGTATCATTCCCCAATTACCCGATAAAAACCACTACATTTACATCGCCCGCCATTTTATTTTAAACCGTGTCGCTTTCTACCGCAGTCGTATTACCGACTGTGATTTTACGAAACTGGTTTTATAATTATTTCGTTCATTACGTTGTTTGCACTCTGTCGCTTACCGCTAGCATACCACTATGAAATGCAATGTTTTTACACAATATTATTTTTATTATTGACTAGCTTTTGTCAGCGGCTTCGCCTGTGTGATTGTCGGAAATCATCTGACGGGATTAAAAGTATGTCCTATCCTATTACCTAATCCCAGTTGTGGTGTACCAGTACTGCAAATTTCATCTAAATGCGTTCACACGTACGATGGATTGCCACACGCTCCGGAGGGATTCCAATCAAATTTCTAAACAGTTCATTAATTGGAAAAGAAGCCCAAGGAAGAAGAAAGCTTGGCCGTCCCCGTCAAACCTGGCAACGCACCGTGTTGGCAAATTGCGACGAGCAAGAATGACGTGGAGCGAGGTGAAGCGTGAAGTTCAAGACCGCTCGGGATGGATGTCTACTGTGACCGCCCTCTGCACATATGATCTTAAGTCAAGTAGTAATCAGCGTTCAGCTGTTAAGGCCTGATTGAGTAAAAAACTTCCAAACATCTAATATAAATATCTATCTTGATATTATTTCACCTGATGGTAAACAATGATGTAGTTGACGATGGCTTAAAGACCCTCGAGTTATAACTATCAGGAAACACGGCAGGGAATACCACTCTTTAGCTATATGCATAATGAAAGGATGTATTTCCAAAACGTTTATATTTTTTTTACCCTACATGACTGCGTTGTTCGTCTCGTAGTCTGAACCTTTGTGGGTTTTAGGTTTAATGTCCAGGTTTTTTTTTTAGGTTTTTGGAAGGATTTGTCCAAGGTGCTCATAATAGAATTACCTTAAATTACACAGGTAGACCTAATACACACCCATATGCTCTACCTACCAACCTAACCTATTAAAAGCTTGATATTATGCTATGTTTTGTCTACTAACGCTTTCACTGCCAAAGATCACGTTGTGGTGGCGTTCAAAAGGCGTAAATCCATCTATAGGTGTACCAGAATCTCATGGCATTTTTTATTTTTTTTAAATTGTGATTTTCATATGGCAATGTCAATTGTCACCTGTCGAATCAAAGTACTTGATGTGTCAACCGCTGCTGAAATTTTTTGATATTATCTTTAAAGTTTGTTATTTTTGTGAAAATGTCGAAAAACCCACTTCGATCTCATGCGAGACATATTGTTTTCAATGTGTATCATAAAATAAGGGAAGAAGAAGGCGTAAATCAAACTCAATCTTTGATTTTAAAGTGCGTCGTAGAGTGGACCGGTAAGTTGGACTTGACTTGTTTTGATACTTTTAGTTTAATTTATATTTTTCTTACTTAATTTTAATTTCTTTCCATTACTATTATATGGTAAAGCGTAGGTCAGGGCACATCGAATGATGGCCGGAAGGAAATGGCAACAGTAATGTAACTGTTACTAATTCTTCGACAAGATATTGATTTTAACGGAGATTGAGAATCGTTGACGTAAGAAAAATATTAAGTAATAATCTGCGCCCTGCAGTGGGACGTGTATATAGACGGGAGTTTTTGGCAGGATTTTGTCGAGTGAAGTTCAGTGGCTGTTAATATTATTTGCAAATTGATTCCTAGTGGATATTGTGATATATTATTGGTGTAGTTTTGTATCTCAACTGTCTCCGCAACTGGACAATTTGTAAAATCATTGACAGAAGCGATCTCGGGATAGTGGAGCGGTGTATTTTATTGTAGTATTGACTGCCTCTGCAAAGCTTACTGGGAAGACTGACTCGATACAATTTGCTGCCAAATACTCCAAAAAACATTAGAATCTGTTACATCCGCATATGCATATAATGCATACTAAAGAATAAATATAAGATCCAAAACTCTTTCCAAAGACGTGGCTAAAAAGTCCTAGCAACGAGGCCATAAAACTTACATAAAAAAAAATATATAGACTGATGATGATGAATGACTTTAAGTAACATGATACATTTTATTATTTTTTACAGACTTTATACATAAAGAGATTGGTTTTGAATATGTTAAATGCCAATGAAAAAGAACCATTTTGATGGAGAGTGATGACATAAAACTACAAAGATACAAGTTTTTGAAATGCCAGTGGAGTTCATGGAATCGTATTCTAGTTTTCTAGTTCTGAATGAGGTTTTAAGTTATTAGTATGATTTAAATGCTAAATAATAAATTAGTACATAAATTAATATTCAATTTATTTATTTTTCCTATGTTATGAACACGATGTATAACAACATTATTCATACACATAACTATAATACTCACAGTGGATCTTTGTGTCTCTGAATTGGTTGCAAGACCCCGCGCAGTAGCTATTTTTGTGTCAATGTTGAAGGTGAAGATAGCATTGTATAACTGTCTCTTTCAGTCGCTTATGTATGTCACATAAGCTTACGGAGTTTCTTGTGCATTCTTCTCCATAACAAGCTACTTTCCGAATGCACGGCAGAATCAACTTTTATTTCATGTAAATTTAAATTGTGACATTCAAAAGTGCCGCTTGGTGGCCCAGTTGAAATAAATATCTTTTGTCTTTTTTGTCATCGTCCTATCTCGCTTACTCTATGCAGTATACTCGATGACAAACTGTTTATTACGCAATGGTTGGCAGGACCAAGTTCAAAGACACAAAGATCCGTTGTGACTACTATAATATAGGTACCTCATGTTCATTAATACTAAAGACATAAATAAAAATTAAACAGTATCAAGATCGTTTGATCCAATTTCCCCAGTATTGCATACAACAAATTTTTATTTCCCTTTTTGCCATGAGATTCTGGTAGACCTATAACTCTATTCAATACAGGCATCAATTTCTGTTCTAAAAGCCTTGTATTCAGAGAGTAACTTTGTTTAGAAATAAAACAGTGCGCAGCAGTTTTGCTAAACCCACAAGGGAAAAAGAACTTTCGCCCGATTCATTCTTGCTTGTTTCAAAACAAGAATCCTGCTAGCTTGCTTGTCTTACAAAAACTCATATATTTACTTTGTTATAAAACTTATAAAGCGATAAAGTTAAACTCGCCTGTGCCTTTAAACAGCTATTTAATTTAGATATTATTTATTCAGAAATACTCTTTAATATGTACACTACTATTTTCGATCAACAAAGTGTACACAATATAATTTACAGAAAAGATAAATGAAGGGACATTTTGTTCGGGTGACACTGTGGGTTGTCTTATCGCTAAAAGCGATCTCTTAGAGACATCCTTTGGTCCATCCAAAAGAAAAGGGAGATATGATACTGCAGGTTTATTTAGACTTTTAATTAATTAATCTATATCTTCAAATGCAGATAATAAATACGAACTATCGTAATAATATAATATCCGCAGGGCAGCTTAGTGGCGAGCTGATGGGCAGTGGTGACCCCACAGACCTGATCTCCTGGGACAAGACTTCTCCCTGGCCAGTCGGAGTGAACACTGACGGCGTACATAGATCCCACCTCTATCTTGCATTAATTGGCTGGCTTGAGTGGAGATTCGCAAGAGCAAACTTGCTTGGAGGAAGGAAGTTAACCCAGTAAGATGCTGGTAGAGATCTTGACCGTACTTCCGGGATAGTCCTGATAGCCGTTGTATACCTCTCCACTCCTCATGCACCGCCGGATATGTTGCGTCCTTGGCACTTCGTCACTTAAGAGCAAGCGACCCTTTGTGGGGGCCCATTAATTGAGTATACCAGTCACCCCCTGCCATTTTATAGCCGTGCAGTTCAACAGTGGTCAGGCAGGGGCCAGAAGTCCTCCTATAGTTTTAGGCAATTGATCCACTAAAGAAAAAATGCATTAGGCTATGCATGGCCCAATGCATTTTGCTCCATATTTTGCAATAGTCCTGCACCAACCGGGGATTGACCTTGGGTGCACTTGCATAGTGCATACAGGGATAATCGTCGGTTGGTGTCACATTTCCTGATACATGCCTAACAAGACCCCTCGCACGCTTTTCAGGACCAGGACTGGGACCCCAGGATCTCGAGATTGACAAAGTCAAAAAATAATAAGTTATAGACTTTTATAAGTCCAGATGCTATAGATAAAGCGTCATTCCATAAGCCATGGCGATTGATTTGACCACGTGATATTTCGAAAGCGCTTTGCAGTTTCATAATTTTTTGACAGTTTACTAATCCCTATAGCGTCGCTTTCGCTCGTGGAGTGTCTCTTGGCTAGAGCCTCCGCTTTCGTTCAGATTATTGTTTTCAACGAAACTTTACTTACTGTAAGCATTATTTACTCAAAGAGCCAACTGTTTAGCTTGCAATTCCATTACGTATATTATACACTGCAATGCTCGCTCTCCGCCTCAGCCACGGGGGAACAACCACAAACACACAGCCGTGTTAATTGTTCAACCATAACCACTTAGTGCGTTAAACATTAAAGTGCGACAACCCTACACGGTCCAATGTTCAGCGAGCTGTAATTATTAGCTAGCTTTAATAGTTAGGGGTGCCCCGTGGCCCATTGTTAGGGCGTATATCAGGGATGGCGAACTAGTGGCACGTCACAAAATAATGTATATTAACCAATTTAATAATCATCATCATCATAAGCTTTCTAATGTTACCACTGCTGGGCCACAGGCCTCCTTTCTATGAGAGAGAATGGACCGTAATCCACTGCACGGGCCCAGTACAAGTTGGTGGTATGTCATATGTCTTAGAATGTTACGTTCTAGTACATGCCGATATTTGCCTCACACCTTTGGGAGCTGCGGTGATGAAATAATTTACACAATGTTAATTGCCTGCCTGCGTTCGAACACAAGACCAAGAACTTGTAAGTCGCGGCCGTTGCAACTGGGCCAGCACTGCTCTCCAATATCGAATATAATATCATCTAATACGCAACAGCAGAAATCACACTAGTAGACTTGCCTGATGGCGCGATCCAATTTAAATTGCTCGATAGGCGATATTGCACCCGTATTTTCTAAGAAAACTTCTAGTATAAATCAGTTGAATTGCATTGCATTGCGTCCATGCGAACTTACTTGCATTTTCGCTTAGTAAAAATCGCTTATCAGTGCGATATAAATGGATTCGCGTAGAGCCATCAGGCAAGTCGTTATTTTATTTTATTCAAACTTACGAATGGATGCGAGACGCACGGGATCGGTCAATGCGGCGACGCTTGGGGGAGGCCTATACCTAACAGTGGACGTCTTTCGGCTGAAATGATGATGATGAAACTTACGAATGGTGTGTTGCAAGAATAGAGTTTTGTTTTTTTTTTTACTTCCAACTGAGAAAGAGGGGTGGTATAAGTGTGACGTATGAACACAACAGGGTGTTTGTGTATACATAGCTCTTAAAAAAGCTAGCTAGCTTGCTTGATAAAGTTTTTTTGTTTGTTTGAAAGTTGACTTTATCGGGAGTTTTCTTGCTATTTTTTATGAAAATCGGTTGAGCCGTTCAAAAGTCATAGGTGTTTAACTTTTTGCATCGGGGTATTTTCGCAAGATATCGTTTCATAATTATAATTATTTGATGGATTGTTGATCGAAGCATGTCTACTAGATATAAACTTAATAGACATAAAAAAATTGTCAAAGGTTTTGGAAATTTTTAACTTTTCCTTGTCTGTCCAAGAATAGAATCAGAATAGATAAACTATATACGACACAGACACTAAACACAACAGCAACTGCAATCACAAAGTAACAGAAAAGAATATTAAAGAAGTTCAACGAAAGTTCATGAATTATTCCAACATGTTAAATCACTAATTCAACATACAATATTATAAAGAGGAAAGATTTTTTTGTTTGTTTGTACCGAATCTGCTCCGAAACTACTGGACCGATTTGAAAAATTCTTTCACCTACGGAAAGCTACATTATTCTCGAGTAACATTAGCTACAATTTTGACGGGAGGGAAGCCAGAGGGGTCAGCTAGTTCAACATACTTAGACGGCACGTCATAACCACATTGAGTTTAATTTTATGAAAAATGTCACGGTCACCAATAAAGGTTTGACATCCCTGGCGTACATGCATTCTGAACCGTTAAGGAATGGCGGTTGTATCACGACTATCATTAATTAAACTTACCCTTATTATGACAATGTCAAAGTTTGGAATGGCCTGCGATATGTGAAAATTAGGCTGTTATGTTTATAGCTGGAAAAGTTTTGGTAATTAGATGGGAAGTGCGTATATTACTTCTTCTTCTTTTTGTGTCAGTGGCGAGCATAAGGTCTTCCAAAGTGCAGGTATATGGGCACTTGGGGCACTCCAGTATGTGTGCCAAATTTTGCAAAGGGGCACCGCACTCACACTGGGTATCAGACGGGTCTATAAAACCCCATTTTGCCAAATTGTGTTTGCAAACGATTGACTTCTTTTTTTATGCCACTGAAGTTCACGTTCAGGTGGTGGGTGTTCGTGGGGTTTCAAGAAGTCGGGTGGTGGTATTTGGGCTTCTCTTCACACTTCGCACTTGATTTTGGGGAAAAACCAACCGAATCTTTACGAGAAATATTTTAACAACCCGTAAACATTTAAAGAACGAAAATGCTAATGGCTGGAAAGATATGGGTGAGGCTTTGCCGAGAAGCAGGAAAACATAGGGAAAAAAAAAATTCTTAATAGTAATGTGTTTTGAAAAGAAACGCGTGCTCAACAAAAGGAAAGTTCGTTAGTAATTCAATTTATAAAATTAGGCGATTCATATTTGCTAAAATCACCTTCTCGTAATCAGACAATAAGTACCTACAAATTCATTCCAGTCAACCACAGATTGGGATCCGTGCTATCAACAAAACATCAAAACATCTTACGTTACAAAAACCTCATTTGTATCTCCAATACAATTTTCTCTCTAATAATACACAAATAATATCACAAAAATCACAAATCTAATTCAGCAAAACAAATCGTTGTACATTTCGTCCCAGCCTACCCCTCAAATATTCTTTAGTACATAATAAATTGAATTGTGTCTTCATCGTATTGTATAAAGAGAAGGGCTCGGCACGTGACTAACGACCCGTTCCAGCAAATAATTCCCTTTACAATAGTCTCTGCCTCGAGTGAACAGATTAATTTTAGTTTTCAGTGTTTTAGAGTTCGCGTCAAAGAGATAAACTGGAGGTACGGGTGCGGAGGTAGTTCAAAGCATAACTAGTTAAAAGCAAGCTGAGAGCTTTGGTAAGATTATAATTTGACAATGCTTTTGTTTTAATGGCTATGAAAGAAAATGTAAGCTCTTAAAGCTTTAAATGATATAGGTACTTAATTATATTGTAATTTTATGTAATTTATTTTTGTCATCGTTAGATTAAAACTACCAAGAGGAGATTGAAAGGTGAAGTGAGACTTACCGAAAAAACTAACCCGCAATACCAGAGAACAGCAAAGTTATAAAAAAAAACATTTTAACAAAAAACGTAAACCAACTTTTATTTTCCAAAATCGGTGTCTTTGGTATTAATTATTTTTCGTTGTTTGTAAGTTGGTTAAATTTTTTTGGTAAAAAATATTTTTCCCTTTTTTAGTTTTGGTAATTCATATTACCGTGAAAATCATTTATAGCCAGAGTACATCTCATGACGATTCCAATAAGCCCAAACTCGACTAGTATACATTATTTTATAAGGGAGTTCCAATGCCTACCTTCCGGCTTCATCATCAGAGTAGATCGGTTGTACCATTTTAAACGGCATGATTTATTTATATGTACATAGATCATCGTAGTCGCTTAACTATTCGAGATTTATTATATCCATGAAATACTTATCATTAAGGAGTTTCAGTGCCTACTTGTGGTCTTCTCCTTCAGTACCACTTCATTAAATGATACTTTCTGAGTACAAAAGATTGCCATGTTGATGAAAATACCAACATCGCTATATGTTTGCCTTTAATATTTGAGAAGGTCCCTCGATTTCCATAGCATCCCATCTTCAAATTATAACTTGGTGGCAATGGGACCACCTCGTGAGTATACACTTTCAAACACAGAAAGAATTTTCAAAATGATTCCCCAATTGACGGAGAAATCGGTGAACATAAATTAAAAAAAAATACATTCGGGCATTGAACCTTCACCTTTTTGGGAAGTCAGTTAAAATGGGGAAAGCAATGATGGGGAAAACCAGACTAATTAGTATGGTATTCAGGTACAGAACCTCATCTTTTAGTCTATTTTTGTTTTATTCACAAACCACACCTTGTGGCCTATTTAACTATTAAAATCGTATCAATTCATGTATCTCACGTTTTATATATTATTTAATACTGTTGGTTGGTTTATAAATTGTTTAATAGTGTTTTAGAGTTCGCGTCAAAGAGATAAACTGGAAGTACGGGTACGGAGGTAGTCCATATCATAACTACTGGCAAGCAAGCTGTATTTTACTATGATGAAAGCTTTGGTATTATTTGAATTTGATAGTGCTTTTGCTTTAAGGATTATGAAAGAAAATGTAAGCTCTACAAGTTCAAGGTATTCAAACTTTAAATGTTGTAATTATGGTGTATTTAAAGTAATTAAATTTTATCATTGTTAATTAAAATGTACAAAGACGAGGAAGACACGAGATGGACGGATGAACTTGAGAACTACCGAAAAGACGATAGCAGAAAACAGATGTATTTGAAAAAGTCTACGGGGAACCCAGCTGCGGGACTAACTAGGCTTAATAAGTAGTAAACAAGAGAAAAAAATATTATTACTCGTACAACTCATTATTGTTAATGCCTTAGAAACACGTCTAAAATCGAATCCGATTCGTGTAATTAGACCGGTCTATTGAAGACTTAATATTTAATGATTTCACACCAACCATTCAAGTCGTATTATTATTGGCCATTAAAAACGACAGGACTCCAATTACCTAAAAAAAAGCAATATTACTAGTAAAATTGAGAGGGCTATTGTTATAGCTGTGATTATACAATTACTCTTTAAAAAGAAAATGTGTTGTACAATATTTACTTACATACATTAATTCATATCCGTATCTTAATCAGCTTAATTAGCTTTGAATACCGATTTTATTCAGATGGAAAAACAGGTAGACCATGCCCTGAATTACGACATAATTATAATACTCCGGTTAGAACGTTTCCACTAAACCCTAAACTCTAAACCCAAAAGCCCGCCTACATTTATATCCCCTCCTCTCCTTCCTTTGTTTTTTATTTTTTTCTTCTTTTTTCAAAACACGGCATCGAACATTCGAATCGCCATAGCGAATAATCTTAAAAGTTAAATCAAATTCAATTTTTAATAAAACCTAACACTATTTATTAAAATAATAATGACTCTTGTATCCCTCGAACCAACCTATGGCTTTTTTCTATTTTACTTTGCTGTTGAAATATTATTAATTCCTGGAAAATTGGAATTGAAATAATAATGTAAATAGAAATCCTACACGTTCCAAGTAACTTACATTGAGAGCAGAAACATTACCAATATGGATTTAAATTTATATGAAAAACGCGTTGAAAGAAGATTCTCTGAATACATACTTGGCTAAAATTCTTGAATTTGAGTAGGTGGCCTAACGAAGAGTCCTTTGTAAAACTAATAAGAATTAATTATTATTTATTTTAAACTTGAACTTGGGCATATATTGAACTTTGATGTTATGTATAATGAGTGAAATAGATTTACGAATAGAGAAGCGATAATTTTTGATGATTGATCTGAAAAATATCCGCAAAAACCGGCCAAGTGCGAGTTGGACTCGCACACGAAGCGTTCCGTACCATTACCGCAAAAAAAACGGAAGAAAAACACGTTTGTTGTGTGGAAGCCCCACTTAAATATTTATTTAATTTTGTTTTTAGTATTTGTTGTTATAGCGGCAACAGAAATACATCATCTGTGAAAATTTCAACTATCTAGCTATCACTGTTCATGAGATACAGCCTGGTGACAGATAGACAGACGGATCGTGGCGTCTTAGTAATAGGGTCCCGTTTTTACCCTTTGGGTACGGAACCCTAAAAATTACCTTACCATATAATGATTATTTTAGTTTCCATGCAGATTCTTAATTTAAATTATCTATGAAGAATTTGAATTTACAATCAGCTAATCAGTGTTTAATCGTATTTATTTTTCGTTAGTTATTTGTAAATAAGACCCTTTATGTCTAAATAATAATCGTCAAGCAGGCATTCAGACTAATACTTCAAATATATGAATACTGACTACATTTATGCTAAGTAAGAGATAAAAATACATACCTGGCTGGTATAAAAATCTTCAGTCGTATCTGGTTAGACAAGAGACCAAACATACGTGTATTACTATAAGTAGGAAAATATGAACAACTACCCGCATTGGAGGCTTCGGCGTTACGTTATACGGTAGGAAGAGAACCCTGAATTTTTATGACTTGTACGTGAAAGTAACCAGCTAATTCTTGTTTTTCTTTCATTTCGTATCGCAGAGCAAATGTTTTTTTCTTACAGGTAGATTTGAGGAGGAAGAGTTCCTCCAAGGATAAGAGGAACCTAAGCTAGTTGAACAAAGAGTAGTATATTTTTGTATTTTTATCGTTATTTCTTTTTCGTTGTTTCTTCCTTACCTGAATTTTGACTGTGTAAAGTTTTTGCGTGTACTTTTTATAAAACGATGTTTTGGAGATGTCCTTAAAACTGAGGCAAGTTTTAATCAACATTGTTATTTAAAAGTTTGATACTTGTGAGTCTTTTCTCTTCTTATTAATTGTCTTCATTTATGAAGGTCGTGCTCGTCTTGGAATGCTTCCATGCAACTCTGTCTTTGGCTCTTCTTACGGCCTGGGGCACCATGAGTCCTGTGTTTGAGTCCCTTATCTGGTCTGTCCAGCGAGAACTTGTGAGTATAGAATTTAAAATAGAGAGTAAATATTATAATCATTGGATGAGACCTTTTACACTATTTTAGTCCCAGCATTACTAGTAGTAGCCCTTTTTCAATAAATGTAATTTGTAAAAAGTCTGGCATCGCCAACCTGCCTTGGCAAGCGTGGTGGATAGTGCTCGTGCTTACTCTGTATAAAAAAAACCATTAACCTGTGGGATAGTAAGATGCTTGTATTTCCTTCTACTATTATAAAAGTAAAAGTTTGTGAGGATGGATGGATGGATAGATGTTTGTTCCTCTTTCACGCAAAAACTACAGAACGGATTTTAATGAAACTGTAGAGAAATATAGCTTTATACATCAGAATAACACAGGCTATCTATACTGTAATAATAATATTATAAAGAGGAATGATTTGAATTGTTGTATGTAACGAATAAACTTAAAAACTACTGGACCGATTTCAAAAAATCTTTCACCGTTGAGAAGCTATACTATTCCCGGGTGACACACAAAGGCTACTTTTTATCGGTGTATTCTTACGGGAACGGGAACTACGCAGGTGAAACCGCAAGGCATCCGCTGGTATATAAAGACATAAGTCGAAGTATTAATATCATGCGGGGGGAGCAACGGGTGACAGTGTATATATATATAATACAAAAACAACAATTGATCCACAGACCTTCATGATATTCGCAAAATATATATTTTTGTGGTTTCGACATAAAGGAATATAATTATACTGGGACATAGATTTTCCACCCACTCCAGATATGTAGAATAGACTAAAATAAGCATATGTCGCGGGTGAACGCACGTGGGTGTGCGTAAGGGACAGATGAATACAAGTCATATACATCTGTCCCTTACGCTCTATGAAAATAATCTTGCTCTAAGACCTTTTCCCCAGGTAGTAAGAGGTAGGAGGTGCCTAGAAACAGATCTTTGTGTGATCCTGATCGGAAACCTTGTAGAGTTTCAATAAATAAATTAGATGATTTGTTTATTTTAATACTAGACACAATGAATTTTGGGTTGGTGCCCTATATCCAAAATATTCCGAGAAACTTTTATTTATTTTTCAACCGACTTCAAAAATAAAGAGGAGTTTCTCAATTCGTCTAAATGTTCTTTTTTTTTTGTATCTGTTCAGCGATATCTTAGCCAGTTGATAACCAATCTTGTCGAAGAAACAAATCCGGAAACCACAACTTTAAAAATTAAAATTGTTTTGCACTTGTTGTGTTTTTATTTGGAAGTTGGTTTAAATTCTGCAACGAAGTTTTTTTAAACTTCATGTGCTAAGTAGCTACATATGTGTATAAATGAGGACATGTATGATAGCGCTGGTAAATGAAACAAGCACCACAGACGAAATCAAACATCAAAAAGGCACATGACATAACGGAAACACGAATTATGTATTGTTATTGTAAAGATTTATTTTTATTTGAGTAATATTTAAAAATCAAAAATAGAAGGTAGATCACTGATTGTTAGTTTATTTAAATAAAATGATTGGTAGCTAAATCCGTTCAAAATATTTGTAAAAAGTGTTATAAATTACTAATCAAATAATATACACAATTACTGTATTTTTACAAACCTAAATCTATAATTAATTGATAAACGAATGTCACCGGATGTTGTTGCTGTGTGACGTCTTGTCATTTGTTTAAACGCATAAATAGGCTGGTTCTAGTCGAAAGAACTCAGTATTGAATTGTATTAAACTGTGCACATCTCATTATAGAATTAAGTTGTGAGTTGTGTGTTGTTGGTGTGAGTAATAAAAAGTGTATACAAGATGTCTGATCGTTATCATTTGAGGACCCTGAGTACGCCCGCTCTTACATGTATTTATAAATGTTTTTAAACATGATAGTTTCAAATTTAATTTTCGTTTCTTATCTGTGATGGTCTGTATCTGGTAACATTAATAGACTGATAATGATTATGATGATCTGTGATGAAGCCCAAAATGAGTGTTGTTAAAAATATTGATGAACTTCAAAAATTACAACGTGTCCGTAATACATGCTTTTTGAATCATACTCTTGTTGTTTAATCAATTATTTTCATATCTCACGTAACCTGTGACGTTTGATCTAAAATAAATTTCTTAACGTCTTAAAACCCACAGCTTTATACCGAAAATCCAAAAAAAAAATCTTACAGCTGAGACGGATTTTTACCCACCTGCAGATAACCCGAAAGGAGGTTAATGTGTTTACCGAAAGCCGTTTAGACGATCATATGCACGTAATAAGGTGCCTCGGATGCAAATGACATACCTGAATAGTTCCTTCCACAGAATGAAGGCTTACGAAACTAAGTTTAGAACGTTGTTGCAAAAATTTTGCATTTTCAGGACAGGAGAGAAAATTGCGTTCATTTTTTTAATGCTGCTCTATAACTTTGTGTTGCCTTATTGTTTCCTGGATATTAGGAATATACTTTACTACATTATGTTGAGGTGCTCATCATCATCATCATCTACCTAACATTTTCAAAACTATATTGAGGTTGACTTCCAGTCTAACCGGATTTAGCTGAGTACCATCTGACCTCCACAACCCAGTAACTGAATAACACGATACCTCTGGGCTAGATTGGTGTCAGATCTCAAGCTTCTGACTACCCATAACGACTGTCAAAGATCTTCAAATGACACCCGGGACTAACGGCTTAAAGTGCTTGCCAAGGCACGGAAGATTATGTTAAGGAGCTCATAGCTAAAAAATAACTGCCATAAAGCAACACTTTTAGAGGTCGATACGTAGACGAGATACTCATCCGTGCTCAGAAAAAAATGATCCCTGCTGTCATTAAACATATATCTTTAACAGTCGTTGCGGTAAACCTGAAGCGGAGTTTTGACACCAATTTTGGAATACCAGTTGTGGAAATCAGATAGGCAGTCGCTCCTTGTAGAATAATGATTTTCAGTTGCATCGGTTAGATTTGAAGCAAACCCGGACATAATTCAAAAATATGTAGTTGGAAAAAAAACATAGTCTTTTGCTAGCAGCGAGGAACATAAGATCAGTCGATGTCTCGATGCTGAAGGGAAGCCAATGTCCAATGGTGGGCATCTTTCGGATATGTTTATTACGTACACATTCACTCTTTAAATAATTATAAATAATCTCTAAAGAAATTTAAATTTAAAAAACAATTGCCCTAGTCAGGGACGACTCTTATAAAATAAATAAAATAAAAATAAAAAAGCCTTTATTCTACTACTTTACATAAATATTTCCTATAATTACTTACACTAGAAACTATTTGCTAAATTTTGTTTTTTCTAAATTAATTACAAAATTTTGTACGAGTGTATATCACGCCTTTAAGCAGTAGTCGCCTCTTTGGCGTAGGCCTCCCCCATTTCCTTCCACTGATTCCTGTCCCTAGCTTTAGTCATCCAACCAGGGATGACTCTTACAGACTATTAATTGAATAAATTTTTAGATCAGGGATTGTTGACAGTGGCACAGATCTAGTACCAACTGATATATGTATATATAGAAGTATCTATAGCATACACGGCCCTCTTGCAACCGCTAGTCACACAAACCATGGTTCATGAAGATAATTATTCAAGTTCTTTCTATTAAAAACTATTCAATTTCGTGAAAACAGCGAAAATGTTTATTTACAGATGGTATCCAAAAGACTACTAAAGTGACTCAAAAGTTGTCACTTTGACATTTAAGATGATGGCGTTTGTCTATGTTTGTCTCTTACTTTTTCATAGTGTTTTTCTATAAGTAAGAATGAATGACCAAACCGTTTCTTTATCGTCTTAAATATTATATAAGAGATACAGGCCTTTGTGCGCGCAAATCATATTCTTCATACTTCTCTCTCTCTCTTCTCTTATAAAGGATTAGTATATGTATTGTTATTTTATTTTATAGCTACAACTATCTTTTTATATATGCAAGTAAATAATATTACACTCTATTTTGTACCAGTACTGATAATTCATGCAATTGTTGATCAAATATTTGTATGACCTACAGATAGTTGTTCCGGCTCTGGGTGTTGTGTATGTGAGTTTATATGTTTGTAAACGCACCCACGATACAGGAAGAAATTCCTAGTGTGGGGCAACGTTTTTTTTTTTTTTTTTTTAAAAAAAAAAAAAAAAAAAAAACTACAATATCTGCTTATTTTTTAACTGTGCTTTAACTCCTTTTTTCTTTTGGTCCCAAAATTCTACTTAAAAATAATGATTGTTTTTATAAGTGGAATCCGGGACCGCGGCCCTGGTCCCAAAAGTCCTATGACCCATAGTGATGTTACCTTTTACTCTTCGAGAAAAGAAGATTTTCTTTGCTTCAATTTACATATATGAGCTCACATCTTACGGTTTATTTCACTACCTAGACTATTTATACTCTAGCCAAGATTACAATTAGATTTTTACTTTTAGTATCAATTTATAAATGCGTAGGTAAATCAAAAATAAAGAGTAAGTATTTTCATACATGAACGGTATCTTTGCATATAAAATAACTTGGCATCATAAGCTAAGTGATCCGATAACATTATTATTTAAAAAGAAAACTTGGAAAGCAATTCTGAAGAAATAATAAAATATTTAGATGGCTGTCTTAGATCTAGTAAATTGGGTTTTATATCCAATATAGATACTACAAAATAGAGCGGTGCAAGTGAAAAAAGTATATCGATATTATCCTATCGATATATAATATTACTGAGAAAATTATCAAGTGAAAAATACCAATATTTCGATGTATCGTTTTTTTTTGTCAAACATTTATACATATTCCTAAAATATTCGACTTCGGTAAACAAATATAATAAGGAAAAAGTACATTTTATTTATACTCCGAAGTTTAAACAATTAAGGTTACACAAGTCGATCATTTTTCCATACAAACGTAGTCTGGCGATTACTCCACTGTTTGACAATGTCCGTTCAAAATAAAAAATGACATCAATTTGTCTCATCATTATTTTTTATAGTATTGAAACAAAAAAGTAAAAAATACAATACTTGAAAGTTATGAGCGTCGAATGTTCCATATTTCAACACTAATTTTAACGCATCTTTGGGCGGCAATAAATACCATAAGAAAAAGGAAAAATGCAAAACGGCCTCCATAAAGGGATAGATAAGTAATTCAACAATGCATATCATTTTATTTTGAAAATATACATTTAGACGTTTTTTTATGATATCTTGACTCCCAAAGTTCTGATTATAAAATTTCGCGCGCTCGTTTTCGTCCTAAATCATCATCCATATCGATGAAAAATTGCAAAAGTGCCAATTCGTACGCGAACTAGCTTCTTACTGCTCATCAGAGCATCTATCTCTTTTGCACGTGTTGTCGGATGAGATAGCATGCATTGTAACCGCAACCTTAAACAAGAAGTATACCGATACATGGATATTTCGCTATAATATAAGTTTAGAATACAATGAATCTACTTTATTTTACTCCAATAGAGTTAGTTATTTTTTGCTCAAGTCTACTACAGTCACAACGAAAATAATTCCAGTTACACCTTTTAAGAAAAACATTGAGCTAATTAGCAAGTAAAGAAATTAAACTGAAGGCTGTGTTTAAGAAGATTCCAAAAAGATTGGGCAGGTTTGTTTTCATTTACAGCGAAAAGATATTATGAGGGACTAATTAAAATGAGTTTCCAGATTCCACGAAAACGGAACATGTTTTTGAGGTAAACACAGGATGTCGTTAAAGGTCTGTTTTATCCTTTTTGCCTTCAAAAGTATGCATAATCCACACTTTTATTAATATTATAAACATGTAAAATAATTTTATTGTTTGTAAAACACTGATAGGATAACGACATTTCGAATCACTTCACGCTACTTTTATCCAAGAAGTTGCTCGCTTCCTGTGGGGAAAAGCTGGACCATGATATTAGTGCACTTTATCGTTTAACCTGTACCCTTTTTTCAGTATTCGTGTGCTTATGTAATTCGAGCTAGCAGCCAACTCCTAGGAAAATGGCAATACAAGTCTTCAAAAAGTTTGTTCAGTTTTCTCACACATACCCATAGAAAGGAATTCGTCAAGGCTATCAGAGTTATGTGAATTTGTATACCCAAATTCAGGCTAGCGAGTAAGTAAATGCTTCATAATATATATATCAACTACATATTTCTACCGAGAAAGGACAGACAATGTGGCCTGCCATTCTCAATAGAATCCTGCTCTTCCTAGTAGGATCATAATCATGCGTCAGAACCCTTTCATCAACAATACATTCTCGTCACATATTTTATAATATAACAAAACGATCGCATTCCATACCGATGGCCTTTGCAAGGGATGGTCCATTTAACTTCAGTCTTTGTAATCCAACGGGGGCGAGGGTTACAAATTATAGTAATTGTTTATGTGCCCTCACGCGGGCTTGCCACTTCTGACAAATTATATTTGCATGGTTATTAATTAGCCATTGTATGGCGTTTTCGAGCTGAAATGTTATTGCATACTGCGCATGGTTTATTGGATACACCTACTCATAATGTATGATTTAGCTGATTAATGGATAGGACATGCCATTTAATTTGAACGTTTGAAGGTAGTAACTACTGAAATGTGTAACACATTCTGGCATATGATAAATGAAGATTTAAAATAGAGGGCTGAATTTGGAATCTTGGAGAAGGAAAACATCGTGGGAACATCATTATCATCATATCAACCGAAAGAGGTGACACTGCTGGACATAGGCATCCACCAAGCGTCGCCACAACCTTCTCCAGGTCATCGCAACGTCGTCGAAATCGTCCTGGGAACAACCTAAACTTATTATAAGTCTGAAATTCCCAATCCACCTTGTCACCTTGAGACAGCGTGGTGATTAATGCGTGTAATTAGTCAGATTGGATACAACAATGAGTTACAATGCATCTGTGGAGCTGCGTCCTTTAAAATGACTCACTTCTTGTCGAGCTCTATGTGTAACATCACCTGCAACCTGAAAAACCTTTACGAGGCAAATGCTAACGCTGTCGGCGTGAATTCTGGTCAAAACAAATTTAGTTTGGAATCATCGATACAACGAAAGTGAAGTGTGTTAAACATATAAAAACCAAATATTTTTTGACAATTTGTATGGCTAACGGTCAACAAGATGCTTCTGTGAACTGTAAAAGTTTGAAGACATTAGCTCCAAACTATGACTGTAAGACCTGTGTGACATACGACGGACAAACGAAAGACGGACAGACAGACATGACGTGAGTGACAGCAATAGGGCTCCGTTTGGACTCTTTGGGTACGGAACCCTAATAAACGAAGAAGAAGAAGTAAATGTACCTACTAATTGATTTCTAAACAGTCACAGTCTGTAGAGCATTATATATATTCCAAACGTTTATCTATCCAAGTACGCACAGTTAACACAACCCAAAGCAGTTGAGCTATAAACTTTCAGCCTAGCAACTGTCAGGGCCCTGCTAAGTGGAATAAACTCTTAACTTTGACGCTCCGTCTTATCATTAATCACAACTACAAACACTAGAACGAATGACTTTGCTAAGCTTATTATAGCAAATGTCGTATTATTACTTACTTATTTTGTTCTTTGTGATAGGTTGGCAGGTTATTTTGTGAATGATTTTGTATTCATTATTTAATTTTCCTTTTCAGTCACTATACATTTATTCTTCAATTATTTAGTTGTACATTATTTATTTACACATCTGATTACGCTTCCTAATTTATAGGTTTTATATTTTTATTACATCACCATAGGGCGATTGAGAGGCATTGGTTTAATAGTTCCAGTTTATTCAATAAGGGTCACATATCGTTGGTTTGGTGATATCCCGCGCGGTTGCGCCACCGTCAACGCGTCGCTGCCGGACCAACGGCCGCCGGCCATCATCTGTTCGTTGATAACTACGGTTGAGTGCGCGTATGCATCCATCATCAAGCATCATCTCGCCCAAACCACTTAATTGAACCTACATGAAAGTGTCATCTGTATTACCGAGACATACTGTGTTGTGTATCGCTGGCTAGCATAGTGTATCGGGTCTGTGAGCTGAACTTCCCGAACGTGACATCCATCTGCATCTGCATGGGAATCGCTGTTTCAAAGGTATGTGGCATATTTAGTAAATTGAGCTTTATCCATTGCCTTTCGTCTCATCTGCGTATTTTTCTCCTTCAAGTTAGCACTGCTGAATCAGCAATTATAGCCTAGATTACTCTAATAATTTAGGTTCAAGTGCGTGTGATTTTTCTAGTAATTTTCTAGAGGTTATACGCACCAATATCCTTATATCGTATCGCTGGGTGTCTGATGCCCAGCAAATGCTGAGTTTTCTTTGTACTTCTTTGTAGTCTTTTACTCATGTTTCAATGTTTTTTGCTTTTATAATGAGATAGAAATAGATATATTGCCATTCTATTGTATTCATTCAGTGGCCCATATTCATTTATTTATATATACTTTATCGTCAGAAAATACAGGAACAAAAGAAACTTATTATGATTCTAACCGATAACAAAACATTTTAAATAACATTCATCCAAAGAATCAGCATTGCAATTCAACGTGGCAACACTGCCAGCGTTCTTGGCACTTTTCCCTTTGACAGCCATGTGGAGAAATTTTTTGGTAAAACCATTGAGTTTTTGCAATCTCCCCCTTTTTATACGCCAAGCGCGTACATAATTATCGTTATTAGTTTAATTATATATAATGTTAGTAAGAACCAACTTTTTACCCATAACTAACTCGACAATTTTATTAAATATAGGTACGTGTATAATAGTTAAAATGAATAAATAATGATTTCAAACTGTAATATTTCTGTAAAATTGTTAGTTTCACAAATAGTCAAGTAAGTTGGAAAGTTAATTATTTGACCATTAATTGTTTGTTTGTTATAGTTACAAAATATACACGAATCATAACAACTATAAAAGTTTATTTTAAAGCCTATAAACTCCCTCATTGAAACAGTAAAATAAAAACACTTTTGTGCTGAAATAACTCGTTAAGTTTCATATATTCAGATGAACCTGATACTTTTTCTTTTCATAAGAATCGTTCGTTTGTTAATCCGATTCCCATTCGTTGTTTTTTACATATTCTCTTTCACTGTATTTCCAATTCTTTTGCAATTATTTCCAATAATTGAAACATTCCGGTTCTGTATTGTATTGTAACAATGGTTTGGATCTATGAGACTCTTTGGACTGAAATGTAATTAAATTGAACTAGTAAAGTAAATATCGAACTGATCATCAAATTTGATTCCTAAAAACTAAACAGTGTAGTCAGCGGATCATTGGTTGTTTGTTAGCTACAAACATAATCACTACGCCAGCATTTCTCGAATGGGTGTACAGAGTATTAAGCTTAGCATGCATTGCGATTTTTAACCACGCGGATTTTATTTGTGAGAATTTTTATTCGCGTACTGAATTGTAACTAACACGCAGTGCGTATAATATACCGCACAATTTTTGTCCTTTCTACCTGTTCATGGAGCTCAAAATATTCGAGCGCGATTAATCCGCTCCGTGGTGTGGTGGATTCTGTGGCTAAACACAGATTTCTTGCGGTATTCCTTCCGCGCAATTTTTTACCGCAATGCTTGCAACTTCATACAATTCCATAAGTTGCACAATGGGCGGGAAAAATCGCGCAAATAAAAACCGCAGTGCGTGAATAAAAGTCTTGGAAAAACAATTCTTCATCTAAGGAATGTAACAGAGAACGAGCCTATTTGACTACAGATCACAGGGATATGTCTGTAGAAATTGCATTGTGTCCCGCTGTTGTACCACTGTGGCCTCAGGAATAGTTTATTTTCAAGAATATTTTTTTTAGGCACTCACTAATACTGTACAGCATTATATATCTATATATCTTTTCTTTCTTTTCTTTCTTTTCTTTCTTTTCTTTCTTTTCTTTCTTTTCTTTCTTTTCTTTCTTTTCTTTCTTTTCTTTCTTTTCTTTCTTTTCTTTCTTTTCTTTCTTTTCTTTCTTTTCTTTCTTTTCTTTCTTTTCTTTCTTTTCTTTCTTTTCTTTCTTTTCTTTCTTTTCTTTCTTTTCTTTCTTTTCTTTCTTTTCTTTCTTTTCTTTCTTTTCTTTCTTTTCTTTCTTTTCTTTCTTTTCTTTCTTTTCTTTCTTTTCTTTCTTTTCTTTCTTTTCTTTCTTTTCTTTCTTTTCTTTCTTATATTTCTTTTCGTTCTTTTCTTTCTATTCTATCTTTTCTTTCTTTATTCTTATTTCTTTTCTATCTTTTCTTTCTTTATTCTTATTTATTTTCTTTCTTTACTTTCTTTTCTTTCTTTACTTTCCTTTCATTCTTTCCTTTATTTCTTTTCCTTCCTTTCTTTCTTTTCTTTCTTTTCTTTTTCCTTTCTTTCTGTTCTTTCTATCAGTGGCAAAGATTTTGTAATAGCATCAGTTTTTCCCGAGGTTATCTACCACAAACAAACAAAAATCTACGTCTTTGCAATATTAGTTTAGATGAACCAGTGGTCCCGTGAGACTGGATGTTATCACAGCACTCAATCAAAACTGAAACCTTTACTCGAAATATGAAGTTTCTCTAATAATTTTGAACTATAATCCTCAAATCCCTATTGGTCTCTGTGTACAGAGATACGTGGCTGTCAGTCAGTGTGGTAATTGTTTGACACTTGATGTATATTTGTATAATCTATTAATACTCGTACCTATTTCACATTGTTGAAGCTCGTGGCGAACCGCACGGGTCGATGTTTAAAGTTATGCAACGCTAGCGGAGCTCGGTGCCCAGATAGGATGACCATCTTAACAAAACAAATCACGTCGAGGTCACCAGTTTGGAGGTATGCAGCACAGGGTGGAAAGGCCCGTAAACCTCCAATGAAAATTGAGGATCCTCCGACCAGACGGGCGTTTAGAGTGGCCCGACTACCCGATGTTTATTGTCGGACTATATACGTTCAAAATTTGTATGACATCAGGTCACTAGTTCGTAGGTGGTGGCATAGATCGGGTATACCGAGATTCCTGCGGCTTCGAAAAGCATGTTAAGCTGTTGGTCCCAGTTGTCATTTGTAGATCATGGCAAACAACTATCGGGTAGTCAGAAGCCGAAAAATCTGACACCAGTCTTTGTAAGGGCTATCGTGCTACCCGTTACTGGGTTACGAGATCAGATAGAATAGCCGGTTAGACTGAAAGGTGATATAGTTGAGACAAGGCTAGGCAGATTATTTTACATATTAGGTACCTTTGGGCTTGTCCCCATTGCCACTTCAAGACGTCGACAACGTGGAACGGTGCGATGTAAAATAACGCGGCACCTTGACGTGACGTGCTATTTTACATTACCGAGTCGGAAAATGCACGACAAGACGCGATGCTTTGTATAAAGAGTATTATATCAATAAATCAGAAGCACTGTTTTCTGTCATTTTGTTCACAACTAATCGCTAATACAATTAAACATCAACTGAGCGAGCGTTTCGCCACGTACGGCTTCCGAAGACATCCGATGCGTCGTATCGTACCGCGGCTTCGTTTCCGTACCGTGCATAGGCACGTCACGTAAACGTGCCGCAGCTAATGGGACAAGCTATATTTTATTCTGTCTGTAATAGTTACATAACCTATCTGGAAGGATTTTTAAACCGGAGCATACCGGCCTTCGCCCTTGTTGCTACAGTAAAACGACCTTACAAGACTGTCCTTAACCTTTTGAACTATCTTCATCCACAGATTTAGAAAAAAAATACAGTCTGCCTGAATATGTTCAATTTACATTAAAAAAAACTTTTATTCTACCGATCATGTTTCTAATAAGACTTTCGGACCAATTGTATTAGAACTTACGTACAAAACCGATACAGCATGTAATTACGTTTCCATTTAACCTTAATATTAATCAAAGCATTTCCCAGTACCCGTAACTACACCGCTAACACGTAACCTCATCCACATTTTCATGTTAACCTCTTTGATTAACCCAAATACTTGATACGCCACAATAATTCAATAGGGCACTCTCACCCGCAAGGCCGCAACCTTTGATCGACTTCCAAGTTACCTTTCGTAATAAATGATTAACAAACCCACAGTAAATAGTTAAGCTAAGACAATAAAAGCCTTACCTCTAACTTCGTAGACTACACTGTTCTTTCTTCTCTATAAATCTTAGACAAAGCTCAGCTGAAAGTTCTATTTTACTTCTACGCTGAAAGTATCTGCAGGTAACACGAAAGTCAGAATCACGAACTTTTGTAGTTCAATAAACTCCATTGCCACGTATCTACAACGTCATCCATATAAACTGCGAACACACTCCAGGGAATCGCAACGGAATGAAGTTATAAATATTTTTATCTCCGTGTAGCTTGTCTTTGAAGCAATGAACGGGATACATTCAATAAAATTTATTTCCTTTTTTCGACAGCGGCTTCTCTATGTGTCCGTAAAATGCTTGTTCCAATAAATCGATGGGGCACTGCGTATCCTGGCTCTGCCAACCTTTGTGCTGACTATTCAAATATACGAACGATACGAGACGTTGCCAAATGCCCCACATTTGCTAAAATACGATAACATCATTACGAGTACGTACTTTATAACATCCCTAAAGCCGAAGTTTACGGCAAAATTCAATTGTTTCCCGGATACTTCTTGTTACAATCGGATTAGGATTCTCGTTATGAAATTATTTACGAACAAAATCAAGCCGGCATTAGTGAGTTCTGAGGATTACATTGTACAGATTAATTTCCCAAGGATCCTATTCCTAACTTTTTCAATCAGACAACATTTTTTTTACTAAAGCGAAGAAAAAATTTAAACCTAAAGCGAAATCTTCAAATGAAAGTAATAGAATTTGTATATCGATAATTGAGATAATTGCTCGGGATGATTATAATGTTTTGAAACGTTTTACGTTTGCTTTATTTCTTAAGTTGGTTAAACGAGAATATTGTAAATATTAATAAACTAGCTTCTGCTAGCGGCATCGCCTACGTGAACACGCTACCGGGATAAAAAGTATCCTAGCCTATGCGCTATTCCAGACTATAATCTATCTCTAGTCCAAATTTCATGTAGGTCCGTTCAGCCGTTATTGAGTAACAAACATCCATCCAATCATTCGCATTTATAATCTTCATCATCAGCCTTTGAATGTTACTATTGCGAGGACACAGGCCTCCTCTCAGTGAGAGAGGGAATAGGCTGTATCCATCACGCGGACTCAGTGCTAGTTGATGGATGGCATTTAAAATATTAGTATCGAAATATCGGTAAAGTTGGCAGAAAAAGCATTTGGTGCTGGTAAACCTAACGTTATATTGGCAAAAGTTGGCGGTTTTACTTACCTACCATCCAAATGATAACAGTATAGACAATGTGTATGTTCATATCGTTCATATACATAGAAGCACAGGATTATGATAATTGGCTGTGCTCTACGCGCATCGATCATTGGCTCCCCTTCTAACGAGATGGATCCGACCCCCTATTGTACACTCACGGTAATCAATCATTTCGTTTTACCAAATACCAACTACATACATAACAAGTCATGTACACATTCACTTTATCAAAATATTACTCTTTAGATATCAATTTAGTTCGTTATACATAATGTTAATATTCATCCATCGATCTTTTGAAGTTTTGAAAGGAAAATGAGCGATTTGTTGCTCATTTTTCATTATATAAATTAAATACTATGTTCAAATTTTTTTTTAAATAAATTTATATTTCACAAAATTCGACATTAATTTAATATTTTTTTATATTTAATAGCTAACCTGTTTCACTGCTAGGAAAAAGGCTCCGTGACCTTCGTTCTAACTTACATACATACATACATAAACTCACGCCTTTTTCCCATGGGGGTAGGCAGAAACTACAGAACGCCACCTGCTACGATCCTAGTATACTTCTATTGCTTCACACGCATTCATACATCTAGTCATACACACACGCCTTCGTTCTAACTATATGTAATTAAATGACAAAATATATTCAATAAATTATATAATTGACAAAATATATTCAATATATTGTATAATTAAATGACAAAATATATTCAATATATTATATAATTAAATGACAAAATATATTTAATATATTATATAATTGAAAGACAAAATATATTCAATATATTAGATAATTGACAGAAAAACCAAGGAAATAGAAATATACAGACGAGTGCAACAAATACTCGTATGTAACAAATACTGGTGTCTCAAAGAATTTTAAAAGTAACTTACCTATAAGCACAAAGTACGTAAGCGGCGGCGCCTATTTTGTGCTATAAGTCTATAAACTAAAACCGTGAACTCGTGCTTCATAAGGTGCTTGGCGTACGGATTCTAGACGTGGTACTGTTAAAGCTAAGCACAAAATCACCACCTACTAACGGGGAATGAAGCGATGCATGCTCAAAGTAAGAAAAATAGATAAAAAACGACACACAAAAATAACATCTATTACAAAAACTAAAAAGCCTTGACCTATGCACAAAAGCTAAAATGTAAATGGGCAGGCCACGTTGCGAGGCTTACAGACCAACGATGCTAAGAGCGATTTTTTGCAAGGGTCCACAAGAAAAACATATATAGGCAGACCATTCGCACGATGGGAGGACGAGGTTATAAGAACAGCCGGCTCAAATTTGAGCTAAATAGTAAAAGGCAGAGACACATGGGCATCTTTGGAGGAGGCCTTTACCCATCCTGGGGCGATGGGTAAAGGCCAAAGAAGGAAACTAACAAATACATCTAATACAAGAAACTAACCCACTAACACATACCTGCTAGAAGTAAGTTAACTTGTACATACGAATGCAAGGAATAAAAGGCTTTTATTATTATTATATTGTTTTTGTTTTGATTTTGCATTGTTATACTTACTTTTTTTTGTCTATTCGTGATTGTGATGCATCGAGGTAGTGAACTGCCTCGCTCATAGTTTATCGATTTAAAGTACTATCGAGTAAACGTTTTCGAGCAAGTGTTATTCGATCTGACGTCATTAGATTTCAAGTAGGGATCCCCCACTTTTCACCACATGACTCATGACAATTGTCAATTGTATCTTCGGCAGTTATATGTAATCGAACAATGACATTTTTGTTTATTTTTATGCTTTAGACTTAGAAGTCTACTAAGTCTGAAATCGACAAGTCGCCAATCGGCATTGAGAAAGCGTGGTGATTAATGCTCGTGCCTTCTCTGTATAAGATGAGGCCTTTGCCCTGCAGTGGGACAGTTACAGGCTGGTATTATTATAGGATTATTATTATAGACTTAGAACAAATATCTTGAACTCAGTTTCTTTTTAAATATGAATCAGAAACATTTACAACGACGAGACACTGCATTAAATTTCTTTGTTTAATTTTATCGTACTTGCCTAAATCAGTGTTCTAAATCCTTTACCTTAGTTAAGGAATGAGGTGAATTCGCTTCCTGTCTAGTCTACAACTAACCATATTTTGTTTTTCTGTTATCTTTACCGGTATAATATTTCTAATTTCTTTTTTAAAGTTCTCATGTTAGTGACTACTGTACTGTTTTATGAGAATAAAGATATTTAAACCGAAACTGTGAAGGTCGAAGATTAATTAAATACTAGCTTTTATAGATTACATGTATATCTGTCATGGACCAAGTGAATAATCAAGGCACTATATATGTTTATCAAGTTAAGTCAAATCGGGCAATGTAATGAATACTGATTTATACTTCATTATTTACCAAATTCTCTGATCATTATGAATATTGCTGCATAACTGCTCGGCAATAAGTTTATTATGGTATATTAGTATGGTTTTAATTTAAAAAATTAGATCAGCAAGAAATATCTGCGAAAAAGTTATTTCCATCGCAAAATTATATTATTTGGTCAGTAGGACTATAGAATCGGTTAGCATAAAATAATATTTGTAAACGGTGCCACTATTTTCATCGAATTAGTCCAAGAGCGAGCGAAGCGAGCTCAGGAACTTAGGGTACCCGACACGGATAGGTAACATTCGAAGGGGTTGACGGGAGCTGAAGTCAGCGAGCAAAGCGAGCGATCTCAGCTCCCATCATCTCCTTCATGTTAGGTTACTTTAGACCCTGCAGATAGAAATAGGAGCCCCGCGCCGTCGATTTTCTTGCTTAAATAGTATCATACTGATTCTATATTAAAATCAAAGACAACATTAAAATAATTTAATAAAACACATATTCTTATTACCCTGCCCAATAAATGATGGGACATTGTTCAGAAAGCCCGGTCATTTTAATTATTTCAATAGTTTTTAGCAAATTGCCTACTCATCTTAATCATTTTTCAAATTGTCTGGGTGTTATGAATATTGCCCCACTTGGTTCATAACATATCTACTAACAGTTTCAGCTGCGCACCACTTTGAAACAGAAGCATTATTTCCCTGTAACTTACAAGAAATCCCTTTCATTTATAATTCATTTTAAATAAGCCCTTCAAAATAAATGGTTTCGTTCATTTAATTGTAAAACTTTTAAATTATACTTCGTTCCGTTTTGAACACCGAACAACAGAAAGCGGTTATAGACTCAATTACGGTAACGGCACGTCTATTCAGAGGCAAAACAAACACAAAGTCGATTTTAGCAAAGTCTTAAACCGGAACTGGCAAAATATTCCGTCAGTGATCCCGGAATTCACGTCAAAGCCACCTGAGCCTTTGAACCTTTCATCTACACTATGAAGCGAATATCCAACGAGTTGTAACCGTTAGTCGGTTTGCCTGTCATTTAATAATGAGCAAAATATATTTCGCTAGCCTAGGCGGCTTTTGTTCACTTTGTCAGCCATTCTCGATAAGGCTGGAACAATGATTAACTTCGTTTAGAATTTAATAGTTTCGTTAGCAAACTAAGGCACCAATTGTGACGAAGTCGCAAAATTTCCTTTCTCAGATCAAAGCGACTGTTCTAAACCAAAATTTTAATTAAGTTTCCTCAAATCCAATAAATTCTAAACTATGAAAAATGCGACGTTGTAAAATTTTATAGCTTCTCCTCGCAATAAATTCTTAAGACTGCGAATGTTCAAGGGTCTTAAACAAAAAGGGGGATGCAACAGGCCTAGGGGAGACCGGGGAGATATTGATCATAAGGGTGAAAAGGAAAACGCAGCGATCAGGATTACAGGCGTCTGCGGTTGACAGTTTTAAAGCGCAACATTATCTCGGGCCACGGCTAATATATATTTACGGAGAAGTAAAAGACCGTTATGCTAATTATACTGGCTGCCATTACTCAGTAAGCCAACGACCTCCTATATTGTGGCGTAGCGTTTCAACAAGATCATTTATTACAAAGATGACTACCAACTTGCCCTTACAAATTCAAGAACCGCGAGGGCGCTTCCACGAATCTTCATGCCGCGTCATAACTCCACTCAATTTGTACAATCGCACTTAATGATATCATCTAAGGGATGATCCTGTAAGCGACTCACGTCTTTACTGCTTTAGTAATACGGCATATAAATGTGTAATGGTGGGTAGAATGGTTAGCACGTCGGGTGTGGTAGTGGTAAGGCTATCGTTTCAGGTGTAAAGGTGCTTCGATTGTACGTACCCATTAGGACTTACACGTGACTGGATGGACAATGGTAGTTAGAAGTAGTGGGGGGAGAGAACTTGCTCTTGGTTATCGAATCGCAGTGATATAATATTTGGCTTTGAAGGAAGGTTTGCTTTGCAAACCAGCATACTTTCATACTGCAATATTCTTTAAAAGTTTTCGTAACACATATTTTTTTCTGAAAAAGGTAGCTTATTAACACGCTTTTACTAGCTTGGTATCTATGTAACGGAATCTTTGAACGTGAATTTCACCCTCTTCAGAACGTCGGATTAATTTGAAACTTTGCACACGTATCAAGGACCGATGACAATGCAATAATTTAAATAGTTTATCTCATAATCCTTATCAGGATCTTCAGCATTAGCGATTGAACAAAAAATTAAATATAAATAATAGTTTAAAAAAACAAAAAACACTCTTTAGAAAACCAAACTAAAAAGTAGAATAGTTATTTATGCTAAAAGTGCGGAAGGGAGGTGATTCCCGATGAGTGGCATTTCGTGCATCACTAGCGAGCGAAGCGTATGAGTGAATAAATCGACACGAGTCGGGAATCATCTTACTTACGTGTATCCTACAACATTTTACTATGCATTGTGCGAGGAAATAAAAAAAAATATCTGAACCAAGCAAAAAATTAATAAAATGGCGGACTTATTCAAGCGCGCTAGTTAAGGAACCCCAATCCCCCAATATTAGCTTCATCAGCCAATAATTATATTATATTAGAATAACAGCTATATGTCAGCATATAATATCTAGGACATGCGTCATTAGCAGAGATGATTGGTTAGCAATAAGATTAGTATATAAGATCAACATTTTGTAGAATTAATTAATTACTGTCTTGCTGTAACTGGGATCAAATAAAGTTTATTTTTAAACTCTTCCGTTGTCGCTTACTTAATTGGCGCAGCCGGTAGGATCTCTGTAGTCAGTCTGTCACGTATCCACATCTACGGGAAGCAGCCGACGTCCGTTTCAACGGTTCAGCAGAGATCACCGAACAAACAAATACATTAAGAAGCCACATCAAGCCAGGAGAGGACCAGGAGCCAAGCAGTAATTCAGGGATCATGAAGATAGCTGCGGAATTGTGAGTAAATCTTTTCACCTTCCTCTCAGCTCTTCCATTTGCATCCCAACCTTGTATTAATCTATGTTGTGTGTATTATTAGGGATTGGACAACGCCGTAATAATATTTTATAGATTGTTAGTTGTAGTAAATAGTTAGGGATAATTTATTAATTTTTGTGCTTACTTTTTGTGAAGCTTCGTTATTTCACTTCATAATGGAAGGTATAAACCGTGTTCCGCAAGAGATGGTAAACATAATTCCAGTATTTAATGGCGATGTTAGAGCGTTACCCTTATTTATTAAAAAATGTGAATACATTTTAACAACATTCCAAGGGAGCGTTGTACAAAACAATTATTTATTTCATGTAGTAACAAGTAGATTAACAGGCGAAGCAGCTAGTTTGGTAGGCGAAAGGGACTCTATAAATACGTGGGATGAGCTAAAAATGCTGTTAAATCAACACTTTGGCGACCCACGTACTGAAGATTGTCTAGCAATGGAGTTAGAATCCTGTAAAATTAACAAAGGTGAAAGTTACTTAGATTTGTGTCATAGGATACAGCATATGAGAAGCATTTTATTTTCCAAAATATCAGAGACTATTGCTGATGACTCTTTACGGAAGGCTAAGCAGATAATCTACAGTAATAGGGCGATGAATGTTTTTCTATTCAATTTACCGCCATTCCTAGTTAGGTTAGTTCGTTTACGCGACGTTTCGACATTGGAAGACGCGTTGAAAATTGTTTTAGAAGAACAGAACTTTCAATCAGTCTATAATTCTAAAACAAACGATCACCGCAATTATAATAGATCTAATAAAAATATTTTTTCCGATTTCAATAGTGCGAAGTATAATTCGCAGAGCCTATCCAGTGCAGTTGCACCGAATAACGCCACGAGTAGTTCAATTACGATGAACAATTCGCAGCAGTTTAGGAATTATAGGCAACATTATAATCAAAATAATTTCAATCGGACAAATAATAATGATCATAACAATAGGACAAGTAGGTCACAGTTTCCGATGGCGCAACAAAGCCAACAGTCCACGGCATATGCACCGCGAACGTCACCTTTTGCAGCGCAAGCATCTCCGCCGGGTTCAAAGTCGAACACTGACGTTACTATGCGCACTGCAAGTTCACGCCGTGTTAATTACACTAATAATCATAGCTATAACGAACCAAGTTTTGACAACTCAAATAATGAGTTCCAGGAAATTCCTGAAGATCCCAGACAGGGAAATTTTTGTATAACCGCCTCTACCCTAGAGAGCGAATAAAAATTAATTGCAATAAACGTCTTAACTTACCACACATAGTTGTACCAGAATTAAATGCAGTGTTTATGATAGATACAGGCAGTGTTAGGTCTTTCATAAGCCCACACATTGCAAACAAGTACTTTAGGGATCGGTTGCAATATGAACCCTTCGAAGTTGTTAGTACTCACGCATCGAGTGTTCATAGCGAAACGGCATTTATTCCTTTACCAGCTACGTTTTGCAGTAAGGAATTTCATAAATTTTATGTTTACAGTGTTGATGATAGGTATGATGGGTTAATAGGTAGTAACCTACTTAAACAGTTACAGGCAAAAATAAACATGGAAAGTCAAGTTTTGCATTTAAAAAATGCGAATATTCCAATAATATACGCACCACCTATGAGAGAGGTATATCAATTGCCATCTCGTAGTGAATTAAGAGTTAGATTGCCAGTCAACTTACTAGACGGGGAAGCTATACTACAATTTAAACAATTTTCGGAAGGGATTCGAATGCCCACCGCATTAGTTAAGTGTATTAAAGGTTACGCATCAACCGTTATTCAGAATTATACGGATGAAACCAGAACCTTAGTGGTAACAGGACCTTTTACGGTCGAACCTTACAGGCAGAACCCATCTGTTCACATTAATTTTACAGAAAATAACATAGAAATAGATAGGATGCTAACAGATAATTTAAAAAAATTACAGTTAGACCACATGAATTCTGAGGAACGTAAAACCATCGAAGGGCTATGTAATGAGTATAAGGACATATTTTATTGTGAGAATATTCCATTAACGTTTACAAATCAAGTAAAACATAGAATTAGAACAAGGAATGAAGATCCTATAAATATTAAAGCACATAGGTTACCTCCCATTCAATCGAAAGAAATTAGGAATCAGGTAGATAAAATGTTAAGGGACAATATCATCCAGGAATCACACTCCCCCTGGAGTGCTCCCGTACATTTAGTGCCAAAAAAATTAGATTCATCAGGACAGCAAAAATGGAGGATGGTAGTTGATTATAGACGTCTCAATGAAATTACTACCGATGACAAATACCCTTTGCCCAACATAAATGATTTATTTGATATGCTAGGCAATAGTACCTATTTTACTACCTTAGATTTAGCTAGTGGATACCATCAAGTCGAGGTCCAGAAAGAAGATAGGGCGAAAACAGCTTTCAGTACACCTTCAGGACATTATGAATTTAACAGGATGCCGTTTGGGTTAAAAACAGCACCTGCAACATTTCAGAGGGCTATGGATAACGTTCTAAGAGGTCTCCAGGGCTTACATTGCCTGGTATACCTTGATGACGTCATAATTTTTTCTAAATCGCTGACTCAGCATGTAGAAAAACTTAGAGCAGTTTTTGATCGTTTTCGGGCGACAAATTTAAAAATACAACTCGACAAATCACATTTTCTTAGAAAGGAAGTCCTTTCCTTAGGGCACACTATTACAAGTGAAGGATTGAAGCCAAATAATGATAAAATTGATGCAATCTTAAGATATCCTATTCCAGAAACAGTTACACAAATAAAAAGCTTTTTAGGACTCATTGGTTATTATAGGAAATTCATCAAAGATTTTGCAAAAATAACTAGACCTTTAACAGCTTGTTTAAAGAAAGGTCGTAAAATAATTATTAATGATGAGTATAGGGAATGTTTTGAAACATGTAAAAAACTTTTAACAAACGCACCTTTATTACAGTATCCCGATTTTAGTAAAAGTTTTATTTTAACTACCGACGCATCGAATTTTGCAATTGGGGCTGTATTGTCACAAGGATCAATAGGCTCAGACAAGCCAGTAGCATATGCTAGCAGGACTCTGAGTGACACAGAAGTAAAATACAGTACTATTGAGAAGGAGCTTTTAGCCATAATATGGGCAGTTAAGCATTTTAGGCCTTATCTATATGGCAATAAATTTACTATCTTTACAGACCATAGACCATTAGCATGGCTGTATTCATTAAAAGAACCCAACAGTAAGCTCACGCGTTGGCGTTTACGCTTAGAGGAATATGACTACGAGGTTAAGTACAAGAAACGGCCTCAAAATACAAATGCAGATGCCTTATCTAGGATTAAAATTAATGCAATTAACGACGATTTAGATTCGATATTTGTTAACGTAGGTGATAGGAAAGAGCGAATACAAAAAATTATAGATGAAGAGCTGCAATTTGACGAAACGCCCATAGAAACGATAGAACTTTCGGATTCTGATGATGGCGTCACAGCTAATTCAGTTTCAAATAGGGAACATGAAGGTATTCCTATTTTAAATGAAGCTGTAGATACTAAAGCTAGACAAATTTTAGTTCACTCATGGTTTAAAGATAAATTGACAGTAAAGGATATTTCTAATAATAAACAGAAAATTTTTGAAGTTCACTTACCAACAAATAATGACAAATTAGTTAAAGACTTTCTAAAAGAATATATAGATCCTAAACATAAATATCATATTTATTTTGAACATCCATCGTTTAGAAAATCTTTTTCAAACATGGTTATTAACTTGTTTAAAAAGGGTTCAGTTAAGTTAACAGAATGTACAGAAAGAGTGATCAATTTGACAGAGTCAGAAGAGGATCAGAAAGAAGTTATTATGAAATACCACGACGGGAAAACCTGTCATAGAGGCATTAGGGAAACTTTAGCTAAACTTAAGAGATATTATTGGTGGCCAAACATGAAAGAAATAGTTACAACAGTTATTAACAGCTGCGAAATGTGTAGAAAAATGAAGTACGATAGAAAGCCCATTAAACCTCACATTCAGTTAACCCAAACTCAGAATAGTCCATTCCAAGAAGCTTTTATGGATCTATTATACATTGAAGGAAAATATTATTTAACTATTGTAGATGCTTTTAGTAAATTAGCACAGGCAATAGAGGTACCTAATAGGAGTACACCAGAGATAGTTAGAGCATTAATTAAATATTTTAGTATTTATGGATTGCCCAGTAGAATAAGTTGTGATTCAGGGACAGAATTTAATAACATGTTAATTAAGGAAATGTTAAGTCTATACAAAATAGAATTGCACATAGGGACTCCAAACAATCCCAGTTCTATGGCAATAGTCGAGAGATTCCATTCTACTATCATCGAAATTTACCGATTAGCAAAATATGAAAAAAACGATTTAGATGCAGCTTCCGTTATGACGTATGCTATTATGGCATATAATAACACCATACACTCAGCGACAGATTTTACGCCTTTTGAACTAGTCTTTGGGCATACCGATGCCGGAAATGTATTTAATGTCGATAGGGAGAAAAATTTAACTCAGAAATTATTATTAGATCATAGGAAACGTCTCAAAGTACTATACGAATTTGTAACAGATAAATTAAACACAGATAAACTTAAGGTAAGAGATAAGAAAGGAGGTGAAGAAACACCAGTCCTTAAGACAGGAGATACTATTTACATGAAGAATACTAGGACTAGGAAAGCTAAGGAAAAACCTCGCTATGAAAAAGCCGAAATCACTGGTGAAACCGAACGTAATATAGTGCCTGTAGAATTAAATAAAAGACCAACTAGAGTGGCGATAAAAAATGTAAAACGTCCTCCACAGGTCATGCCTAGTACTTCTGGTACTAGTGATGTCAGGATTCACGCTGGAACTCCAGAACTTCACTCGGAATCCGGGGATAGCGTCGTTGAAGATGGAAGTAGCGGTGAAGAAGAATAATTATTGGACTATATTTAAGATTTTAGATTTAGAATCCTTAAGCTTACAAATAGATAATAATATTCGCGATTTTAGCAATATGAAATCGAAAATTATAGAAAGCAAATTAAGTAATGAAACTTTAGGTATAGAAAACCAAATCGAGTATTTAATAAGACTTACTAAAGATAAATTATATCAAATTTTACCCCTTAATCATAGAAACAAACGAGCTTTGTTCAACCCTCTGGGCTGATTTGTAAAAGATATATCTGGTAATTTAGATGAAGACGATGCAATTAAATATGATAAGGAAATCGTTTTACTCCAGAATAGAGAACATGCAGTCGAACGTAAAGTGTCATCAATGCAAAAAGCTTTCGATAAATTAGTTAATGACTCAGAAATCATAAATTCAAATATTAAAAGATTAGGCTCACACACTAATGGCATAGAAAAACTAGCTGAAAATGAATTCAAATTTAACAAGTTACTACGAATAATAGATACTATGTACCAAATTTTAAGCAACTTTCGAACTTGTTATGAGAACATACAAGAAATAGAGTCCGCAATCGCCTTTAGCAAACTAAATGTTTTGCACCAGTCTATTATAAATAGCACAGAACTGTACAGCAGTTTAGAAACAATTAGTAAACATGCTAGGACAATATATCCAGTTAGTAAAAGTAATTTAATAAAACTAGAACGTAATATCATAGTCAAATCATATTTAAATAACAATAGATTAGTATTTGTGTTAGAAGTCCCTCTAATAGACAACGAAACATATAATTATTATAAGGTTATTCCTATTCCTATTTTCCATTCTCCAGACACTTTTACCATTATTCCCAAATACCCTTACCTAATGGTGAATCGATTGAAATACATGCCCGTGGTAAACTCATGTACCGAAATTGAAAATGACAGATTTCTTTGTGATGAAAGTAATTTAGCTCAGAATCCAGTCGAGACCTGTATAGAACAAATTATGTTGATGAAGAATAACTACAATAGCTGCGTAAAGAATCGTATCAAGATAGAAAAGCCTAAGGTGCAGAAGATAACGGATAGCCAATGGTTGGTCTACACAGAGGACAACCTGATCATTACCGAAAACTGCAATGAGGAAATCCGCAAATACAACATCTTTGGGACCTATATCGTGACACTGAGTCAACAATGCGAGGCGCAAATAGGAGGAGTAATTGTTGGTGCCGCCACAAACACTACAATTTCCAGTTTCAAGCTCCCATTGGTCGAGATGCCAGAGCTTCAACAAGACATACAGACAAGGACGGAGAAGGTCGACCTAAGAAACGTGGACTTTAGTGACGTGAAAGAATTGTTACAAAGTGCCAAATTTAGTGAAAGTGACGATACAACCCAAATAGTGACAATAGAAATTAGCGTATGGACCATTTTAGAGTATATCATTATCATAATAATTATTGTCGTCATCTCATACAAATTAAATGTTTTTCGTTTTTGCCGAAATTCTCCGAAGTCATCTGCGACGCCTTCGGATAATTTCTCTCTTAGGGAGGGAGGAGTTAAGGAACCCCAATCCCCCAATATTAGCTTCATCAGCCAATAATTATATTATATTAGAATAACAGCTATATGTCAGCATATAATATCTAGGACATGCGTCATTAGCAGAGATGATTGGTTAGCAATAAGATTAGTATATAAGATCAACATTTTGTAGAATTAATTAATTACTGTCTTGCTGTAACTGGGATCAAATAAAGTTTATTTTTAAACTCTTCCGTTGTCGCTTACTTAATTCGCTCAACATATCCAGAGATTAACTACTATTTCCTCGGGCATATCTACTGCGCATGTGCAAATAGCTGTCACGTCGTAACGCAAAAAGGCACAAGCAAAATATACGTTCTTCCAACCATTTAATGAATATTTAAAATTAATTTATTGATCAAATCTAAATCTAGAGTAACTAAAATCGCCTTTAATGAAATATTAGTTACATTTTACCTTTAAAATGAATTATAATCTGTACATAACTAATTTGTAAAACTTTTCTCAAATAATAAAAACTCTATGCGTCTGGCTGACGACGGAGTTTAAAATTAAAAAATACAGAATTATATAATATTGAATTGACAGATATTGGTAAAAGTAGTCAGTTTTTTTCATCTTTTTTTTAATGATATTAATTCGTTTCCTTTAAAAAATGCATGACATGGTTTTTCCACTGGCTTCCGTAAATTTATTTCCATATGCTGCCCGTCTTTACCTCGTCCTCTATCAAAAGTGACGGGAAAAATATTTAGGTTAAGTCTCTATCCCTTTTTGGAATGCTCCAAGGACCCACATTTTTTTATATCCTCAACTAAAGAAGATTATATGCGGATCAACATTGTAAGGTATTGGAATATCCTATCGAGGTCCATGTTTCTTGATGGCTATAACCTTGGCATATGTACTTCTAGATAAGTGTGCTCTATCATTGGCCAGGACCACATCATCACCTACCATCAGTTTATACAGGCTGAAATTTTAATGTTTGTTTTCCCGCGGCAGAATGATTTGCCATCAGTAGTACTATCGAAGCATAGAGTTAAACATCTTACTTAATATTATAAATGAAGAAGTTTGGATGGATGTATTTGGTACTCAATCACGCTAGAACTGCTGAACGGATCTGAATTTGGCACAATGAACAGAGATAGATTATTGCCTGAAATAGCACATAGGCTTTTTATCCCGGTATAATGCTCCCTCGGGATGATCACTTGTCACGCAGGCGTAGCCGGTGGCAGAAGCTAGTGACAAAAAAAATGTATTGTTTTAAAATATTTAAAAAAAAAATCATCAACTCGAAAAAGAGAGAACCAATAGTAATACCCAAGACGTATATGACCATGCGGTCCATGGTCCCGCCCGGCCCGCGCTGCTATTGGTTCGCCGGTTAACTAGCGCGTGTTACAATTGGTTAGACGTCGCTTTCGAGTTTTGTTTTTCCCAATTGTTTATCTGCCTTTTTCGTGCTGAACTTTGTACCAGATTACGTGGAATATGTGCCAAAATTAAAATGAAAGGTTTTAATAACTGGAAACAACATTTTAATCATAAATCAGTAGAAAAAGGAATATGGTACAAAACAATTCAAAATGAACTTCCTCAAGTGCCCTGGTTTGAAAATAGTAAGTTAAGTAGAAGTTATGTAAAATTAGCAGTAAGATTACGGTCTGGACACTATCCGTCGGCAAACTTTGCATTCCTCATGAAGAAAGTAAGTTCTCCTAACTGCAACACATGTAATGTACTTGAGGATGTACATCATTTGCTGATGGATTGCGTCAGGAACCAGGACAAAAGGAGAATTTTAATCAATGAATTGAATCTAAATATATCAGAGGTAGGTTTAATTCAGTCAATTTTGGCACAACCGAAGTCAGATGTGGCGATAAGATTTTGCGAATCGATGTATCATACTGATTAAGATCCTCCTATTAGTTTAAAATTTAAAACAACTTTTTGTAGTAGTAGTTATGTATAAGGCATGATGGGGTTGGCGTATCCATTGGGATGAAAACCCTAAATAAAACCAATAAAGATAAAAAAAAAACTGCCATTTCTTGAACCTAATGTTTAATTATTTTATTAATCGATTGTGTTACCAAGACGTAATTATTTCGCTGCGAGAAAGTAACAATTAAAATTTTACGGTATACTAGCTGATCCCCGCGGCTTTGCTCCTGTCAAAATTATAGCAAATGTTACTCGGGAATAATGTAGCTTTCCATAGGTGAAAGAATTTTTTAAATCGGGCCAGCAGTTTCGGAGCCTATTCGGTACAAACAAACAAACAAAAAAATCTTTCCTCTTTATAATATTGGTATAGATTGGCCAAACGCGAGCTTATCAAGTCTAGTAGTCGCAAGTGCTACTGCTGAGCTTAAGTGCTATTGTTGAGTTTTGTCATCAGAGATTTCTCAGTAGCAAGCAGCGACTTTACACTTGTGCCCGGTTTATGGCAATAGACTCGGCCCCTTTTTCATGGGACTTAACCTTCTTATTCTAGCGCCAAATTTTGTAACAAAATTGTAAAATTACGTTCCAAACTTCGGGTCTGTGATACCGTGTGCGAGTATTGGGTACACGGTTGGCGCATTGGTTGAGCGATTGACTGCTGCGCTACGTGTCGCGGGTTCAATTCCCGCACGGAATAAATATTTGTATGACCTACAGATAGTTGTTGCGGCTCTGGGTGTTGTGTATGTGAGTTTATATGTTTGTAAACTCACCCACGATACAGGAAGAAATGCCTAGTGTGGGGGAACGTTTAATTTTTTAATAAAAATAATAAATAAAATAGGTCACGGTCTCACAGACCGAAAGTTCGGCACGCAATTTATAATATTTTATAAAGATTTTGTATTGTAAAACGATGTATTCTCAAACTTGGGAATGTCTTGACTAAGATAAACCCACTTTATCAACAATTCGTAAAACATGTCCTGAATAAGACTCGAAAGAAACAAAGTAATCTTCGAAAAATAAACGAGATTTTCGAAAGTTATTACATTTTATAAAAGAGAATCACGAAAGAGTGTTTCGTGGGTCTCACAGATCAACGCGCGACGAGTATAGGAAGGATATACCTATATCACAACCAAACTATATCATAACTTACACCTACTTAAAAAACTGAGGTACGTATAATCGAGTATTGTACCTATTTTATTAGACAAAAGTAAGCGCATTATGTTAGTCCACAATAAGCTCGATTTAGATAAGTTCTAAATCCTATTCAAGAGTTTCAAAATGGCTGTTCCAGCAAAGTGCTTTCATTTGTAAATTGCTTATTTCGTAAATAGGGTTATTTATACACTGATGTATTTCAATTTTCTGTCTTCAATCGTTTACAAATAAGTTATACTAACTGAATTCGATAAGAGAATACTATTTTACTTAGGCAGAGCAGAAACATACACTACAACATTCAAGTCGATATCAATTTTGAAATGTCCAAAATCGGCGATAATGCGTCGATTTGGACATCGTAGCAATCGAACTGAGACCGTTGAATAAGGAAGTTAAAATACTGTTAAAATCTTTTATGTTAAATACTGTTTCTAGGGAGAGATAGAGGTGGTCCAGTGGCCGGCCACATCTTACAAGTTGTAGGTGGGTTCGAACCCAAGCAGGCACTTTACTTTGTGTAAATTATTTCAGCACCACTACTCTCAAACAGTGAAGCAAAACATTGTAAGCAAACTGACATGTCCTAGAACCAAAAATCCGAAGACATGTGACATCCACCAACAAGCAGTGCGCCCGCGTGATGGATTAAGACACAAACCCTCTCTCTCAAAGAGGAGGCCGGTGTGCCAGCAGTGGAATCATTAAAAGGCTGATCATATTGATATATACTGTTTCTAGAAGCAGATGTAAATCAGTTTCCTGTTAAATTTCATGTTACCTGTAATTTACTAAAATTTCAGGAACCAATCTTTCAACTTGACATAATCTTCAACAACAGAATAAATTGAACAGAACCACGACGAGTCGTTCAGAAACATTCCTAAGTAGACGTCTCAGTAGACATAGATATGTTTTTAATCTTAATATCTATTGAACCTCCCTAAGGTATCCGAGAGTCAAACGGGGGCGGAGGAAATTGTCTCAAGGAGAAAGGATCGACTATACATAATGAGGTTTACATTGAAGACAAATTGTCCGTCTGTGACACTCTTTTGTCTTCAACGATGTGATAAAGTAACGTTGAAAAAGTTCCCCTCTGACTAATGTACTGAGAATTTACTTTTGCAACAATTAAATGGTCGTGTTAATTAATCAGTTTATTAAAAGGGAAATACTGAGACATAACAGACTATCTAATATATTTACCATGTCATGAGAGATGTCATATTCATGGCGATTCGAGAGACAAAGATTCTACTCTAGAACTAAATCTAAAATATCTCGTATTTCGCTGCAGGATATACTGAGTCTATACATAAATGTATACAAGACCTCTACCAAGTTTTGCCAAAACCACAGGGTCTTAGACTTCCGCACCAAATATTCCAGTAGCAGTATTCAGGACATTCGCAATCAAATTGCAGCATAATATGTAACTACAGCTTTTGATTTGTTCAAGCGGAAAAGTCACGAGGCAAGCAAAAATAATTCCTATACAGAGAAACAACGTAATATTTTATAAAAGCAATACAAAAATATTCGATAAACAACCCACAAACAGCTTTTACTCGTAATGCGAAATTCCTATTTGTGATACGGTAACCATATATTGCTGTAAGTAAGCTCACTGAAACACGAAACAGTCAAACACGAATGGTATATATCGCATTACTCATAAATCCAATATATAGCGATTCGATTTACTAATTAGCTCCAAATCAATGCGGTGACATCGATGTGAAATGTCGCAACTCTATAGGTACCTACAATCCTGTGAAAGGCTTTCGAGTTTAGTAAGATGCAATTTGCGTGATTCGAAATGAAGAGGTTTCGGAATGGAAGCGTCCAATAAATCGTCTCGCTTTTAAGTGGTTACGTGGTTTATGACGGGGTTTAGGGGTTTTTAAATTCACATGTGCGTTTAGCATTTGAGCGGGTTCTGTAAAAACAACGAACTGAATTATATTGGATATCGGGCAGATATTTGCAACACTATTCCCACAAAGACTTTATACCTTTACCCATATCATTGAATAGAAAAATAGCTAACTCCTAATGCCTGACTGCGACAGAAAAAAGGTATTACCGTAGATGAAAAGTGGGCCAAACCAACAATTTAACCTAGTAAAACTATGTATATTTTTTATCGATGCCCTAAAAAGAAGGATGCGGAAGAAGTTCAGCATATTTATGCCTTTTCCCTGTTTTAAACTTCATTGATTTACAGCAATATCTAGGTCTAGCATAGTAAAAGTATTATTTGGCCGAACAACCAAATATTTGAGCTTAACCCTGTAAGTATTCCACGTACAAAAAAGTCGTCCTACGTCACAATTATTTACGTATAACATTTCACCTTTGATCAAAACATTTCGTAAGCAAGAACGCAATACGGCCAAAATATTTCCCTCGATAAGGAAATCAAAACTAAGCGATACAACCCTTGACAGGTGAAGGTCGGGTAACACCTTAAGCGCTCCCAGTTCCCTCAGTTAATGCTTAAAACTTGTACGGGACGTTAAGCAGGCTAATGATGATGAGGGTTATTTTATGAACCTTGTACATAATGGCCTATTTAGACCTCAGTATTATGACCATTGATTAGTGCTGGCTAATTAGATGAAATGTTTGTTACTAAGTAGTAAGATGGATGATGAGGCTAAAATAAGGTTTTTCTAACAAGGAAAATCATCAAATTTACAGTCAAAAGGCGTAAATATGACACATAAATCTTTAGAAAGAGCTTAGGATCTAGACCAGAGATTACCAATTACTTTCATTTTGGGTCCGTTTTTAAATAATATTACCATCGCGGTCTGTGAAGCCAACTACTCGCCCTTGCCTTTGCATCTTCACGAGTAAGTATTTAATTTGTTTGTAATAATAAATTGAAATATGTACGAGTAAATATAATATAGAAACGGGACTTAAAATACACCCGGAAGACCCAAGAAATGAAATCTGGTGTGAACAATACTTCACCGTCGCTGATTGGTACGGAGGCAGTGGAACGCGTCCGCAAGTTCACTTACTCTCGGGAGCATTGTGTCAGAAACTGGAGGTGGTGAAGAAGACATCGCTTCAAGGATAGCCAAAGCACGAGCTACCTTCGCGCAGCTCAGACCCGTTTGGCAATCGCAGAAACTGACCTGAAGGATTAAACTCAAAATCTTCGCGTCATATGTCAAATCCGTGATGCTTTACGGGTGCGAAACGTGGAAGGTCACAAAAGACATCTCACGCCAGATCCAAGTCGTCGTCAACCGCTGTCTTCATCGCATACTCGGCATTTACTGGCCCGAGACCATCACCAACGTAGAGCTGTTGGAGCAATGCCACGAGAACCCGATCTACCGCCAGATCAAGCGTCGCAAGTGGAGTTGGATTGGCCACACGCTGCGAATGGATTATGATCATATACCGAAGCAAGCGCTGGATTGGAATCCACAAGGCAAAAGAAAGCGTGGCCGTCCCCGTCAAACCTGGCGTCGCACCGTGTTGGTGGAAGCGACGAGGATCGGTATGACGTGGAGGGAGGTGAAGCGTGAAGCTCAGGACCGATCGCGATGTAGGACTACTGTGGACGCCCTTTGCCCCATCCAGGGGACGTAGGACATAAAGTCAAGTAAGACAAGTCATGTAAATATAGATACAATATAAATGAAGGTTTTGATGAGATTATTCGTCACTTGTCAAATCTACAGCATTAAAGACAAAGCGTGGGATAAATTATTAAATTACGTATCTACTCAAGTAACACTAGTAAATTATACTGTTTTAAGATCCACACAAAATAGGTCGACGGTGTTGATCCGGAACACGGTCCACCATTTGGTGACCCCTGCTATCGACAAAGAGGTTTTTGACCAGCGATAGCGATTGTCAAAAATGAGGGTTTTATGAAATGATGTGGCAACACTGAGACGTCAGATTCAGGCTCCTGTCAAAATGCTTAAGTTTTCTGAGTTATTATATTATATTAACGCCCACTTTACGGTGACGAGATAAGTTACGCTTTCAAAGAAAAGGACCTCTTGCCAAAGTGGCACCACCTGGTAACGTGAATTTTCCACTCCACACTCCAAAATGTTTGAGTTTGATACGCGGTACCGAATAGCACGTCGGTAAACCCTTCACTTTTCGAAATCGCTAATAGACATTCGCTTTTTCAGTAACCCAAGGTCTAATAAAGTTTTTGACGCATAAAAGTCATAAAACTCGGGCGGGCGTTGACATGACTCATTGAATTTCAGAAACAGCTTAGAGTTGAATGAGAGACAGAGACGCTTCACGAAACTGTTGATTTTTTTCAAAAAGTGGATACGCCATCTTTATGGCTGAGTACTGCACAGTGTACATGCTTTATAATTAAAACGTGGCTCGTGTAATGGACTTTCGAGAGAAAGAGAAAGAGATGTTTTAAACAAAACTTACATAATATTTTTCTTTTGACAGCCGACCATAGATTTCTATATTCTGCCGTATTTTTAATAAACCACTCTTTGGTCCGCGCGCTCTGTCGTTTGTCTATGGTTTCGACAAATGATCTTTGAGCATCGCGTTTATATATATGTATTATACTTACCCCACATTCAGTGTTTCATTCTATTTTGTTTGTTATTTATATATTTTTCTATTTTATTTTATTATATAAGTCCCTATCAGAATATCAGCGCAGCGTTATTACTTTTTTTGGGTATCACTGCACAAGCTGAGATAGGAGCCTTTTTGGTCTCGCACAGGGATTTTATTTTATTATTGTTTAAGTGTATGCTTATTTTCTCGTGTTTCCTGTGCGGGTCACAAATAAATATATTTCTTTCTTTCTTTCTTTTCTTTCTTTCTTTTAAAAGTTGGTTCAACTGCAAGTTAAAAAAAAATATTCAAAAAATATGCAAAATATTCGAAGCATTATAATAGGTTACCAAGCGAAAAGTCGCTTGGTAACCTATTATAATGCTTCGAATATTTTTTTCAGGTTTATTGTGTAAATAAAAAATATCCATGTCATCTAAGTGACATTAAAATTAAAAACCGGTTAAGTGCGTGTCGGGCCACGCGCAGTAATATGGTTCCGTAGTTGCATAATAATTCGGACTAAGAAGTTTCGGTTTCAGTGGCTCACAACGTCTACGCATGCGCCGTACGGACCAGTACAGCCAACGACTCCGCCGACTCCAATGAGTTATTCGAGCTTAAATATTATTAATTTAGAAATCATTATTATTAAGGATGTTATGATTTTATTTGTGTATATTTTTACATGGTTCATAAGCATATATTTACTATCTGTTTTACACAACTAACAACGTTATTTAAGTAATTTTTCAATGGCATTTGTACAAAATGCTTACTGTTCCAAGTACATTTTATAAGTTGGTCGACTATTACTCGTAAACTTGTAAATCCTACTTAGCTGTGATAGTTTGCCTTTAAATTTCGTTATATATACTACTACCGTGAATTTTTTCACATACCCAAAAGCAACCATTTCTATGGCAGGAGAGGGGACACTTGACTCTAACAAAAATTTGCAATTTAAATCTTAATTTTACGCAAACCGATCTCTTAATCGAAAAATGGTTTTAACACACCCGTAATATTTTTGAATGGCCTATCCAACGATACCCCACACCATGGAATAGACGAGGAAAAAAAACTTGTCCACTTTATTACACTAAATTCACTATTTGTTTTCATGATTTTATCATTTTGTCGCATGTAGCATTTTACCACCTTGTCGGAATTATTAATATGTATATCATAGGCCAAATTATAGCTTTCTAGTACTAAGAGTCTCTGAGCTAAGCTGCGGACGGACAGACGGATATTGCGAAATTATAAGGGTTCCTTGTTGACTTTGGAACCCTAAAAATCGGCCAAGTGTGTGACGAACACATATCAACTTAGGGTTTTTTAACCATTATCGTTGATTGCAACAAGATTTTCAGGTAGCTTTTCCGCAATTAATTCAAGATTCTAAGTCGAATGGATTGAAAGAGTTATCCTCTACTTCATTCGCTCCAGTCGCAATGATAACGGGCAAAATGTCATATTATGGAAATTTGAGACAGTCAATTTGAGGGTAGCTGAGTCGAGGTTGAGGCGAGCAGTGGAAATTACTTTGAATATGGGTGTTAATTACATAGATCATCCAATTAAGTTTTCTTTTAGTATCGAATAACTTTCTTTGCACCTAGCAAGCACACAGTAGAAAAGTTAAAAGAATGGAAGATACTCGTACAGTTTCAACATACGTTTCCCAGAAATTCACCCTATATAAAAAGCATGTCAGCCTTTATTGAATTTAAAAAAAAAACCTGTCTAGTTGCCCGTAATAACGAGAATTTGTATTTTGAGTATTCTTTGCACGGGGAGTTTGTATTGAGTATTTTTTGCTCAAGGAGGTTGTAATCGTATAGCATTGAGATGGAGTTTGAATATATTGGTGTGTTCTAAATTGAAACACCAAAATAGTGAATAAAAGTGCTTTTTATTCACTGTTTTCAGTGAATAAGATTGCCTATTTTGTTTTGGAAGTTGGTTTAATATTTTTGTTAATATATTTTTTCTCTACTTAGTTATGGTACCTTATATTACCATGAAAATACGCATAATAGGAATAACTAAAAAAATCAATAGGACCACATGAGAAGCACCAGCTTTCAAATAAAAAAAATATCATCAAAATCGGTTCATAATTGGTGGAGTAATCGCTTAACAGACATATTATACTCGAATTGAGAACCATCTCCTTTTTTAAGTGGGTTGAAAAGTTCAAAGTTGTTATTATTCATATGAAAATTCAAAGCCATTTTTTTTGCAACAATCTAAAATCAATTTGTGCTATAGAACCCTAAATACGAACCATTAGTGACAAAACAGTCTAACATGTAAAACATAATTAAGTAACCAGCATTTTGGACGATGCCTTTAGTTCAAGCAAAGAACTCTCGACTCTAATTGAATTTTGTGGACGCACAGAGCTCATAATTTTATAAAAAATACGAAAATATGGAAACAAAGGAATGCAGTGGCAGCAATTTTTGTATTCATCCTTTTTCGAACGTCTGCCGTGTTTTAATAAAGATGGTTTTGTTTTTACCGTAGACATATTATAGAGGATGTTACAGAAAGGTGCGATCATAATTCAACTTTCTCCATAGACGTCATAGTCAGTTCTCAAAACCCATACAAATTTTAGTCAGCTGACGACAACGTTGTATGGAAAATCAAATTACTTATATTATTTGGGAATTGACCATGACTTCTTTGGAGAAAGTTGTTCATATACATGAGCAGAAGCAATATTTAAAATATGATTGCACCTTTTCAGTATACCCTATACAGTACTGGATAACTGTCTGGCTGTCAAATTAATAAGGTCAGATTTAGGGGTCTTTCATCATCATAATCATCATCATTTCAGCCGAAAGACGTCCACTGCTGGACATAGGCCTCCCCCAGGGGTCTTTAAGTCAAGAGTAAATGGGTTTTTTCTAGGCAATCGTGCTTCACCGTCGACCACATCATCGCTTACCATCAGATTAGATAGTGGTCAAGCGCGAGCCTACAGATTTTAACAAAAAAGATTTGAGAAAGACAAAGTTATCGAGCGGCCAGTTGTTGTCTGTTTCTCAGATTCTAATTGATACGCGTCATAGGATTTTAGTATCTATTATCTACTGGTCACTTCGTGCTCCTTTGCAGAATGTATTGTTTTGTTATGGTAGTTGGCATATGACCACGGTTATCCTCTGAACATCACTATGAATATATAGGAAATACAATAAAATAATTACTCAGATGTGAATAATTTCTTGTTTCATATTTTTAGAGCGTAATTTTTCAGAATTCGCATTTTAGTTTTATAACTTATTTTTATATGTATATACCATATGGTTGCCTACAATAAAATGAAATAACAATGATAACCATCTCGAATTTCTATTATAAATAACATCGTTATTTTTACAAGAGCGTCGTTAAGTCATTTTGAACAAAGTACGAAATTCTAAACATCTCATACTTGACCAGCTTTTATTCAACTAGACTTTAAACAACTTATTTCATAACTAGATCTTCAATAAATACTTAAAAGAATCTCCAACAACTTTTTTATGAAATTGGTTTTCAAAAGAAAATTATCGCAAAAAGTATAATAAATCTCATAACGATTTCATTAGCATTATTTACTCTGAATTAATTTTGATTCGAGTTTGAATGTTCTTGAAGTTTTGTATCTGTTACGTGGGAACTAATTTGAATATATTTACAAACTCTGAATGTCGTAGAGGCTGAAGAAACTTTATTTTAATTAAAAATAACAAGCTGAAAATGTGCTTGCCACCAACGCATGTTTGTGTATGAAATTAAGACGTTATTTTTGCGTTGGGCTCACATCTTGTTAGTGCTAAATTATTACGAATTCATAATGATTTTAAACTTTTTACGCTTTCGTTTAATATCAAGAGTAGGTATGTTAATAGTAGTTTATGCAATGGTCATAATAATAAGGGTTATTAAAACACGAGCGTGGGTTTATCACATGAGGCGAAGCCGAATGTGATAATAATATCACGCGAGTGTTTTAATACCTAATTATATGCCGTTGCATATGTTAATTTATCTTCACTCATACAGTTGAAATAAAACAAAAGTGGAAACGGAAAATATATGTGGTATGGCGGGCAATTTAGATTCTCATTGAGTTTGACTGGGCAGTACGCGCATCCACAGACAATTATACTACTTTTCTACATAAAGTCAATGAGCCCATACGCGCCAGTAAATTAAAAAGTAAAACCGTGCTATAAAAATTAAAAAGTTATTTTATGATGCAGTTGTTTGAAAATCGAAGAAAAATTTTGCACTGTAATGTTTTTGTTAAATTTTATTTATTTATTTATTATTATATACTTTATTGTACACCACAAAAACCTACAGGAAAAACATTTACAAAAACAAGTGTACAATGGGCGGTCTTATCGCACAGGGCAATCTCTTACAGACAACCTATCCACTAATATAAAGTACGTTTTTATACAATATTTTTTTAATTCACATCTACATAATGTTCCAAACATTACGATGTGAGTGTAGATAAAAATCATTATAGATTTTATTACAACTATTATTTGCCAACTCTAATCAGCAAACAACATCTAACAGTATTGTTCGTAAATGTACTTGTTTATTACAAGAACTCCATCATTCTATCTCATTTAATTTATGTTCTGTTTCCACACCCTCTTCACCTCATTTCAATTTTACTAACAACTTCCAACGCTCTTTATAATCCTTTAACAAAATACAATATGGCGACCGCATGATTCTATCAACCCCTGTACAAATCGTCCCTCGTCCCGCGTCAACGAGATCGCGTCAGATCGAATCTTATTCTGTTCAGCACATTATGAAGTCGTTTTATTTCGAACCGTTTCATTATGTCCAAGTGAGCTTTGAGAAACATCTTTTGGCTTTAATCTGAACTTCTAAATTAAAGGATGTCTTCTCCGTGCTCGCTATTACTCGGATTTGCGTTGAATCTGACTTTCTAGAAGATCTGATATTCGGCTCATTAGCAATTTCGCCACTCGTTCGTTTACTATTGAAGTGCAGGTTATAAATCATTTTCTGATTACACATTTTAAAGCATCAAAGACGTATCTTCATAGGTAGAATTTGTGAACTTAATTTTAAGTCAAATTGTGTCCATTCCCAATTCAGCATGTCTGTAACGTATCGCAAGCCATTTCATATAAATATCAATCAATCAATCTGCTTAACCTTTGCTCAACTATCATTGTTGGGGTTGGCTTCCAGTCTACCCGGATTTAGCTGAGTACTAAACCTGAGACCTTCACAACCCAGTAACTGGGTAACACTTGACGTCAGATTTCAGTCTTCTGACTATCCGTAACGACTGTCAAAGATTTTTAATTAAAAGCATGGACCAATGGCTTAACGTGCTTGCATGGAAGAAACTAGATATGTACAAATGGTCACCCATCCACGGACCGACCTCGGCAAGCGTTGCTTAACTTTGTAGATCCACCCGTGCACTGTTATTATTTAGCCACGACATCCCATATGAATATCATGTAACCTAAAAAAATCCAATGTGAAATATCATCAACCAATTAAAAGTAATAAGGACATAATATTACGCGGAAATACGGAATGCACCCACCTAAGAGCTGGCGAGGAATTCTTAAAGGGAATTTCATTAAATTCCCTCGGCTCTTATTGATATGGGCGCTTGGCGCTCGAGGCTGGGTCGCACTTTATTAAGAAATCATATGAATGTTGGCGGGAATGGGTGTACGTGACGATACGCAATATTGCCGATGCCATCATGCCATTGTCAAAGTACAGTCGAGCACGATCCACTCCAATAAATTACGCGTAGATGTTTAATTCACTAATTATTCCGAGATGTTATTTTTTCATTAGACTGCGAAGTCGAGTGATGGTTCTCATTAACGATGTTTGAACGGCGCATAATTGGTGTGGTGGTCTTATTATCAGAGATCACACTTACATCGGAATAGATAATGGATATCTGTATTTTCATACTTAATTTTCTGATAAACGTATAATATTTTCAATGGAAATTGTAAATATTTAGTAATAATTTAGAACCCGTTCGCATTTTTATCGAAGGAGTAATGACCGATATTTTTTTGCCAGAACGTTGAACTTTCAAACTTGATTCGACCAACATGAGTAAAACAATACTGGAACAAATTAAACCGCAATCTGTGCATAATTCTACATTCATTTTATTTGAAAGTTTTAGTCTGTTTTAGTTGGGTATTCATTTTTCAAACGTCATTCGTCCATCGTGAGTAAAACAATACTGGAACAAAATAAAACCCTAAAGTTTGCACAATTCTACAATCGTTTTATTTGAAAGTTTAGTCTGTTTTAGTTGGATATTCGTGTGAACCAGTGGTCAGGATAGGCTGGTCACAGAACAGAAACGGCACTCGTATAATTTACAAAGTGTTTATTCTCGGTTATTTACAAAAAACAATCTGACTAGCGTTCGTCTTACAAATCGTAGTATCAACAATGGCGGACACTGCCAACAATTCAAACTGCCTAACACATCCGCTTTTTATATTATTCCAATAAACTTCTATTAATGTAATAATCAAATTGAATTACATAATAAAATTACTAATATTAAATAACAATTATTACCAGTAATATTTATCAAAGAATCATGCGTAATAATTAACATTATTATTTATTTGATACACCGAAAGATGACAAGCGGATGTTGTCCTAAGAGGTTTTAATCATTCGGAATACTTAATTATGAATATATTAGAAGATTAACATTCAAAATAAAAGATGAACTATACGTATTGTAGAATTAAGTCAAGCTGGTATATCCATGGTCGGAGGTCGGTAACATTCGTTTATTAAAATGCAAAATGCCTAGTTTTAGTTTTAACATCAAACTGAATGAAGTACAATGACCCTAAAAATAAAACACTATATTATAGTTACTAATCGTTGAATGCTCGAACAAATTCCATTGTTAAATAAAAATGTTATCGGCCTTATTTTATTATTTTTTATATATCAGCAAATCTAGCAACTACTTACTCAATCCCTTGTAAAGCGAATAATAACTTCTAAAACAAATGTTCTAGCCGACCGCGAAGTAAAAGCAAACACGAATCTTGCTCTGAAAAGGCAGCGACTGTATGGTTGAATAAATTACATTTATTTACATACATTCGTCGCCAGTGTTGAATTTACATATTTCAGGATTACGATAAGGACTTGGACGGCTTAGGCAGAGAAATTAAACAAAGATTTAAGGTATTGGAAAAATATTTCAACGCTCTTTCGGGATGAAAATATTACCTTTCTACCGTAGTAGCAATCAGACTCTTGTTACTCAGTAAATTTGCCCGAACAAGGTCCAAAAGCATCAGAATGAAAGGGACGAAAATTTTCATTAATTAAACACGTCAGTTTTGTGAGTTTTCACCTTCATTTTGACTTTAATGGAGTCAGATACGATAGGGCACGTAATTAATAGGTTGTGAATTTCGGAAGTGATTTTCTGTGGTAGATAGATAAATGTATTTCGTCTCTGGGTCTAATAATGATGGCAGTTTCAATAGTTGTTAATTTTTAGTATACTTTTTACCCCATTGGTCGGGTTATTGGACGATTCGCACGAATTTAACTCGCCCGAAACGTGCGAATCGACCCTTTTTAATAATTATATTTTTTCTGTGGTAAAGTTAATTTTTTGGTGTGCGTATCGACCACTCCAAAATTATGTAGAAGGCAATTGGTACACACAATGTGTTTTATGCAATACTGTTAGGATAAAGTACACTCAAGTACGGAAGTATTAAGGGTTCAATATTATTATTGATATGAAATGAGACACAAATTAATCAAAATGTCTTTATTAAAATAACTACTATATGATTTGAGGACGTATTCCACAATTGGCACCCACTTAAACGGAAACTGATTGAATGGCACCTATCGATATTATTCGCCATTTTATTCCACAAAATTTAATGGCCCCTAATGGCCACAAAATTTACTGACTAGTACTTACTATTGATACCACAAAATTTACCGACTAGTACTTACTATACTTACGATTCGCACACCAATAACTTAATTTCGTGCGAATCGCCACAGAGAAAATAATATTATTAAAAAGGGCTAGTGCGACATCGACCAATAACCCCGTTGGTCCCGTGGTTGCAAGTGTGACTCCCGAATGTTATTTATTAATACTTTATGTACAAGTACAAAGTCGGCCTTAAGGTCTTAGGCATTTTCTACCAGTCAACCAAAGGGTGGTGCAGAGATAAAACATGGCGGATGCAACTATCGGGCAAAAATTGTTATTGAGTTCTCCATTAGGATTTTTTTGCCTGAAGTTTAGAATTAGGGGTGTCACCCCGCGCATCGGAAAGCATATCTAGAAATCTTTGGCCCTGCGCCTTATCTCTTCTCTGTTATGTCGGATTTGGTCGAGAGGATTATTACCTATAGTTGCATGCATACACATATGCATTTCACAATTGCGCATCGATCATATCAATTTAGACCATTGTCAGATTAAGGGCCTTTCAGCGTTTTAGTGTGGTAAAACGGTTACTTTCTAAAGCATAATCGTAAGTAACGGCTAGGTTAAAACGTTTGATAAAAACATATATTTATTTTTGATTCATGTTCATTATTTTTGAAACAAGGTTTTTTTTTTATTGTAACTTATAGTTTTGCTTTAAAAAAATAATTAACAACACGATACTTTATCGCAACTTTTGGATACTCCTCCAAAACGACTTGGATGTTTAAAAATATTTTTACACAGAAAAATTTATGGCTGAAATTTCTTCTTAACTGAAATAGCATATGTAAATCAAATAGTATTTTGGAAGCAAAACTGTTCAAAAGGAGGTTAAAATTAAACAGGCTGCCTAAAACAGCGAATCTATATCTATAAAGCGAAAAATAACTCTCTTATCCGAAGTAAGTGTCTTTGGTTTTCGTTTTTTCAACACCGACTTCGGAAAAGAAAGTTATTTTACTTAGTTAGTTGCTCTTTTTAGTTTTGGTACCTCAAATTAACATGTAAATCATTTACAGCCAAAGTACATCTCATGAAAATGCCAATAAGCCCAAATACGACTAGAATACAATGTATTATTTTGGAGTTCCAGTGCCTACCTTCCGGCATCATCATCATATCAGTTTGATGGTACCATTTTGATCAGTACCATTTATTTATATGCTTCATCATAGTTGGTTAACTATTCGAGATATCTTATACCCGTGACATACAGTGGCCATCAGTGGTCTTCTTCATCAGTTCCACTTCACAAAATGATACATTTTGTGTAAAACTTATTCCATGTTGATGAAAATACCAAAATCGCAATATGTATGCCTATAATATTTTAGGAGTTCCCTCGATTTCCATGGGATCCATCATCAGATTCTGACTTGGTGACAATGTGACCACCTTGGGAGTATAACCTTACAAACACAAAAAAGATTTTCAAAACAATTGCGGTGAGTAATAACGTAACAAACATACAAAAAAATACAAAGAGTCAAATTGAGAACCTCCTCGTTTTTAAAGTCGGATGAAAATGAGTTTATTTTCATTTGACAAATATAAATCAGAAAATTAAAATTCTGCAAAATCAGCCATGTTACATTTTCATCAGTTACTCAGATCAAACAATGACTCATAGAAATAATTTGGAAATTTAGTTACGATATTACAGTTTATTAATTTATACATTATTGCGATAAATAACATTCCATAATTCACTTTCATTAAGAGGAATTCTACTGCAAAATTAAAATCTAAATTTCAAAACTTGGTATTTAATCATAAAATAATTTGTCAACATTAAAATATAATGTGGATAATTTATTGGAATGTTAAATCAAAGAACCATCAAATTTAACCTTAATCTACCTACTCGAAATGTTAATTAAAACGAAAAATGATATAAATCATATTTAAACACATATTTGGTGTAAAATATAAGCAGAATTTATTAAGCACAAGACATGACCAGAAAAAAAACCATTTTTTTTTTGACAAGAAACAGAACACAATGTCAGTCATTTCAATAAATTGGAGTCGGCCAGGATTAGCAATAAGGTTTTAACCCTCCAACACGCCCTCTTAATCCTGGAGGACTTCAAGCATATCTCGTACAAACGACAAGTGCTTACAGCTAGGCAGTGCCTTCGTGAGCACATCAGCAGTCATCTGCTCTGTTGGCATGTACATCAGTTCTAGCACCCTATTCTCAACAGCTTCACGAATATATTGATATCTAATGTCCACATGTTTTGTTCGCTTATGGATCACTGAGTTACTAGCCAGCTTCGCCGCAGACTGATTATCACTATACAGGGTTACAGTGTGACATTGACCTATCAACTCAGCAAGAACCGCACGGACGTATACCGCCTCTTTGGCAGCTTCAGACAAAGCTATATATTCCGCCTCGGTAGACGAAAGTGCGATACACGATTGCTTATAACAACCCCAGGAAATAACATTCCTACCTAGCTTATAAATATACCCCGTGTAAGATTTACGATCCGCCCCGTTAGCCCAATCAGCGTCAGTAAATCCATAAACATGAAATTTATCATGTTCATCACTTTTTCTGTACACAAGACCTAAATTCATTGTGCCTTTTAAATACCGCAATACACGTTTGGCCGCTGCAAAGTGTTCCGCTGTGTAGCAAGTATTAAACTGACTTAAGAAACATGCAGCAAAAGAAATGTCAGGTCTTGAGGTCACAGCTATATACAATAAACATCCTATCAGCTCCTGATACGGTAGTCTACTCTCGTGGGAGGCGCTATCAGAAAACTTCAGACCTACATCTAAGGGCGTCTTAGCAACTTTACAGTCACTCATACCGAAACGTTCAAGTAACTTTTCAATATAGGTTTTCTAACTCAGCTTCAACTCACGACTAGTGCGCTGTACTTTGATGCCTAGCATATGTTTAATCTCACCTAAATCTTTAATTGTGAAGTGAGACTTCAGTGACGTTTTTAGCTTATCAGCAAGCTCGTCACAGTCGTAAAAAACGAAAAAATCGTCTACATAGAGATCAATAATAATGATTCGCTTACCCACTCGGCGACTGAAGATACAGCTCTCATACTTGCTCTGCGTGAAATTCTCTGCGAGTAAAACTTCCTTTACCTTATCATACCAGGCACGTGGCGCCTGCTTTAACCCGTACACGGCTTTCTTGAGTCTGTAGACCATATGCTCATTGCCTTGCTTGACGAAACCTTCAGGCTGTGACATATAAATTTCTTCATTCAAATTGCCATTCAGAAAAGCAGTCTTGACGTCAAGGTGATCAATCTTCAGATCTAATTCAACCGCAAGAGACAACAGCATTCTCAACGAACTATGTCGCACAACCGGAGAAAAAGTATCCATGTAGTCAATTCCGAACTTTTGGGTAAAACCCTTTGCAACCAATCGCGCTCTATAACACGCCACTTTGCCATTGGCGTCACATTTGATTTTAAACAACCATCGATTCTTGACAATATTCTTGTCTGCCGGTCTGTCAACTAGCTCCCAAGCCTCATGCTTATTGAACGAATCAATCTCATCTTGCATAGCTTGCCACCAAAGCTTACTATCACTCGATTGCAAAGCTTCCTTGACATTCGTCGGCTCACTCAACTCTGTCTCGAGCGCAGACATCGTCCTCGGTACTCTCGGCCGTAAATTATAGGCTGGTCCGTCAGATGGTGGCTTCCGTGGCATTCTGGTTGTATCAGTAGATGAACTCGGCACCTGCTCGTTAGCCTCAAACCACACTTCAGGCGCTACCGGTCTCTCCGCCTCAACCTCAGCCTCTACAGTTGGTAGTGATGGTATATCCACCTCAAGCTCAGTCCCAGACTGATCACGAACATCCGCATCTTCAACGTTATCTCCGTCATCACTAGTCGGAAAGAATATCTCCACGGGCCGTTTACTCTTGACACCTGGAAAAATTGTTTCGTTAAAAACAACATCACGACTACGAAAAACTATATTTTTCGCCGAATCGTAGAGCCTATATCCATTACCGTCATAGCCAAGAAATATACAACGCTTTCTTTTTGGTTCAAGCTTATTCCGCTTCACTTTATCAACGTGAGCATAAGCTTCGCAGCCAAACACACGTAAGTGTTTCAAGCTAACCTTCTTACCTGTCCAGGCTTCCTCAGGAGTTTGCCCTGAGAGCCTTTTCGAAGGTGACACATTTATTAAATGTGCAGCAGTACAGGCAGCTTCTGCCCAAAACTTGTGGTCTAGGTTCGAAGTATACAAGAGGCACCTTACTTTTTCTAGGAGGGTCCTGTTTAGCCTTTCCGCACAGCCGTTTTGTTGAGGACTGTAAGGCACAGTTACCTGATAGACTATCCCCTTACCTTTCAAAAAGCCTTCAAGGTCTCTGTTCACATACTCGGTCCCATTGTCCGACCTCAAAACTTTAACTTTGTCACCAGTCTGAGTTTCGACTAGCTTAATAAAGTTTTTCGTGTATTCACTCACCTCGCTCTTACGCTTCAGGAAATACACGAACACCTTCCTCGAATGATCATCCAAGAATGCCAGGATATACCTCTTGCCTCCAAGCGAATTCACCGGCAACGGACCACACAAATCGGTATGGATTAAATCCAACCGCTTTGCAGCCACAGACTTCTCAGGATTGCTGATAAAAGGAAACCGAGCTTGCTTTCCCTTTAAACAAACTTCACAGGCAAAGTCTTTACAAGGGTCATCCTGAAAACTAATATCATTAGCAAGTCCCTGCCTCAAAAGTTTCATATTGTTGGCGCTTAAATGGCCAAGTCTTTGATGCCAAGTTGCAGTGCTAATAGTAAGATTCGCCCGTAGACTGCAGGTCTGAAGTCTGTAAGCCCCTCCAACGTCATTTGCCTTATTCAAAACATCGCCCAGCTTAGAAATTGTACAACCAGTAGTATCAAAATTAACAATACAACCATTCTTAATCAATTGCGAAACAGATATGAGATTTACAGACAGCTTAGGTATATACAACACATCAGTTAACGTCGCGCTATCCGACAACTTAACAGTACCTATACCTGTACACCGCAGTTTATCTCCACTAGCAATGGTGACGTGACCATCTCGCGATTTGAAGTCTGTCATTAAATCACGCCTGCCAGTCATGTTATTTGTAGCCCCCGAGTCTATGTACCACGAAGATTCCGAGTGCGTTCCGGCAGTCTTTCTTCAGATGTCCTTTCTGTCTGCACTTCCAGCACCACGGTTCTCTCTTTCTAGCGGAATTATCCTTCGCTTTTGACTCATCCTTGTGCTGCTGCGCTTTTCTCGTCCAGGAGTCACTCGTACTAGCGCCTTTTCTTGTAGAATACAAGCACTCACTCGAATCTCCACGACTAGTCCAACGTTGATCCTGTAGCAGTTTCGATTTGACTAGATCAGCAGTAATGACAGCTCCCGAATGCTCTAGTGCCATGATCATGGGCTCGTACTCTGTTGGTAAACCTTTGAGCATCAACGCACCAAGAAACTCGTCATCAACAGGTTTGTTCATATTCGCCAATTGCTGCGCTAATGACAATACTTCATTGACGTAAGCTTCCATGCTAGAATAGTTCTCCAGTTTGACAGCGCACAAGTTCTGAAGAGTTCTCACTCTTGAACCGAGTCCTTTATCATCATATGCACGTTCCAGTGCATTCCAGGCGTCTTTCGCCGTTTCCGCTGACATCAAATGTGAAAAACATGACTTTTCAACGCTCAAGCAAATTTTAGATTTTGCTATTTCGTCACGTCGATTTTTCACTTCGGACGTTGTTTTGTCATCCTTACCGTAACCGCTTATACAGATCCATAAATTGTCGTGAATCAATGCATTTTTCATAACAAATTTCCACTCGACGTAATTTTCACGTCCGCGTAATTTTTCATGTGAAAAACTATGATTTTTCGTTTCCGACATATTTACAATAACGTTGCACTATTTTTGCTGAACCATAACCTGATATAAATCATATTTAAACACATATTTGGTGTAAAATATAAGCAGAATTTATTAAGCACAAGACATGACCAGAAAAAAACCATTTTTTTTTTGACAAGAAACAGAACACAATGTCAGTCATTTCAATAAATTGGAGTCGACCAGGATTAGCAATAAGGTTTTAACCCTCCAACAAAAAATATATCAGGCTTAATGTAACGGCTTTCATCAATATAATTACATAAAGCCGACAAAATAATAAGCCACGTTTCGCTTTAATAATGAATTTTAATGAACGACGCGTTCAGAAACCGCGGCGCAAACTTTAGCGAACTTCCTAATAATGAGAACGAAAACCGATGTTAACCGATGTTATTATCTTCAGTTAAACTCCTTATATATTAATCTGATTCATTAAGAATGAATGGAATATTTATTGGAAGGAATAATGGTTAGCAAAACTCCGCAGCGTAAATAAATAAAAAATGTACAAATGATAGAAGTGAAACTTCAAAAATAAAGAATAAGAGAGATATAGCCTGCTCTCAAGCAGGAGTGAGTTAAGTTTATTTTTGTTATCTGAATTAGTTACTTTACCTATATTTGCAATATTTGTAATTATGTGAGAACCATGTTCCTATTTATCAAATTAATTAATTTACGTGTTAATGCTTTTAATACTTTATACCTGTACGTAGTATAGTGTGTAGTGCTATTCTGGATGCATCGTCCTCACATATATGAATTTATTAATGTATGTAAATATTGTAAAACATTTTTTTTTTTTAATAGTAGGTATGGAGTTTCTCGTTCGTTCTTCTCCATAACAAGCTACTTTCCGAATGCACGGTTGAATTAATTTTAATGACTTGTAAATTTTAATTTATTTGACGTTCAAAGGCCTAGTTGAATAAATATATTTGACTTTGACTTTTGACTTTGACTCGCTCATGTCACGAAATATGCCTAAAAGTGACGTGTCCTTGAAATTTCACTCTTTTCTTGTTCAATTATCTAATCACCGCCTAAGAAGTTTCACTTCAAAAAGTTCCAAATTCATCGAGTAAAAATAATACCACCGGCTGTTGACTGCAGTTAGCTGCAGTAACTTGAAATTACAACTTGAATTGTAACTTGAAATAACAACACCAATTTACTGTGTTATCATCATTAGTTACTGATAACAACCACGTCTACAGAGTTTCACCAATTACAATTTTTTGACTCTATAGTTAGGTAAGTATCTGTTACAATTCTCAAACGGGCGTATAGTTGTTACAATAATTTCGTGTCACATGGCCCGCGCTCTTGAATTTCTAGGACCCACATCTTTCATTCAGATTTAAATGGACTGACGACACGGTTTTCAATGTTTTAATCTAAACATTCATAACCAATAACAAAGGCAAAATTGATTGTTTGTTTCTAGAAAGTAATCTTCCTGAAGTACTGATCCGATTACGAAAAATTCTTCTACTGATAGTAAGCTCAAGCTAAATCTTGTTAAGAACCATTTCCTTTCTGTTTCTTCCTATTTTTGTTTCTATCTTTGTTCAACCCTTCTTTGTTTTTTTTTAACATGTAATATTATATATGTATGTTTATTTGTAAGTTTGTGTATAGTATTTTATATAGCTATATATTTTTTATGTATTAATATTTTTTTTTAATATAACAGTACACCCTACCCCCTGTTTTTATCTCAAGTTCTTTAGTCCATCCAAAGGTTGTCTGGTAGATATCGCTGTCAGCGATAAGACCGCCTTTGTACCCATAGTATTAAGTTGCTGTAAAATATATGTGTTATTGCTTTTTTTGGTGTACAATAAAGTAAATTCTATTCTATTCTACACTATTAAAGTCAAAGTCAAATTCCTCTACTGATAGTAAGCTACACTATTAAAATCAAAGTCAAATTCCTTATTTCAATTAGGCCATTAAGCGGCACTTTTGAACGAATTACTGAATATTATTACTTTTATCACGAAAAGCACAATTCCTGAGGGGCACGGGACCTAAGCCACGGTAACCACTAGTTAATTAAATTCTGAATTAACATTCCAGTTGTATTTTTTCAACAAAAACAGCATGTGGTAACAATAGGCACTCCGAACTAAATCCGACCTGTTGAGTGAAGATTACGCACAAATCGCTTTCCTGATACCCTTAGTAGGTGTTCAAGTGCCTTCACTTGAGACGAGCTACCTCGCAGAATTATTCAAAGTATACCAAAGAGAAGGCTATTTAAATCTTAAACCATCAGAATAGGTTATCACAAGGAAGGTTTACTTTGTATTGTTAGTCTTAAGATGGGACTCAAAGGTAATCTTGGAGCTGAAAGAAATCAGCTGTGTTTTCCCCAAGAATTAACAAGTTTAACTGTAGGCTTTCCTTGTGACTTTATTTTGAGGACGAAAACTATACACAATAGGGAAATCAGGTTTTTAATTCTATTAAGATATTTTGATAGATTCGCTTGAATGTTGTAATAGCACATTATATTTCCATCTCTAATACTAAAAAAATGCGTTAGTGTTTCATTCCTAACAATTGGCTTTCGTTTGCATTTGCTAGACTCTAAACACAATCCCAAAACGACTACATAATTAAAACTCAGATAAGACATACAGACCCCATCTATGTTGTTTTCATCATCTACAAGCATTTATTTATACCAATCATAGGATAAACAGCGTTTTTACCGTTATCATTTACCTATACGAAAATAGAAACGCAGAAGGGAGACCGTGGATCACTATATAGGCTCATAATAAGTACGGTGCAACCGCACATTCTACAATTCAGCCCTTTACACCACACATTCATTTTAACACATAATATTTAGTCAGTTCGTTTTGGGCTATCAAATCAGCCAGGCCTTCTCGTACTGCCAACAAGGGCCGCGTCACTCACTTCATTCTTCACACCATCAGTCCATTGAGCTCATTTAATCCTAAAAACCTTTTGGACAATACATCAGTGTTTTAATACTTTAATAGTAGATTATGCAACGAGGGGCAAAAGTTGGCTTATGTCACGGGCGTCATATTGAATCTCGAGCGCAATGAAGGATTCGGAATTTCAAGAATCCTGAATACAGCGAGGGATTTAAGCTAGCCCAAGGCAAAGACACCTTTAGCCCAGAGGAGGATACTCTACTTTTTACACCTACTGTGAGAAAATAATAGCCATAGTACGAAAAACAAAGTATTTATTAAATAAACAAACAGTAAGAATAACATATTTAGAACTAGTTAGTTATATGCACTTACATATTAATTGAAGTTAATGATAACATTTGAGACATTAGTCCAGTTGTGCAAAGATAAAGTTAAGTTTTTATTTGGTACGTTTATAGATGTTGATGTGGAATTTATTTGAGTATTGCTCGTCAATGCTTCAGAATCTTGTATTTGCAGAGGAGCATTTTGGGTGGTGAAAGTTGGTGAAGGTGGTGCATGAGGCTCAGGGAAAGATGGAATGTGATGGTGTGATGTTGAAGGTTGTGGTGGAAAAGAATCAGATGACGTTTTTAAAGTGATGCTGTTACCAATTTGACAGCTTATTTTACTTTTGTTTTGTACAGAATTTTCAATGTAGCCCTCCGCTACTGTATCCGATTTCCAGCCACCATGGCGTTTTATTTGGGTTATATCTGCTCCCGCATCCGCCAACAGTGTAGCCGACGTTCGACGAAAACAATGACCCGTATAGAGCTCGATATTTGGTAATCCTAAGTATTTGGCAATTTCCTTCGGCATGTCACTTATTTTGTTCTTCCCAATCACTTGACGGGAGCATTTTCCACTACTAAAGGCTACAAAAAATCGGTTAGTGTTTATATTAGGACGCCGCAGAGCTTGATACTTTTCCACAACCTTTACATATGCTCCGCGGATGACAAATGACCTTTCCCTTTTGGTTTTAGTGTCTGGCAACTTAATCAATAACAACTCTTCTGAGTGTTTTTCTATATCTTGGACCTTCATGTTTAGCATTTCTTGACAACGACAAGCCCCATTCACTCCAATAATTAAAGCCACCTGTAACAAAAATAAAAATAAATTTTACTAACAACATACGTAAATTCAGTGAGTATACATAAGCGTTCTTGTTGCTATTTGCTGCTGCTGTATTTTATTTAGTTAAAAATCAAATGATGTACTTACTTTTACGGCATGATAACTATGATCAGGAGCTTCATTTAAAAAAGTTTCAACATTCAAAGGTGTGAAAACTTTCGATTTCTTTGATTGGTGACTTTCCGATTTCCTCTTTAGAAATGCTAATAGCTTAGCGTATGTCTTGATGTCTATATTGTGTTTCATGCTTATTGTTGACCTAAGCATTGAATAAGTACACCATAGGCTACTTGACTTCTGAGTACAAGATAAATGCTGAAAATACACTAATAGAACTGGTTCCGAAATGGACTTGACGCCTTTCCTACTTTTCCATTTTTGGAAATTGTCGTAGGCTTTTATATAAGTTTCCTTTGACTTTTCCGGCAGTAAATTATTGGAAATATTATTAGCTTCGGTTGTAATGAATTCAGGAGTACAATCACTTTCATCACTCGACATTTTATGATACTTTGTTGATAAATTTAAAGTTTAAATGCCAAAAGTTCGCGCCTTTATTGCGTCTACCAATAAGTAGCCAAGACACGATCAATTCGATTTTCAGAAAAAAAAGTCTCTTCTACGGTTTTGTCGTGTGTGTCTATTGATATCACTCTCATGGAAGTGGCGTTTGTGTAAACTAAGCTTTATACAAGGCTGGTAGAATGGTTTTGGATGATTGGCTGTATGCATTTTGAATTTAGAACGTCATTGGAAACGCTCGTGAAAATAGAGTACTTTTGATAAAATGTGCTAAATCGACTGTAGTACAGAAAGGTTTTATTACTTATTTATTAAATCACAAAATCCACAGCAATCTTTGCGCAGTTTACTTAAAATAAATTAACTAATGTTACAGCCAATTACTATTACGGTATTAAGGCGCGGTACGGTATTTGTTATTATTAATGCCAGTTTTAATGTTATTCCATTCCTTTTAAAAAATGATTCGTAGTTATCTAATTATTCTTACAATAATTATTATGTCTTCGAAAACATGGACACGATATGAAGAAGCAGTCGTTATGATTTTGAAGGAAATCGAGAATATCATCCACGTGTAGTAAGTGTATCGAGAATAGCTTTCCTCTTTCTGGCACCAAAGGGTGTTTGTTAGTACTATACTGCCAATTTAGCTGAGCATGTGAGATTCCAAATTCAAATCACAATATTGACCAGCGGGTCATAATGGAATCCAGTACAACATTATTGACCGGCTGTGCCCCCGGCCACTAATGACTTACTTTAGGTTAAGGTTGCTTGACATATAATTTGTCATTTTCGAGCAGGTGGTGTGAAAATTCTTTAATTCCATTCATCTCTCATCTAAAAGTTATGGTATGACCTACCAAGGGATCATACAATAATTTAATATTAATAAATAAGGGATTAGGTACCCAATCTGAATCAGCTTCTTTACTAAGAACAGTTGGTTCTAATAAAAGAAGCTAAGCAGGTTGCAAAGAGATAAGGCAGTAAAGCATTCTAATACAGAATGACTTCTTTGGAAATATATCAGGTTGATGACCCGAACACAGCCTATAATAAATTTTTGGAGACATTTACTCTTCTATACAACCTATGTTTTCCCTTTAAGCGTATTACTATAAGATTACACAAAAGACCACTATGAGTCTCCAGAGGTATCAAAACTTGTAGTAAGAAAAAGAGAGCTCTTCTTTGGCGTTATAGACTGTACCATAATGAACAAGACAAAAAATCCTTTAAAAAGTACTCAGCAGTTTATAATAAAATAATTAAATTAATACAACGTGCTCAGAATAACTACAAGATCAAATCATCATCTAACAAGTCTAAAACTACGTGGGAAATAATTAACCAAACTAAATTGAATATACCCAATAATAATTTAATCCGTAGCATTAAAATAGGAGATAAAATTGTGACACACCCACCTGATATAGCGACCGCATTTAACGACTTCTTTGTTGATAAAATAAAACCTATAACAAATTGCGGCATACAAGTAACTTCAAATATAGAAAAGAATAGTAATTCGATGTTTATGGCACCAAGCAATGAAAATGACATTAAAGCTATAATTAAAACTTTGAAAAATTCCGGCAGTGTAGGTAATGATGACATCTCTACTAAAGTAATTAAACATGTATCAAACTGCATTAGTGAACATTTGAGCCATATTCTCAATCTGTGCATATCTCATGATACTTATCCTAATAATCTAAAAACAGCTGTAATTAAACCATTGTTTAAAAAAAATTACAAGCAATGTATGGAGTCTTATAGACCCATTGCGCTTGTGCCAGTAATATCGAAGATATTTGAAAAATATATTTATAATCAAATCTCTAAATATCTAGATAAAAGAAATATATTAATTAACCTACGAACAGAAAGGCTTCCGTAAAAATAAAACCATCAATATATGACTTTTTGAACAATGTCATTACGAATGTTGACAAAAGAATACCTGTTTGTTCAGTTTATTGTGACATGACTCAAGCGTTCGACTATGTCGATCACAGTATCTTGCTCAATAAGCTGGATGCGTACGGTATTAGAGGGAATATCCTCAGTTTAATAAATTCATTTTTGCGGAACAGGAAAAGGTACGTTGAAGTTACCGATATAGATCCCAAAACTAAATGCCAACGAACCTTTAAATCTAATTATCGCACAGTTGCTTATGGTGTACCCCAAGGCAGTGTCTTAGGGCCCCCGCTGTTTATATTATACATAAACGATCTGCCAAAAGTAACAAGTCACCCTATGTCACTGTTTGCTGATGACAGCACTGTGACCATTAAGAATACTGATGATCAAAACCACAATGAAGCTATCTCTCAGACAAAAACCACCATAGTGAAATGGTTAGATAATAATAATCTAAAAATAAATTTTGATAAGACGAAATTAATGATGTTTAGCCAACGTGCGAATACCAATATGACAGTATGCCATAATGATAAACTTATAGCACAAGTAGATACATCCAAATTCCTAGGATTAACTATTGATAAAAAATTGAACTGGAAAGCACACACGGAGGAGCTAACTAAACGAATTAGCAAATCAGCCTATGCCCTGTTTAAACTGACACCAGTGATTAATGTCAATGCTTTAGTCACAGCATATCATGGTTTGGGGAGTTCAGTATTGAGGTATGGTGTCATTTTCTGGGGTAACTCAACCAACAGAGAAATAGTCTTTATAGCACAAAAAAGGTGTATTAGGTCAATGTTCAGACTCCACAGATTGGACTCTTGTAAGCCATTGTTTATCAAATACAGATTATTGACATTTCCGTGCTTGTATATTTTTGAAGTAGCTGTATTTGTTAAGACCAATCCAGACCTGTTTACCAGAATATCATTTTATAATAAACGAACTCGACCACAGAATAATAACTTGTGCATAAAAAGGTCCCACACAGCATTGATGCAAAAGAGTGTCTTTTCTATGGCACCAATAATATACAACCACATACCTAATTCAATTAAAGAGTTAAACATAAACTTGTTTAAGAAAAGGCTTAAATCTTTACTGTTGTTAAAAGCATTTTACAGCATTACGGAATTTTTGACAGACAAAATGTAATGAATGTGTTGTTCCCTATAGTTTGTACCTATTCAGTGGCCTGGTATGTAATTATTAATAGGCTTATTTATTACTTTTTTAACTTTTCACGTGACATTTTTGTATTATTTTGTTTTCTTTTTCGTAATTGACATTTTTATATTTTTTTTTATTTGACATTTTTCATTGATATTATTTTTATATTTTTCCTTTTGACATTTTGTGATTTTTATTTTCTTTTGGTTTTTTTGTTTGTTTTAATTTTTCAAGAATCTGTGTTTTTTGTTTATTATTATTTTGTTATTATTAAATCAATGGAATCAATTAAATATAAATTGATTGCGCCTTCTGGCATAACATAGCGCGCTTGTAATTTTTTATAACAACAATTTTTTTATACCTATATTAACAAATGAATAAATGTATTATGAATTATGAATGACTAGGCAATAGTGCTTCATTGTCAACTACATAATTGCTTTTCATCAGGTCACATCGTTCAAATCGTGACTATACTTACTAAAGTCAAGATGTACTAAATTCATAAATTCACGCTTTGCCTCGTAGAGGTAGACAGAAACTACAAAAAGCCACCTGCAACGATACTTACGTATACACCTTTTGCTTCATTTAAGTCATGATGAACTGTATATAGACCATACGCAAATATTTTACTTAATAATATTATAAATGCGAAAGTTTGGATTGTAGTATGTTTGTTACTCAATCACGCCAGTACGGGTGAACGTATCTGGATGGAATTTGGAACAGACATAAATTATAGTCTGGAATAGCTCATAGGCTACACCTTCATTTGTATTCCGGTATTTTGTTTCCCAGGGATAAAAAAAAAAACACTTTTCACGCGGGCGAAGCCGCTGGCAGAAGCTAATTTTTTTTTTTTAATCTCTCTCTAATTAATTTAGACTACAAAGTGAAAAATATTATTCGAATTTCTAATATTCTTTATTACCTCATATCTCGCAAACCACTAGATGGATTTAAATAATTAAGACATCGTTAGTTACGTCTTGACCGCCCAAGTGTTCTTAGATAGGTATAGTTAAAAAAAAACATGGCATTTAATTTTTCTTCCAACCCCATCGAGTGGGGTATCAAAATGAAGTGTTTTAAGGGGTGATAACAAAAATATATACCACTTATATGTTTAAAAGAGATTCGAAATTAAATTATAACTAAAAAGTTGTAGAAAAAAAAAGAGTTAATTTGAAAATCAAAAACCCGACTGTTTAAGAAGAGAACTAAAAAGCTGTAAACAAGAAAAAAACCATGCTGTGCAGTCGAAAGATCAAGTGTCAGCCAGTTTGCGGATATGTATCCTCCGACTGCACAGCATGTTTTTTTTTCTTGTTTACAGCTTTTTAGTTCGCTTTTGATTTTCAAATTAACTTTATTTATTAATAAATCCTTTCAAAACCATTTAATAAACGTATCATTCCCCAATTACGCGATAAAAACCACTACATTAACATCCCCCGCCATTTTGTTTGTACCGTGTCGCTTTCTACCGCAGACGTATTACTGACTGTGATTATACGAAACTGGTTTTATAATTATTTCGTTCATTACGTTGTTTGCACTCTGCCGCTTACCGCTAGCATACCACTATGAAATGCAATCCTTTTTGAACTATAGTATTTTATTATTGACTAGCTTTTGTCACCGGCTTTGCCTGTGTGATTGTCAGAAATCAGCTGACGGAATTAAAAGTATGTCCTATCCTATTTCCTAATCCCAGTTGTGGTGTACCAGTATTCCACATTTTATCTAAATGCGTTCACACGTAAGATGGATTGGTCATTCGCTCCGGAGAGATTCCAATCAAATTCCTAAACAGTTCATTAATTGGAAAAGAAGCCCAAGGAAGAAGAAAGCTTGGTCGTCCCCGTCAAACCTGGCAACGCACCGTGTTGGCAAATTGCGACGAGCAAGAATGACGTGGAGCGAGGTGAAGCGTGAAGTTCAAGACCGATCGGGATGGATGTCTACTGTGATCGCCCTCTTCACATATGATCTTAAGTCAAGTAGTAATCAGCGATCAGCTGTTAAGGACTAATCGAGTAAAAAATATCAAACGTGTAATACAAATATATATCTTGATATTATCTCATCTGCTGGTAAGCAATGATGTAGTCGACGATGGGAGCTCGCTTTACTCGAAGTAATCTATTCACTTTTGACTTAAAAACCCTCGGGTTATAACTATCAGGAAACACGGCAGGGAATACTACTCTTTAGCTGTATGCACAATGAAAGGATGTATTGCCAAAACGTTTACATTGTTTTACCCTACATGACTGCGTTGTTTGTCTCGTAGTCTGAACTCTTGTGGGTGTTAGGTTCAATGTCCAGACAGGATTTTTTTTTGGTTTTTCGCTGAATGACTCCAAGGTGCTCATAAAATAATCACTTTAAATTACACGGGTAGACCTAATACACACCCATATGCTCTACCTACCAACCTAACCTAATAAAAGCTTGATATTACGCTATGCTTTATCTACTAACGCTTTCATTGTCAAAGATCACATTGTGGTGGCGTTCAAAAGGCGTAAATCTATCTCTCTCTATTCCATACAGGCATCACTTTCTATTCTAAAAGCCTTGTATTCAGAGAGAAAACTTTGTTTAGAAAAAAAGCAGTGCGCAGCAGTTTTGCTAAACCCACAAGGGAAAAAGAACTTTCTCCCGATTCATTCTTGCTTGTTTCAAAACAAGAATCCTGCTAGCTTGCTTGTCTTACAAAAACTCATGTATTTACTTTGTTATAAAAGTTATAAAGCGATAAAGTTAAACTCGCTTGTGACTTTAAACAGCTATTTAATTTAGATTTTAATTATTCAGAAATACTCTTTAATATGTACACCCTTCGATCAACAAAGTGTACACCATATAATTTACTGAAAAGTTAAATGAAGGGACATTTTGTTCGGGTGACACTGTGGGTTGTCTTATCGCTAAAAGCGATCTCTTAGTTAGAGAAATCCTTTGGTCCATCCAAAATAAAAGGGAGATATGATACTGCAGGTTTATTTAGACTTTTAATTAATTAATCTATATCTTCAAATGCAGATAATAAATACGTACTATCGTAATTATATAATATCCGCAGGGCAGCTTTGTGGTGAGCTGATGGGCAGTGGTGACCCCACGGACCTGATCTCCAGAGACAAGACTTCTCCCTGGCCAGTCGGAGTGAACACTGACGGCGTACATAGCAACCTCTATCTTGCCTTAATTGGCTGGCTTGAGTGGAGATTCGCAAGAGCAAACGTTCTCGGAGGCAGGAAGTTAACCCAGTAAGATGCTGGTAGGGATCTTGACCGTACTTCCGGGATTGTCCTGATAGCCGTGGTATTATACCACTCCACTCCTCAAGCATCTCAGGATATGTTGCCCCCTTGGCGCTTCGTCACTTAAGAGCAAGCGACCCTTTGTGGGGGCCCATTAATTGAGTGTACCAGTCACCCCCTGCCATTTTATAGCCGTGTAGTTCAACAGTGGTCAGGCAGGGGCCAGAAGTCCTCCTATAGTTTTAGGAAACGATCCACTACATAAAAAAATGCATTGGGCTATGCATGGCCCAATGCATGGATTGGTGGTGGAATTTCTCTTGTCTAGAGCCTCCGGTATCGTTCAGATTATTGTCTTCAACAAAGTTTTACTTACTGTAAGCATTATTTACTCAAAGACCCAACTGTTTAGCTTGCAATTTAATTACGTAAATTACACTGCAATTATCGATCTTTGCCTCCACGGGGGAGCAACCACAAACACACTGCCGTGTTAATTGTTCAACCATAACCACTTAGTGCGTTAAACATTAATATGCGACAACCCTACACGGTCCAATGTTCAGCGATCTGTAATTATTAGCTAGCTTTAATAGTTAGGGGAGCCCCGTGGTCCATTGTCAGGGCGTATATAAGGGATGGCGAACTAATGGCACGTGACAGAATAATTCGGCCACGCCAATAATATATAGTAACGAATATAATGTCATCATCATCATCAGCCTTTTAATGTTTCCACTGCTGGACCACAGGTCTCCTTTCTGTGAGATGGAATGGGACGTAATCCACCACGCGGGCCCAGTGCGAGTTGGTGGTATGTCATATAACTTAGAATGTTACGTTTTAGTACACCGGCCGGTTTCCACACGATGTTTTCCTCACACCTTTGAGAGCTGTGGTGATGTAATAATATACATAATGTAAAGTGCCTACTTGGGTTCGAACCCAAGACGTAGGTCTTGGGTTCGAACCCAAGCAGGCACTTGTAAGTAAACTTGTAAGTCGCGGCCGTTACAACTGGACCAGCACTGCTCTCCATTAACGAATATAATATTATCGAATACGCAACAGCAGAAATCACAGTGGTAGACTTGCCTGATGGCGCGATCCAATTTTAATTGTGTCGATAGGCGATATTACACCCGTTTTTTCTAAGAAGACTTCCATAAAAATCAGTTGAATTACATTGCATTGCGTCCATGCGAACTTGCAATTTCGCTTAGTAAAAATCGCTTATCAGTGCGATATAAATGGATTCGCGTAGAGCTATCAGGCAAGTCGTTATTTTATTTTATTCAAACTTACGAATGGATGCGAGACGCACGGGATCGGTCAATGTGGCGACGCTTGGGGGAGGCCTATATCCAACAGTGGACGTCTTTCGGCTGAAATGATGATGATGATGATGAGAAACTTACGAATGGCGGGTTGCAAGAATTGAGTTTTGAGTTTTTTTTACTTCCAACTGAGAAAGAGGGATGGTATAAGTTTGACGTATGAATACAACGGAGTGTTTGTGTATCTGCCTGCGGCATCATAGCTCTTAAAAAAGCTAACTAGCTTGCTTGATAAAGTTTTTTTCTTTGTTTGAAAGGTGACTTTATCGGGAGTGTTCTTGCAATTTTTTATGAAAATCGGTTGAGCCGTTCAAAAGTCATAGGTGTTTAACTGTTTGCATCAGGGTATTTTCGCAAGATATCGTTTCATAATTGCGTGTTTGATGGATTGTTGATCGAAGCATGTCTACTACTTAATAGACATAAAACAGACTTAATAGACATAAAACAAATTGTATAAGGTTTTGGAGTTTTTTAACTTTTCCTTGTCTGTTCATGAATAGAATAAGAATAGAAAACCTTTATTCGACACAGACACACCACCCACCACCACCACGTTACTAAAGTTAAGATAATAATAAAATAAAATTAATAAAAAGGATATAGAAGTATAAAACTAAAGGGCCGGCTTCCCGCGACGTGGGCAGGTATCCAGGCAGCAGGTCGGGAAGGAAGTCGTAGAATGTCCGAGGTAGACAGGTGAGCAGACACCACGACGGACAAGCAGGCAATCGGGCAGGTAGGTAGCAAAACGGTTAGGCAGACAGCTGGACGGACTGGAACTCTTCAAAACGTCGTGGTATGCTCGAGAGAGAGACGTGAGCAGGCACCACGACGGTGTAGCAGGCATACGGTCAGGAAAGGCAGGAAGGTCAGCAGTGAAACGGCTAGTAGCCAGATACGTAGGTAAATCTTACACGGTGTAACACACACAGTATATATTTTAGAGCACTTCAGAAAATAATAGATTTACATAAAAGTTTCACAGGTTTTGAGAGTTTTCAGAATAGAAAAAGACATTGTATTGGTATAACAGACTCTTGGCGTTCCGGCCAAACCTAAGACTCAAGACTAAAAAAGCTTAAGCCCGTTTTTCATTCGTTCTCCATATCTTCTAAATTTCAAATTCAAATCTCAATAAGACCAGAACGAATAAAAACGGCTTTACAAAAACGGGTCACTCTGCACTGACCTTACAATAATGTACAACTAGCTTAAGGAAAGGTCTAGGTAGTCCATGGTACCTATGGTATGTCTATGGCTTTAAGAAAATAAAATAGACAGACAGATGTCATGTCAGATGAAAATGTCAGAGTATAAAAAATTCCATAATTTTGCAAATAAGCAATACAAATTAAGTTAAAGAATATAAATCAACCAGAAATAACTAAAAATATGCTTTACAGGTAATAAGAATATCAAAGAATACTTATAATAGAGTTACAAAAATTGATACAATATCAAAAGATATGAAGATGGTTTGTGGAGTGTTATAAAACGTAAGTAGATCTTGAATAAATGCCACAACAATACAACACAACACAACAGCAACTGCAATCACAAAGTAACAGAGAATTAAAGAAGTACAACAAAAGTTCAAGAATTTTTCCAACATGTTAAATCACTATTCAACATACAAAATTATAAAGAGGAAAGATTGTTTTGTTTGTTTGTACCGAATAGGCTCCGAAACTACAGGACCGATTTTAAAAATTCTTTCACCTACGGAAAGCTACATTATTCTCGAGTAACATAAGCTACAATTTTGACGGGAGCGAAGCCACGGGGGTCAGCTATTTCAACATACTTAGGCGGCAAGTCATAACCACATTCGGTATAATTTTATGAAAAATGTCACGGTCACCAATAAAGGTTTGGCATCCCTGGCGTACATGCATTCTGAACCGTTAGAAATGGCGGTTGTATCGCGACTATCATTAATTAAACTTACCCTTATTATGACAATGTGAAAGTTTGGAATTGCCTGCGATATGTGAAAATTAGGCTGTTATGTTTATAGCTGGTAAAGTTTTGGTAATTAAATGGGAAGTGCGTGTATTCGCACTTCTTCTTCTTTTCGTGTCGATAAAATACTCTTTATAAATGTTGGGCCCAATAGGGTGGCCACCATGATTGCAGCATCAGTGGCGAGCATAAGGTCTTTCAAAGTGCAGGTGTATGGGTACTTGGGACACTCCAGCATGTGTGCCAAATTTTGCAAAGGGGCACCGCACTCACACTGGGTTGATACCCAGTGTGAGTGCGGTGCCCCTTTGCAAAAATCTAACGTTACAAAAAACCTCATTTGTATCTCCAAATCAATTTTCTCTCCCTAAAAATACACAAATAATATCACAAAAATCACAAATCTAATTCAGCAAAACAAATCGTTGAACATTTCGTCCCAGCCTACCCCTCAAATATTCTTTAGTACATAATAAATTGAATTGTGTCTTCATCGTATTGTATAAAGAGAAGGGCTCGGCACGTGACTAACGACCCGTTCCAGCAAATAATTCCCTTTACAATAGTCTCTGCCTCGAGTGAACAGATTAATTTTAGTTTTCAGTGTTTTAGAGTTCGCGTCAAAGAGATAAACTGGAGGTACGGGTGCGGAGGTAGTTCAAAGCATAACTAGTTAAAAGCAAGCTGAGAGCTTTAGTAAGATTATTATTTGACAATGCTTTTGTTTTAATGGCTATGAAAGAAAATGTAAGCTCTTAAAGCTTTAAATGATATAGGTACTTAATTATATTGTAATTTTATGTAATTTACTTTTGTCACTGTTAGATAATACTATCAAGACGAGGAGGAGATTGAAAGGTGAACTGAGACTTACCGAAAAAACTAACCCGCAATACCAGAGAACAGCAAAGTTATAAAAATAAAAAAAAAATAACAAAAAACGTAAACCGAAATCGGTGTCTTTGGTTTTAATTGTTTTTCATTTTTCTAAAATGACTTCGAAAAGTAAGTTATATTTCGCTTTTTGTAAGTTGTTTTTTTTTTGGTAAAAAATATTTTTCCCTTTTTAGGGTTCCGTACCCAAAGGGTAAAAACGGGACCCTATTACTGAGACTCCGCGGTCCGTCTGTCTGTCTGTCTGTCTGTCTGTCTGTCTGTCTGTCTATCTGTCTGTCTGTCTGTCAGTCACCAGGCTGTATCTCATGAACCATGACAGCTAGAGAGTTGAAATTTTCACAGAAGATGTATTTCTGTTGCCGCTATAACAACAAATACTAAAAACAGAATAAAACACATTTTTAAATGGGGCTCCCGTACAACAAACGTGATTTTTTTTACCGTTTTTTTCGATAATGGTACGGAACCCTTCGTGCGCGAGTCCGACTCGCACTTGGCCAGTTTTTTAGTTTTGGTAATTCATATTACCTTGAATATCATTTATAGCCAAAGTACATCTCATGACGATTCCATTATACGACACTTATAAAATAATGTACTAGTCGTGTTTGGGCTACACGACTAGTACATTATTTTATAAGTGCCTACCTTCCGGCTTCATCATCAGAGTAGATCGATTGAACCATTTTAAACAGCACCATTTATTTATATGTATATAGTTCATGGTAGTCGCTTAACTATTCGAGATATCTTATACCCATGCAATACATATCATTAAGGGGTTCCAGTGGCTATTTGTTGTCTTCTCCTTCAGTACCACTTCATTAAATTATACTTTCTGAGTGCAAATGATTGCCATGTTGATGAAAATACCAACATCGCTATATGTTTGCCTTTAATATTTGAGAAGTTCCCTCGATTTCCATAGCATCCCATCTTCAAATTATAACTTGGTGGCAATGGGACCACCTCGTGAGTATACTCTTTCAAACACAGAAAGAATTTTCAAAATGGTTCCCCAATTGTCGGAGAAATCGGTGAACATAAATTTTAAAAAAATACATTCGGGCATTGAACCTTCACCTTTTTGGGAAGTCAGTTAAAATGGGGAAAGAAATGATGGGGAAAAACCAGGCTAATTAGTATGGTATTCAGATACAGAACCACATCTTTTAGTATATTTTTGTTTTATATACAAACCACACCTTTTGGCCTATTTAACTATTGAAATCGTATCAACTCTTGTAACTCACGTTTTATATATTCTTTAATACTGTTGTTGGTAGACGTAAGGTAGCTATATTGATAGCATATTCTTTAAATAAATTGATAGGAAATCTATCAAATTTTATATTAATTGATGAGCCTGTGTTGCCTAGTTTAACTAGCAACATAGATTTAAACTAGTCCATAAGACAACAGAAGTTACCCCTGTAAATAATCAGTTATTATTAGAACATAGTAAAAAGGTATCTTCTGGCAATCCATTTAGTGGTACAAAGCTGAGAGGAGAGCAACACTCTTTAAAATTATTAAATCAGAACATTCAGGGTTGCTCTTCCAAATTATTAGAAATTGAATTATTTTTAGAAAAAACCAAGTTTCATATTATTTGTCTAACTGAACATTGGTTAAAAGATCATGAAGTAAAGTCCGTTAATTATGAAAATTATTGTGTAGTTAGCCATTTCAGCAGACAACAAATGATACATGGCGGATCATTAATACTTATTAAAAACTCTATTAAATCTAAAGAAAGAAAAGACATTGTTAAATTGTCGGTTGAACACACCATTGAATTGTCTTGTGTTGAGCTTGATAAGCATATTGTAGTGTGCGTCTACAGACCTCCAAGTTACCAGAATCTATCTGTGTTTGACTCTGTAATGGAAGATGTGTTAAAAAAAGTTAGTACTAGTAGCAAATCAATTGTCGTGTGTGGCGATTTTAACATTAATTTATTAGAGAATAACACTAACAGTATCAGGTTGTTGGGTCTTTTTAAATCATTTAATCTGGAAAATGTTTTTATGGAACCAACCAGAGTGACAGGTTCTTCTGCGACTTGTATAGATAACGTTTTTTGTAATTGTGATTACTTTGATAAAGAAATTGTAAATAAGTTAGCATCTGATCACAGTGGACAAACAATAACGTTTAGTACCTACATACCTTTACAAAAAATACAAATAAAATTTAGACAAATTACTTGTAAAAATTTAGAAAAATTTAATAATACCGTTAATAGTAAGTTATGTGTTCAAAATTTTAATAATATAGGGGACCCAAATGAGTTCTATGCCGAATTTTCTAAAGTACTAAACACGCAATTTAATAAGATTTTTCCACTGAAAGCGAAAAGTATCTACACCAAGTTCGTATTTAGCGATTGGGCGACTCCAGGCATTCGTAAAAGCAGGGAAAAGCTATATGAACTTTATGGCCTAAAGCAACATATGTATAATGCAAGCTTTGATAAATATGTTGCGAATTATTCAAAAACTTTTAAAACTGCATGCAAAATAGCTAAAGCGCTGTATATAAGCAATAAAATAAAATCAGCAGACGATAAAATAAAAACTACCTGGAAAATAATAAATAATGAAACAGGTAGAAAAAAACAGCGTAATACTGAAATTAATTTAGCGACTGCACATGGTCCCATACATTCAGATGTAGAGGTTGTTCAGGAATTTGAAAACTTTTTTGTTAATATTCCTTTTAAAACTACAGCAGCTTTAAACTCCTCACCCGTGCTCTCTGCTGACTTACTTGGAAAGAATGTAAATGCGTGCCCTTCGGAGTTTAAGTTTCAACATACAAACCCCCAGGCTATTTTAAAAGCTTTTAAAGATCTAAAAATTAAATCAACAGAAGATCTTTGGGGATTATCTGTAAAAGTATGTAAATCAATCATTGAAACTATTGCACCCTATTTAGCTTTCATTTTTAACACGAGTGTCGATCAAGGAATTTTTCCGGACCTCATGAAACACAGTAAAGTAGTTCCATTGTTTAAATCCGGGGATAGCAAGGAAGCCAATAATTATAGGCCAGTTTCAATTCTGCCGGTTCTCAGTAAAGTCTTCGAAAAGTTAATGCTCAACCAATTGTTGCGTCATTTTAACAAACATTCCATCTTTCATGATCAACAATACGGTTTCACCAAAGGGCGTTGCACAACTGTCGCTGGCGTCACCCTAATAAAGAACATCTTTAACGCCTGGGAAGAAGCACAAGACGCCATTGGAATCTTTTGCGACCTCTCGAAAGCGTTCGATTGCGTTAACCATGAGACACTATTGTTAAAACTCGAGCACTATGGGATTAGGCATACGGCCCTTGAATTACTTAGATCATATTTGAAAGCCAGACAACTTAAAGTTCAGGTAAACGGCGTAAACTCACTAGGGTCTGAAATGACAATGGGCGTTCCTCAAGGCTCTATATTGGGTCCATTCCTCTTTTTAGTTTACATTAACGATTTGCCCCAATTATTACAAAATCAACCGAAGATCGTGTTATTTGCTGATGACACATCTTTGATATTTAAAATAGATCGACGATCACAAAATCTTGATGATGTGAATAAGTCTATTCATCAGGTCCAAACTTGGTTCACAGCAAACAATTTGGTACTAAATGAAAAAAAAACCAAATGTATTAGATTCACATTGCCGAATGTTAGAAGTAGCGAATGTGACATCATATTGAATGGAGAAAAACTGGATTATGTAAATCAAACAGTTTTCCTAGGAATCACTCTAGATGACAAATTACAATGGGGGCCTCACATAACATCTCTGGCAGGACGGCTGAGCTCAGCCGCTTATGCTGTTAGAAAGATAAGACAGTTAACGGATGTAGAAACCGCGCGTTTGGTCTATTTTAGTTACTTTCACAGCATTATGTCATACGGTATTTTACTGTGGGGTCGGGCGGCTGACATTGAATCAATATTTATATTGCAAAAGAGAGCTGTCAGAGCCATATATAAGTTAAGTCACCGAGAATCTCTTAGGGAGCTATTTAAAAAGATTAATATTATGACAGTTTCTTGCCAATTCATTTATGAAAATATTATGTATGTAAGGAAAAATTTAAATCTCTTTAGTAAAGTTAGTGATAGACACAATTGTAATACCAGAAATAAAGATAAGTTAGATCAACCATCATATAGATTAGCTAAAGTACACACATCTTTCATGGGGTACTGTGTTAAATTCTATAACAAAATACCTTGTGAGATATTAAAGATAAATGAAAGAAAATTTAAAACAATAGTTAAAAGCACACTTTGTAAACAAGCATATTACAAATTAGATGATTATATTCAAGATAAGAATGCTTGGAAACATGCTGGTCCTGCTCCATAGGCCTATCTTTGGTGTGGACAAAATCAAAATGGTTAATTTGTATTATATTCATAATTATAGTAATGCTTTATTTTTATTTTTTCTTCTTTTTTGTTTAAAAAAATTGACTCGCACACTGTTCTGTTGTTGTTTAATTAGGTAATGTACCTATGTTTGCACTATTTGTAAGTACGTGAGGACCATGTTCCTATTTATCAAGTAAAGGAATTTACCTGTTAATGCTTGTAATTCTCTCATACCTATATGTAGTATAGTAGTGCTGGGTACATCGTCCTCACGTATACGAATTTATTAATGTATGTACCTACATAAATATTGTATAAAACTTTTTTTTAAAAGAGTAAGTATGGAGTTTCTTGTGCGTTCTTCTCCATAACAACCTACATTTCCGAATGCACGGTAGAATCATTTTTTTTTTAATGTAAATTTTAACGTTCAAAAGTGCCACATAATGGCCTACTTGAAATAAACACATTTGACTTTGACTTTGACTTTGGTTGGTTTATATACTGTATTATAGTGTTTTAGAGTTCACGTCAAAGAGATAAACTGGAAGTACGGGTACGGAGGTAGTCCATATCATAACTACTGGCAAGCTAGCTGTATTTTACTATGATGAAAGCTTTGGTAAAATATAAATTTGATAGTGCTTTTGCTTTAAGGATTATGAAAGAAAATGTAAGCTCTACAAGTTGGTATTCAAACTTTAAATGTTGTAATTATGATGTGTTTAAAGTAATAAAATTTTATCATTGTTAATTAAAATATACAAAGACGAGAAAGACACGAGATGGACGGACGAACTTGAGAACTACCGAAAAGGCAGGCCCACAATAGCAGAAAACAGACGTATTTGAAAAAGGTCTACGGGGAACCCAGCTGCGGGACTAACTAGGCTTAATAAGTAGTAAACAAAAGAAAAAATATTAATAGTCGTACAACTCATTATCGTTAATACCTTAGAAACACGTCTAAAATCGAATCCGATTCGTGTAATTAGACCGGTCGATTGAAGACTTAATATTTAATGATTTCACACCAACCATTCAAGTCGTATTATTATTGGCCATTAAAAAAGACAGGACTCCAATTACCTTAAAAAAAAGCAATTTTACTAGTAAAATTGAGAGGGCTATTGTTATAGCTGTGTTTAAACAAATACTCTTTAAAAAGAAAATGTGTTTTACAATATTTACTTACATACATTAATTCATATCCGTGATGACGATGCAGCCAGAATAGCATTACATACTTTACTACGCATAGGTATAAAGTATTAAAAGCATTAACAGATAAATTCATTGATTTAATAAATAGGAACATGGTTCTCACATACCTACTTACAAATATGGCAAACATTTTTAAAATTAATGTGATTTTTCTTAATCAGCTTAATTAGCTTTGAATACCGATTTTATTCAGATGGAAAAACAGGTAGACCATGCCCTGAATTACGACATAATTATAATACTCCGGTTAGAACGTTTCCACTGAATCATTTCGGTCTTTCTTGCGAGTGAAGCGTTGTAACAGCTGACAAGTACATATATAATATTATATTATTTTACCTTTAATATTAAAGATAGTATTAGGTACAGTTACCTTTGCTACCTAATTGGAAGTCGGCAAGTATCCCATAGGAACGTATTTATGGGATGAATCGTATGTCCTTTTCAGTGGTTCATAATATTTACAAAATTCATTAAAAAATATTTAGTGTTTTAGAACCAAAGACACAGGGTATAGTTGTAGGCACGTAAGTTGGCAAGAGTCGTTATATGCGCACAAGTCGTTTTTAGGTCTCTTTGGTTTCCAAGCGGGACGCGGGGACCGTGTAGCACCGTTCCGAGCTCGCTGTTGGTTGGTCAGTTGACACAAGGATTGACTGACCAATCGCGTCGCATCCACGTTCCGTTCGCTCTATATGGTGGTTGGTCAGTTCGCGCACTATGCGCGGCCTTACGCAAAAACCTTGGCAAGTTACGTGCCGATAACTATACTACAGCTAGAATTTAGTTCAAGCATAATTTATACACATATTTGTTTCTCTGAAGATAAACCTTTATCTTTATTCGCATTTATAATATTGTTTACTCAGCTTGTTAAATTCTTGGCAGTAAATTTCAAATGTAACGGATACCTATTATAGTAAGACTACCAGGATATTAAATGACTAGGATAAATAAACTAGCAAGCAACCAATTGTGGTCAAGGACAGCGAATAGAAGAATACTCAGAGTAAATAATAAATACTCACTTTGAAATCACCGATTTATTCCTTCAACAATCAGTTTATCAATTATAATTATAATTAAATATAGGCTATTCCATAAGTGCACTTTCGTAATGTCTAATCTCCAGAATTTTTCATCCAAAACCGAACCGTGCTCAAGCTAAACCCAAAAGCCCGCCTACATTTATATCCCCTCCTCTCCTTCCTTTGTTTTTTAATTTTTTTCTTCTTTTTTCAAAACGCGGCATCAACCATTCGAATCGCCATAGCGAATAATCTTAAAAGTTAAATCAAATTCAATATTTAATAAAAACCTAACACTATTTATTAAAATAATAATGACTCTTGTATCCCTCGAACCAACCTATGGCTTTTTTCTATTTTACTTTGCTGTTGAAATATTATTAATTCCTGGAAAATTGGAATTGAAATAATAATGTAAATAGAAATCCTACACGTTCCAAGTAACTTACATTGAGAGCAGAAACATTCCCAATATGGATTTAAATTTATATGAAAAACGCGTTGAAAGAAGATTCTCTGAATACATACTTGGCTAAAATTCTTGAATTTGAGTAGGTGGCCTAGCGAAGAGTCCTTTGTAAAACTAATAAGAATTAATTATTATTTATTTTAAACTTGAACTTGGGCATATATTGAACTTTGATGTTATGTATAATGAGTGAAATAGATTTACGAATAGAGAAGCGATAATTTTTGATGATTGATCTGAAAAATATCCGCAAAAACCGGCCAAGTGCGAGTTGGACTCGCACACGAAGCGTTCCGTACCATTACCGCAAAAAAACGGAAGAAAAACACGTTTGTTGTGTGGAAGCCCCACTTAAATATTTATTTAATTTTGTTTTTAGTATTTGTTGTTATAGCGGCAACAGAAATACATCATCTGTGAAAATTTCAACTATCTAGCTATCACTGTTCATGAGATACAGCCTGGTGACAGATAGACAGACGGATCGTGGCGTCTTAGTAATAGGGTCCCGTTTTTACCCTTTGGGTACGGAACCCTAAAAATTACCTTACCATATAATGATTATTTTAGTTTCCATGCAGATTCTTAATTTAAATTATCTATGAAGAATTTGAATTTACAATCAGCTAATCAGTGTTTAATCGTATTTATTTTTCGTTAGTTATTTGTAAATAAGACCCTTTATGTCTAAATAATAATCGTCAAGCAGGCATTCAGACTAATACTTCAAATATATGAATACTGACTACATTTATGCTAAGTAAGAGATAAAAATACATACCTGGCTGGTATAAAAATCTTCAGTCGTATCTGGTTAGACAAGAGACCAAACATACGTGTAAAGGCTTAAGTAGTTAGAAAATAAACCGCAGAGTTTGTTTTTACAGCTCTTATATAATTCCAAGTAGAACTTATAAATATTTCGGTATCTTTATCACTCAAGAGTACGACAAGCATCAAGAGAGAAAAAAAACATGTCCGCGCAGAATGCCTGGCCAAAATTCCCCTCCACACTCATGCCTTCATTTTAAGTACTTTTAAATTAAACTAATTTTAAAAGTGTCGCAAATTAATACAATGAAAATTAATAAAATAAGTCATTAATTCTAATCTAGTTAAAATTTAAGTATTTGCAAATTAATAAAATATAACACTGTTAATCAATTAAAAGTTTCCCATTCGACATTAATCCTTTGAGCAATCCCTTTCTATTCCTGTCATGGAAGTAGTACTTACTATATCCATAACATGACATGGGTAGTAATTACTTTTTCCATGATACCCATTGAATACATAAAATGAGGCATAGCTTCTAGTCAAATAATTCAGCAAAATGCTAGAAAGAACCTAACAGTCGGCCATTCTGAACTTAACGAGTCCTCTCGTGTGTTATTCATAATAGATTTTAAATTGTACAATAACAATTTTAAAGTCAATGATACAAAACTAAGTAACATTAAAACAAACATTAACGGTTCTTAGTAAATTAAATTATACAATGAGTCAAGTTACTATATATACTAAACATAACAGCTTCGGCCATCTTATAAACTAAAAATTGTTCCATCAATTTAAGAACATCTTATAACTAAAATATAATAACATGGAATGATCATACTCATGAATCATGTGTATGCAAATACTCCAATTCAAAATCATTTTCATATTCACTCAATGTACTTCCACAACTCCCTCATTGGCTTATCGGCCTCATATGTGTGGAAATAACACTGTAAAATATCTAGCATACTCCTTTAATTGGCTTATCGGCCTCATGTGTATGCAGATACTCTATGTCGATACACAGATGCTCCCAAAAATGGCTTATCGGCCTCACGTGCATCGTACCTTCTAACTCGTTCAAATAATTGAAATCGTTTTACTTAATGAATAATTCAATCATTTTCCATTTTACAATAATTATGTATTTGTTTCCAAATCCAATTCACTTTTCCACAACTATTATCAATTATTCGATATTGTCACTGTCTACTTCAGCTTCTACATTGTCCAACTGATCTGACTCCTCATCTGAATCATTTAGATAATTTTGGGTATAAGCCAACCATGGATAAATTTTGTCTATTGAAATTACTGCCTCATATCTTCTATTTTGTTTTCGTGTCAAAGGAGTATCTTCTACAACATATCTATCATTGTCTAGGGCTTTAAGAATTCTATAAGGACCTTGTATTTTAGGTAAAAGTTTTTTTGATTTTCCGTTATTACTTACTATTTCCCTCTCTATCCTAACCAAATCTCCAACTTTATAAATTGTTGGCTCTTTTCTTTTCTTGTCATATCTATCTTTCTGTTTATTCTGTTCTATTGAAACCCTTAAATTCACTTCATTCCTAATCTCATTTAATGTTTTTGCGCAGTTTCCATCGCAGTCTAACAATGAAGCTATCTTCCCATCTCTCTTGGTTCGCACTCTCATACCAAATAATACTTCTGTTGGACTTTTACCCGTTGTTTTGTTTATAGTTGTATTAATAGCTAACTGAATTTCCTCCAAGTGTCTATCCCATTCATTTTCAGAGCAATTATGATTTTTTGTTGCCAACGAGGCTAAAATTGTTCGATTGAAACGCTCTACTTGACCGTTTGCTCTAGGAGTTGCAACTGCATTTAACACATGACGTATACCTAATTTATTAATAAAGTCTTTGAAGCCTTTGCTAGTAAACGACGTACCTCTATCACTTATAATCCTGCTTGGTACGCCAAACAAACTAATGTAATTATTTAATACTTTTAAAGTAGTTTTAGTTTTAGTGTTTTTGACAGCATATATATTGATGTATTTTGTATAAGCATCGATGAAAACTAGTATGTATGTGTTCTTAGATTTACTTTTAACGAATGGTCCTAAATGATCTAAATGGATGGTGTGAAAAGGATGCTCGACTTTTGGGATGGGATGCAGCATACCCTGTTTTTTACCACCGGGCGTTTTATGGTAAGAACAATCCAGACAAGATTGGACATATTTCTTCACAAATTTTCTCATTTTAGGGAACCAATAGAGGTCCTTCAATTTGTCTAATGTCTTTTCCATGCCAAAATGACCTAATTCGTCATGGTTTCTTTTAAGTAATTGCCATCTTACCCCTTTTGGTACCACCCATCTGAGTTGATCATTAACAATGCGATATACTTTATCGTTTTTAATTTTGTAATTTTGATAGATATCTTTTATATTTTTAGCATCTGGATCTTCTAATATTTGTTTAATTTTTTTTATGTCGTCATCGTCATTTTGCATGGTAGCTAGCCAGTCCTCTGTTTCAACTGCTAAAATATCAAATACAGTTTCGGGTTCAATACTTAATTCTATCGCATTTCTGCTAAGAGCATCTACGTGATTCATTCGAGTTCCCGACCTGTATTCGATATTACAGTCATACTCTTGCAGTTGTAGCCACCACCTAGCTATTCTGGGTATTATATCCCTTTTCGACAAGGTAGTTCGCAACGCATTGCAATCTGTAACTATAGTAAATTTTATACCAAGAATATAAACGCGGAACCGATTTAAAGAAGCAACTACCGCTAAAGTCTCGAGCTCAAAAGAATGATACTTTTGTTCTTCGATATTTGTCTGGCGACTGTAGTACGCAACCGCTCGCCACCTGCCCAATTCATCTTGTTGCAAAAGTATGCCAGCTATACCCTTTTTACACGCATCGGTATGAATTTGCGTTTTAGCCAAATTATTATATATTGCTAATATTGGTCGCTTAATTAATTCTGACTTCAATGTGACAAATGCTTGGTCTTGGTCTGGGCCCCACTCCCACTGACTATCTTTTTTTAAAAGCTTTGTGAGTGGTGACGCTATTATAGCAAATCCTTTAACGAACCGCCTAAAAAAAACTTGCAAGCCCAATAAATTGGCGTACTTCGTGTTGGTTTTTAGGTGCTTTATATAATCTTACAGCCTCAGTTTTTCTAGTACCAGGTCTAACGCCTTCTTCAGAAATTTCAAATCCTAAGTAGTCAATGGTAGTGTAAAAAAAATTTCATTTTGTAACTTTAAGAGTTAAACCAGCATCCCTTATTAACTTCAGTACAGTCTCCAATCGCTCCATTCCTTGTTTAGTACTTTGTGAAGGTATAATAATATCATCCATGAAAGCAAAGGCTTCACTGTTCCTAGTACTTTTTAACATTTTGTTAATAGTTTTTTGAAAAACGGATGGTGCATTTGCTAACCCGAACGGCATGCGAGTAAATTGATACTGCCCATCGGGAGTCACAAAGGCGGTTTTGTCTTGAGAAGAAGGAGCGATTGGAATCTGATAATAACCAGATGCCAAATCTAATGTAATGAAATACTTATATCCCCCAAGACTGTCAATTTGATCCTCTATTCTTGGCAATGGGAAGTGCTCTTTAACAGTTTTTGAATTCAATGCCCTATAATCTACACATAGGCGCTGGTCGCCGGTTTTCTTTTGTACTAGTAAAATTGGACTAGCATATGACGAAGTTGATTCTGTGATAATCCCGCTATCTAACATCTCTTGTATCATACCCTTGACCTTTTCTTTTTCAGCATGGGCTAATCTGTATGGTCTGTATACAACAGGGGTTGAGTCATTCAAAGTTATTGTCATTTCAGTCAAATCTGTTAATCCTAAATCATTAAGTCCAAATGAAAAACAATCTTTATAATTTTGTAACAAACACTTCAACTTTTGAATCTCATCGGGGTTTAAATTATCCCCTATCGAAATATGATCCATAACTGTAATGGTTTCTTTAACTTCGACTTTATTTATATTTGAATAACTATTATCCTTAATAATTTGTGCTCTTGTCAGTAAAGTATTCTTAGTTAATCTAAAGGGATCACGATCTAAATTTACTAATATCACACATCCTAAACCATTGGTGACTGTATAAGCACCAGGCATAACGTAAAACTTACCTTTATTCACGTCACGTATAGACCCACGTACATAAACAGAGCAAGTTGTATTACTTTCAACCTTTATTGGCACCGCTGCCATAGAATGAACTTCTATATCTGATTCAATAATTAATTTTAATTTGTCTGCCATATCATCATTAATTTGTTTGTGTAAAATTAAATGTTCATCAGTTTTAATTATAATTATGCCTGCTTGTTCAGTAAAAGTATGGCCTAACAATATAGGGTACTTAAGTAAATATCTCTTACTATTAATACTTCTGTTGCTGCAGAAACGCCTTGAACAGTTAAATTAATGATTGATTTACCTAAAGGGCTTATCCATATATCACCAAATCCTTTAAGGGATGGCAAATTGGTATCAGTATATGGTATCTTCAATGTATCAAAATCGCTTTGTCTAATGAGAGTACTCTGACTTCCGAGATCAACATAGCAAGTCATTGATTTCCCGTTAACGGTTATTGCTAGTACATATTTATTATCCAATGTACCCGCAAGTTTCACCTCTGATACAGCCTTGTCACCAAGGTAAGTACTGCTAGAGTTAGTATCATTAGTATTCCTCAAAAGTCGCCTGCATGAAGCTGGCTGATGTCCAAGTCGTTTACATAGGCTACAGGTTACAAGAGGTTTCGGGCATTTGAAACTGGGATGGCCTACTTCACTACAATTAAAGCATTTGATCGTTTTTGTTTTCTCATTTTCGTTTTGTCCATCAAAACGTCTCTTAAAGAATGGTTTCCTATTTTCTTTAGTGTCTTCTAATTTTACAGACTGTAAATAAGCCAGTAATTGCTCAGGCTGTCTATAGTTAGCTGCCTGAGCACCTAAACGCATACTCCTATCATCTAAACCATTTATTAAACAATCTACCGCTTTTTTATTGTATATTTCACATCTATTTAGTAAATTGATCTTATGATAAAAATATGACTCCAACGTTTCGTTATATTTAACTTTCCTGTCTAACATTTCTTGCAACAATTGTGCATAATTTTGAACAGATGGAAACGTTTTAGTCAATTTATCTTTCCATTCTGACCAAGAATAATTTACTGAAGATAGTCCTTGATACCACACCTTTGCTAATCCTGTCAACTTTGGTAGGGAATAATGTATTAATTGTGGTTCACTCCATCCGTACATCTTAGAACATTCTTCTAATTTATTTATCCATGTATCAACGGTTTGATCTTTATTAGAAGGATCAAATTCTGGGATAGCATTACTATTAATTGAAAAGTGATTTTGTGAAGTAGGCAATGACTTTATCAAATTTAACAATTCTCGGGCAGAAACAGTACTTGAAACTTTAGTCTGATTTAGTTTTGATCGATAACCAGAATTGCTCCTTAAAGATTCACTATCAGAAGTAGACGTACTCACAGAACGCCATTTACTCCGCCTGTGCCGACGCTGATGCTTCCGTGAACGCTCATCACACCTGCTCCTACGATGCTTCGAAGCACCACTACCAAGTCTCCGGTGTCGTGTACGTGGCGGAGACTCAGATTCACGGCCTCGACTGTGACGCCTCCGTGAAAAGCTCCGCTTTCTCGATCGGCGATAACGAGGTACCGGGATTGGAGGAGTCCCAGACTGTCCACGACATACTTGTTCCACTTCCTCATCTCCCGACATCACAATATCCAACGGTCTGAAACTTGTTATTGATTGTATAAGATATTTGCTAAATGGCACGCATGGCTAAGGTCACAGATTTTAATACCCATGTACTAAAATTCAAGATATAATATAGGGAAAATTAAATAAATCATCTACTTTGACTTCTTTAAGTAATTCCCAATTTATCCAAATCCAATCTGTTTAAAAAAGGATAAAAAAAATTGTTCTGCAAAGTTGATCAAATTAATCGACTCAATGATTTTGTAAAAAATACTTATTATTGTGGTTTACCAACCCACGCAAACTCTAAAGAATAATCGAACTCACCTTAATGTCCAACTCAAAGACTTACGAAAATTTTAAATTCCAAGCTCTTGTGGGCGCGTTAGGAATTTAATCCTTTTGTACTGTCCGGCTTCTGAACTAAAGGCTTAAGTAGTTAGAAAATAAACCGCAGAGTTTGTTTTTACAGCTCTTATATAATTCCAAGTAGAACTTATAAATATTTCGGTATCTTTATCACTCAAGAGTACGACAAGCATCAAGAGAGAAAAAAAACATGTCCGCGCAGAATGCCTGGCCAAAATTCCCCTCCACACTCATGCCTTCATTTTAAGTACTTTTAAATTAAACTAATTTTAAAAGTGTCGCAAATCAATACAATGAAAATTAATAAAATAAGTCATTAATTCTAATCTAGTTAAAATTTAAGTATTTGCAAATTAATAAAATATAACACTGTTAATCAATTAAAAGTTTCCCATTCGACATTAATCCTTTGAGCAATCCCTTTCTATTCCTGTCATGGAAGTAGTACTTACTATATCCATAACATGACATGGGTAGTAATTACTTTTTCCATGATACCCATTGAATACATAAAATGAGGCATAGCTTCTAGTCAAATAATTCAGCAAAATGCTAGAAAGAACCTAACACGTGTATTACTATAAGTAGGAAAATATGAACAACTACCCGCATTGGAGGCTTTGGCGTTACGTTATACGGTAGGAAGAGAACCCTGAATTTTTATGACTTGTACGTGAAAGTAACCAGCTGATTCTTGTTTTTCTTTCATTTCGTATCGCAGAGCAAATGTTTTTTTCTTACAGGTAGATTTGAGGAGGAAGAGTTCCTCCAAGGATAAGAGGAACCTAAGCTAGTTGAACAAAGAGTAGTATATTTTTGTATTTTTATCGTTATTTCTTTTTCGTTGTTTCTTCCTTACCTGAATTTTGACTGTGTAAAGTTTTTGCGTGTACTTTTTATAAAACGATGTTTTGGAGATGTCCTTAAAACTGAGGCAAGTTTTAATCAACATTGTTATTTAAAAGTTTGATACTTGTGAGTCTTTTCTCTTCTTATTAATTGTCTTCATTTATGAAGGTCGTGCTCGTCTTGGAATGCTTCCATGCAACTCTGTCTTTGGCTCTTCTTACGGCCTGGGGCACCATGAGTCCTGTGTTTGAGTCCCTTATCTGGTCTGTCCAGCGAGAACTTGTGAGTATAGAATTTAAAATAGAGAGTAAATATTATAATCATTGGATGAGACCTTTTACACTATTTTAGTCCCAGCATTACTAGTAGTAGCCCTTTTTCAATAAATGTAATTTGTAAAAAGTCTGGCATCGCCAACCTGCCTTGGCAAGCGTGGTGGATAGTGCTCGTGCTTACTCTGTATAAAAAAAACCATTAACCTGTGGGATAGTAAGATGCTTGTATTTCCTTCTACTATTATAAAAGTAAAAGTTTGTGAGGATGGATGGATGGATAGATGTTTGTTCCTCTTTCACGCAAAAACTACAGAACGGATTTTAATGAAACTGTAGAGAAATATAGCTTTGTACATCAGATTAACACATAGGTTATCCATACTATAATATTATAAAGAGGAATGATTTGAATTGTTGTATGTAACGAATAAACTTAAAAACTACTGGACCGATTTCAAAAATTATTTCATCGTTGGGAAGCTACACTATCCCCGGATGACATAGGCTCCTTTTTTTCCTGTATTCCCATGGAAAGGGGAAACCGCGAGGCATCCGCTAGTGTATAAAAATATTGGTATATTATAATACAAAAACAACAATTGATCCACAGACCTACATGATATTCGCAAAATATATTTTTTTGTGGTTTCGACATAAAGGAATATAATTATACTGGGACATAGATTTTCCACCCACTCCAGATATGTAGAATATACTAAAATAAGCATAGGTCGCGGGTGAGCGCACGTGGGTGTACATAAGGGACAGATGAATACAAGTCAAATACATCTGTCTCTTACGCGCAATGGAAATAACCTTGCTCTAAGAGCTTTTCTCCAGGTAGTAGGAGCTAGGAGGTACCTAGAGACAGATCTTTGTGTGATCCTGATCGGAAACCTTGTAGATTTTCAATAAATAAATCAGATTAGTTGTTTATTTTAATACTAAACGTTACGAATTTGGGTTGGTGTCCTATATCCAAAATATTTCGAGAAACTTTTATTTATTTTTTAACCGTCTTCAAAAATAAAGAGGAGTTTCTCAATTCATCTGAATGTTCTTTTTTTTTTGTATCTGTTCAGTGATATCTTAGCCAGTTGATAACCGATCTTGTCGAAGAAACAAATCCGGAAACCACAACTTTAAAAATTAAAATTATTTTGCACTTGTTGTGTTTTTATTTGGAAGTTGGTTTTAATTCTGCAACGAAGTTTTTTTAAACTTCATGTGCTAAGTAGCTACATATGTGTATAAATGAGGACATGTATTTATAAATGTTTTTAAACATGATAGTTTCAAATTTAATTTTCATTTCTTATCTGTGATGGTCTGTGTCTGGTAACATTAATAGGCTGATGATGATTATGATGATCTGTGATGAAGCCCAAAATAACTTTGTTGAACTTCAAAAATTGCAACGTGTCCGTTATACCTGCTTTCTGAATCACGTTCTTGTTGTTTAAACAATTCTTTTGATATCATATGTGACTCTCTTGCCTCTCTTGCCTAGCCTTTTTCCCAATTATTGTTGGAGTCGGCTTCCAGTCCTACCGGATTCAGCTGAGTGCCAGTGTTTTACATGGAGCGAATGCCTATCTGACCTCCACAACCCATTAACTTGGTAACACAATACCTCTTGGTAAGACTAGTGTCAGAACTCAGGCTTCTGACTACCCGTAACGACTGTCAATGATCTTCAATGACACCCGGGACCAACCGCTTAACGTGCTTTGCGAGGCACGGAGGTAACTCGCTATGTTGAAATGGTCACCCATCCACGGACAGACCTCTTCAAGCGTTATTATTTAGCCACGAGCTCATGTAACCTGTGACGTTTGATCTAAAATAAATTTCATAACGTCCTAAAACCACAGCTTTATACCGAAAATACAAAAAAATATCTTACAGCTGAGACGGATTTTTACCCAACTGCAGATAACCCGAAAGGAGGTTAATGTGTTTACCGAAAGCCGTTTAGACGATCATATGTACGTAATAAGGTGCCTCGGATGCAAATGACAGACCTGAATAGTTCCTTCCACAGAATGAGGGCTTACGAAACTAGGTTTAGAAAGTTCTTGCAAAAATTTTGCATATTAAGGACAGGGGAGAAAATTGCGTTTTTTTTTTTAATGCTGCTCTATTACTTTGTGTTGCCTTATTGTTTCCAGGATATTAGGAATATACTTTACTACATTATGTTGAGGTGCTCATAATCATCATCTACCTAACATTTTCAAAACTATATTGAGGTCGGCGTCCAGTCTTACCGGATTTAGCTGAGTACCAGTGTTTTACATGGAGCTACTGCCTATCTGACCTCCACAACCCAGTAACTGAGTAACGCGATACCTCTTGGCTAGACTGGTGTCAGATCTCAGTTCATCTTCTGAATACCCGTAACGACTGTCAAAGATCTTCAAATGACACCTGGGACCAACGGCTTAAAGTGCTTGCCGAGGCACGGAAGATTATGATGAGGAGTTCATGGTTTAAAACGTAACTGCTGTAAAGCAACGCTTTTAGCGGTCGATACGTAGATAGAGACAGAGACTTGGTCAGTGGGTCGTCTTAGGGGCGGAGTTTTAGGAGTTGGTGTATATGCTTAGGGGCACTATGAGCAGCAAAGAAAAGCAAAAAAATAAATGTTGGTAAACAAATGAAAATTGGACTTTTTATTTCAGCTCCCGTCGTCTTCTTCATATTAGGTTACTTTAGTCCTTGCAGACAGGAATAGGAGCCCCGCGCTGGCTCCGTCGACTTTGTTGCTTAAATAGTTTAGTAGTAATGGCCCATAATTCGGAAACAGTGCGTTGCTCGTAGGGCTATGCTTCTCAGAACCTAAATGGTTTTTATGTTCAAGGTTAACCCGAAACTAAAACTATTATTTTTTAAGTCCTCGCGCCATAGTGTCTCTAAGGCTACACTCCAACCAGAGACTCTTCCGTGTTCAGAAAGCATTGATCCCTGCTGTCATTAAACATATATATTTGACAGTCGTTGCGGAAAGAAAGCCTGAAACGGAAATCTGCCGCCAGTTTTCAAATACCAGTTGTGGAAATCAGATAGGCAGTTGCTCCTTGTAAAATACTTATGTTCAGTTGCATCGGTTAGATTTGAAGCAAAGCTGGACATAATCATGTAGTTGGCAAACAAACAATATTCTTTAACAAGATGGACTTTGTAAAGGGCGAGAGTCCGCTGGCAGATGAGAGATCGGTCGATGTCTCGACTCTGAAAGGAAGCCAATGTCCAACGTGGGCGTCTTTCGGCTTTGTTTATTACGAACATGTCCATTCTTTAAATAATTATAAATAAACTCTAAAGAAAACGTAGAAAACAATTCTCCTAGTCAAGGTCGACTCTTACAGACTATTAATTGAACAAATTTGTAGATCAGGGCAAAACCTGCACTCGATACAACAACGATATGAAAACAACACAGATCTCGTACTAATATATGTCTATATAGAAGAAGTATCTATGCTATAGCATACTCGGCCATACTCTTGCAACCGATATGCACACACGCCATGCTTCATGAAGATAATTATTCAACAAAGTTATTTCTATTAAAAACAAAACAATTTTGTGGAAACAGCGAAAATCTTTAATTACAGATGTTATCCAAAAGACTTCCGTAGTGACTCAAAAGTTGTCACTTTGACATTCAAGCTGTTGGCGTTTGTCTATGTATATTTTTCTTAAAGCAAGAACGAATGAGCTGACAGTTTCTTTGTCATCTTAAATATGTTACGTCTATTAGAGATACAAGGTCTTTGTGCGCGCAAATCATACTCTTCATACTTCTCTCTCTCTCTTCTCTTATACATGATTGGTATATGTACTGTTATTTTATTTTATAGCTACAACTATCTCTTTATATGATGTAATGATAGTACGTAGTGTGATTTTAGCGTTTTTTTTTTTATATATAGTACATAACTTACATAAACATATTGATAGACTCATCATAGCACCAGTTTAAACCTTAGTGGTTTTTGGTTGCTATTTAATACTAATAATCCTGTACTCTGTTGTTTCATTGATAAATAAAGGAAAAAAAGGAAATAATATTACACTTTATTTTGTACCGGTACCGATAATTCATGCAATTTTTGATCAAAATATTATATCAGCTTATTTGTTAACTGTGCCTTAACTTCTTTTTTCTTGTGGTCCCAAAATACTACTTAAAAATAATGATTTTATTTATAGGTAGAATCCGGGCTCGCGGCCCTGGTCCCAAAAGCCCCATGACCCATAGTGATGTTACCTTTTACTCTTCGAGAAAAGAAGACTTTCTCTGGTTCAATTTACCTATATGAGATATCACATCTTACGGTTTATTTTACTATCTAGGCTATTTATACTGTAGCCAAGATATTTCATTTAATTTAAGACAAAGACAAAGACAAAAGATATTTATTTCAACTGGGCCACCAAGCGGCACTTTTGAATGTCACAATTTAAATTTAAATGGAATACAAGTTGATTCTACCGTGCATTCGGAAAGTAGCTAGTTATGGAGAAGAATGCACAAGAAACTCAATACTTTTTAAATTTACATGGAATAAAAGTTGATTCTACCGTGCATTCGGAAAGTAGCTTGTTATGGAGAAGAATGCACAAGAAACTCCATACTTACTCTTTTAAAAAAGAAAATGATTCTACCGTGCATTCGGAAAGTAGCTTGTTATGGAGAAGAATGCACAAGAAACTCCATACTTACTCTTTTAAAAAAAAAAGAAAGATTTTTACAATATTTAGGTACATGAGTACATACATTAATAAATTCACATATGTGAGGACAATGCACCCAGAATAGCACTACACACTATACTATGTAAAGGTATAAAGTATTAAAAGTACTCACACATGTCTGTGCAGTTATACAATAGGTACTAGAAAAACATCAACATCCGAAGCAGTTGAGTTATGACCAATCCCAACTGACGGCGCCCGTTCACGAACATGACGCATGAATCGGCACCACCCAGCTCAACCATCATGAAGGGAACCGAATGATCCAACACACGCGCCACCATCAGAGAGACATTTGAGAGAGCATGACACACTCAACTGCCGGCACACACAAGTCAACGAACGACACATAGGTATAGCAAATGGTAGATTTACAGTTGGGTACATAGTACCCACACACGTGCTGTGCAGCTATACAATACTAAAAGAAATCGAGTCTATACAACACAAACATAAACATATCATTTGTTTTTGCGCCCTAGTGGTTGTGGAGCAGGACTAGCATTGAGCCAAGCATTTTTATCAGTGATATAATCCCCCAACTTATAATATGCCTGCCTGCATAGTGTGCGTTTTATACAATTTTTAAATTTCGTCTCATTCAGTTCTAGAATATGGGGAGGAATTTTATTGTAACATTTTGTACAGTACCCCATGAAAGATGAGGCCACTTTTGCCAGTCTGAAACCTGGTTGAACTAATTGGTCCCTATTTCTAGTAATGTAATTATGTCTGTCTCCGTTTTTACTAAAAAGATGTAAATTCTTTCTCACGTACATGATGTTTTCATAAATATATTGACAAGGAACCGTCATGATGTTAATGTCCTTAAACAGTTCCCTTAGAGAATCACGGCGGCGAAGATTGTAAATCGCTCTGATGGCTCGTTTTTGCAGAATAAAAATAGACTCAATGTCTGCAGCCCTTCCCCATAGTAAGATACCGTAAGACATTATACTATGAAAGTAAATAAAATAGACTAGCCTAGCGGTATCGACATCAGTAAATTGACGAATCTTTCTGACAGCATAAGCTGCCGAACTCAGCCGCCCCGCAAGTGATACTAAATGAGGACCCCATTGTAACCTTGAGTCTAGCGTGATCCCCAGGAAAACCGTTTTATCGACGAATTCGAGCTTCTCCTTGTTTAATATAATGTCACAATCAGCACTTTTGACATTTGGCAACGAAAATTTTACGCATTTGGTTTTTTTACCATTTAATACTAAATTATTGGCAGTGAACCAATCCTGAACCTGCCGTAGCGCGTTATTTACGTCGTCAACCTGACAAGTACGTCTATTTACTTTAAAAACTAAAGATGTGTCATCAGCAAATAACACCATATTTAGTTTGCCTTCGAATAAATGGGGTAAATCGTTTATGTATATTAAAAATAAGAAAGGACCTAAAATTGAGCCCTGGGGTACCCCCATTTTCACATTTAACCCCGACGAATTCACACCGTTTATTTGAACTAATTGTTGTCTATCACTCAAATAAGATTTAATCAAACTTAACGCTGATTGACCTAGCCCGTAATGCTCAAGTTTCAGAAGTAATGTTTCATGATTAACGCAATCAAACGCCTTCGACAGGTCGCAGAAGATACCTATGGCATCCTGCGACTCTTCCCACGCATTAAATATGTGTTTTAATAGGGTGACACCAGCGTCAGTTGTACAACGTCCTTTGGTGAAACCATACTGTTTATCATGTAAGATGTTATTCGTATTAAAATGAATGAGCATTTGATTTAGCATTATCTTCTCAAATACCTTGCTGAAAACCAGCAACACGGATACTGGTCTATAATTATTTGTGTCTTTACTGTCCCCGGATTTAAAAAGTGGTATAACCTTACTATATTTCATTAGATCCGGAAAGACTCCTTGATCCACACACAAATTGAAAATCAAAGCTAAGTACGGCGCTATAGTCTGAATAATGGAGGAACAAGCTTTGATGGACATTCCCCATATATCTTCGGTCGGTTTTATCTTGATTTGCTTAAAAGCTTTTATTACTGTTAAGGGGTTTATATGTGAAAAGTTAAATTCATTGGGGCAGGCTGAAACGTTCGCGTTTAATAATCCAAAAGCTAGCGAGGGCGAAGAATTTAAGGTTTCAGTAGTTTTAATTGGGATGTTGGTAAAGAAATTTACAAACTCTTGAGCAACTGTTTTGTTATCTCTTATAAGTCCGTGTGTGGTCTCAAGTGTGTAATCATTATTATTTCTTTTATTCCTGTTCGTTTCATTGTTTATAATTTGCCAAACCGTCTTGATTTTATTTTCTGCTAATTTAACCTTATTGCTAATGTACAAGGCCTTAGCTGCCTTACATGTATTTTTAAAAATTCTTGAGTAAGTAGCAACATACTTATTAAACGTTTCAGTATTAATAAAAGGCTTAAGGCCGTAAAGTTCGTAAAGTCTTTCCCTACTTTTTCTAAGTCCTGTAGTCGCCCAGTCACTGAATAAAAACTTAGGGCATATAGTTTTAGTTTGCTTCTTAAAAATTGAATTGAAATCTTTTTGAACCACTGAAAAAACTTCATCATACAAAATATTACCATCATTCACTGTGAGGTCTCTGCCTGATCTCTTAACTTATTGATTAAAGTGCTGTTAAATTTATTTAATTTACCGGATGTTATTGGTCTGGATTGAATCTGCACTTGTTGTTTTAGCATAATGGACTCAAAGGCCACCAGTAGCCCACTATGATCCGAAGGCAAATAATTAATAATGGCCTTTTCAAAGTAGTTACAGCAACAAAAAACATTATCAATACATGTAGCAGAAGTCAATGTAGTTCGTGTTGGTTCCATAAATACATGTGACAAATTAAATGATTTAAAGAGATTTAATAACCTACTGCTATCTGAATTTTCTTCTAGAATATTAATATTAAAGTCACCACAGACAATTACTTGTTTATTACCAATTGCAAGTTTAGCCAAAACATCTTCCATTACTGACTCGAATATAGAGTAGTTTTTATAATCAGGGGGTCTGTAAACGCACACTATGACATGCTTATCCAACTCAACACAGGACAGTTCAACACTATGTTCAACTGATAGGTCTACTATATCTTTACGGGGTTTTGATTTAATACCATTTTTAATTAATATAAGTGAACCCCCATGCAACATAATATTTCTGTTAAAACAGCTGCCCACAGTATAATTTTCATAATTGATTAGCATTGCATAATCTTTCAGCCAATGCTCAGTAAAACAAACAATTTCGAACCTTGTTTTTTCCAAAAACAGTTCGATTTCTAATTGCTTCGAAGAAAAGCCCTGAATATTCTGATGGAATAATTTCAGAGAATTCTGCTCAGACCTTTTCTTGAAATTAAATTTTTGCGAGCAAGAAGTTACCTTTTTGATGGTGGATATACTCTTATTTATTCTGTTATTGGTACCCTCCCTTGTCCTATCAACTAGTTTAAAGAATAAATATTAATAGCATCTTTGCTAACGTTATTCAAGGTATTTACCACCTTTTAATTAGTACTATTACTAATATCAATAATTGTTGGATACTTCGACATACTACTTATGTCTGAGTTTATTGTATAAGATAATAGCCGAGCTATTTGATGTCTTACCCTAAGAGGCAGATACAAAGTATTGCCTGTCGACTTTAATTTATCAACAAAAATGTTGATGTCAAAAAAAACTAGTTTGTCACTATAGTGACTCACAAGAAAGTGCAGATGCTTATTAAGCATGTGAATGTGATTATTTTGTCTATTTGACAATTTATCTAAGTAAGGGAAGGCACACAAAATAATTTTATTGCAATTTAACTTTAACATCTCTTTTACATACTCAGTGATGTCATCTTTTTTTACATTTTTACTATTACCTACAAATACAGTTATATTGGTATCTGGTTTATATAAATTCTTTGTCACAGATTCCATTATTTTCTTGTAAGATGACCCGGGCATGCAATAATTAAAAGTGGAATGATGCTGACTGCCATTTATTAATTTACCTAAACCCCTTCCTACACCATCCGAAAACATAACCGAATGAAAACCTTCGTAACTATGACTAAATAACAAGCCAGCACTCCCAGGCCGGTCTACTTGAGGCAAAGCCTTGTTCTATATTAGATATGTCTTGTACGAAGACACTATCTTGAGGCACCCTCTCAGCTTGGACTGGGTCCTCCGTAGCATCAGGCTGGACTGCAACTAGGTTTGAGACTGTCTGGCAGTTACACTGACACAACACTAACTCATTTGCGGCCAAAATGTGTTCTTTTATTTGTAATTTTGAATTTACATATTTATTGTAAAGAGAACTAAGTCTGTTCTCAAGTACCTGGATTTGTGTCTGTAAGCGGTGTGTGTCAATCTCATAGATATTTTTGCTGTCTTCTAATTTAATTTCATAATTATTTAATTTATTAAGTAGGTCAACACGTTCTTTCCTGAGTGGAATATTTTTAATGAAGAACTTGTGTTGTTTCCTAAACTTGTTACAATTTCTTATTAGTCTATTTAGTTTTGCATATTTCTTAAGTTTCTTATGACTTACTTTGTTAAAAAAAATCTGATTTAAAAAAGAATCTTCAGTTAAATCAATAGTAGGTATTGAAACAGGCTTACAATTAGATTTAATAAGTTCATCATACAAATGGCAAGTTTCATCAACCTGGGTTGACTCCTGTTCTTTTCGTAATTTTAAAATATGAGTATTTGCATGAATCAGTTCTTGTTCAAGATCCCTAACTTTATTTAAGGCCTCCTCATATAGATAACTGCAGTTATTGAAACCATCCGTGACTACCCTCAGTTGGTCGCGTTCATCCACAACATTCTGGTATTGCTGACTTAGTTCAACTAGCTCCCGTTTAAGGATTGTGTTTTTATATACAATATTCTCAACTTCTACTTCACAATCCTCTCTTTCTTGCAACATCTCACGACATTGGCTTTAAGAGTCTTTCAGTTCCTGGAGTGCTGTTCTCAATTTAATTTCTAAGTCCTGAGCAGTAGCCTTACGGGTCAACACAGGCATGGTTTCAGGATAGGTTACTGGAAATAGAAATAAAGTAACGGTGAGAAGCAAAGGAATAGAGGAAAAACAAAATAAAATAAAGTAAAGCTGGAGATAGAGGGAATATTTAGTGTAGTTAAGTAGAGAAATGAGGTAGGCTGAATTTGGATTAAAAAGCTATTTATTACTGAATTTAGTTGCTTTTGATTTTATTTTTATTTTTAATGTGGGTACGGTACCCAGAATCTGAATGAATGTTTTATTATAGTTTTCTAGTTAAATTATGCAAAATAACGATCATAGCGTTATGTTAATGTTTATTATTAAATTATCTGAATATATTAGAAGAATTATGGGCATTGGGATCTTGGATTTGTTACGTTTTCTAAGAAGTCAATAAAACGATTTAGATTCACTGCACAGTACTAAATCAACAGAATTTATACGTTAAAACTAAACGAGAATGTATTACAGGGTTAAATGTACACTTTGTGTGCTATAAATAAAACAATACTGCCCTTAGAATATCCGTAGTTCCGCACTTTAGACCTCAGTTGTCAGCTGTTCGATAGGTTACCGGATCAGTGCCACAAACTTTGGTATAACTCGATATTTTGCCAGTAAAACAATGATCCTGAGTATTTATAGCGTTATGTTGTGTTTATACTTATAATTAAACATTAATTGCACTTAAATACTAATTAAATATAATTTAAAAATACGGAACACAAATTTGACATGTCACTCGGACAGTGTTGCCAACTCTGTATTTATTTATTTATTTATTTATTTAAACTTCATGCACAAAGGTACAATGGCGGACTTAAAGCCTTAGGCATTCTCTACCAGTCAACCAAGGGTGGTGAAGAGTAAACATGGCAGGTGCATTGCTTAAATCGTTGCAACAACAAAAAGTAAAAAGAAAAGAAAAGAAAAAGTATCCATTTATAAATTCATTCATTCATTTATTTATTCACAAACAATTAACATTGTGTCGAATATTGGTTACATAATTACAAGAATTGGTGAAACATAACTGCATTAAAATTATTACATAAAGATTAATTAAATTGTTGCAGCAAAATGTATATTGATTTAAAAATATTTACAAACAGATGCAATTTCATATTAATCTTACAAATATAAGTTGCAAACCATTATAGTGAATAATCATTCAAATATTTCAGAAAAAAACAAATTAAAAATGTCAAATTAATCAAATATGTCACGAACAATTTGCATATCAGTTCAATAAAATATATTTCACAAGCAAATATAATATCAAATTAATTCATTTTGACAAAAAACAATTACTAGAATATTGATTTATTCCAATATATCTCACAAGTCAAAGCAATCAATATGTCTCGAACAATCAGAATGTCAAAATAATCAATTAGTATGTCAAATTAATCAATAAGTCATAAAAAAATATTAGATTGTCAAAAAAATCCATTAAATGTCCCGAGCACTATAATGTCAAATTAAATTAAAAAAATAATAATAATTAAGTTTTCTTTTTTTTTAATATTTAAAAATGTATTGAATAAGAAAGAAGAATAAATAAATTAATAATAATATGTCACAAACAAATTAGAATGTCAAATTAATCCAATATTCATGTCACATACAATTATAATGTCAATTAATAAAAATATGTCTATATTTATAATGTCAGAATAATTCATCTAAGTATAAGTTTAATTTCTTGACATAAAATCTGATGTCGAGTAATAACATTTTTCCAACAAGAAGGCCTTTAACTTGGTTTTAAATATGTGGAAGCTATAAATTAATAGTTTTAACTCCGTCGGTAACCCGTTAAACAATTCCACTGCTTGGTATCTGGAGCAATGTTTAACTATGTTAAAATTTGGTGATATCGTGTGTTTTAAATCCTTCCTTCTTGTGTTTTCTCTTAACTTTCGTTCTTCTTGAGATTCATGCTGATGAATATACTTCGCAAAGTGACTTAGGATTACTAAAATGTATAAACTTGGTACTGTTAATATTTCTAGTTTTTTAAAGTGATCTTTGCATGAGTCTGTTTGTGAAATCCTGACTATTGTTCTAATGGCACGTTTCTGCAAGATGAACGCCTTCTGACAGTTATAACTATAGCTGTTACCCCAAAACATGATGCTGTATCTTAATCTCGATTCTACTAGCGCGTATTATATAGCCTTTAGTTGTTTTACATCCAAAATATCTCTGAGGCTCCTAAGTGCATAACATGCTGATGAAATAGAGGAGTCAATAGCAGCTAGCTCCTGTTTCCAGTTTAAAAGCGCGTCTATATGAATTCCTAAGAATTTTACTTTGTCTACTAATATTATCTTGCCTTCTTTGATTTGTACATCTAAACTTTCATTGTTTCGGGTTGTGGTCTTAAATACAATAATGTTAGTCTTACTTGTATTTAGTAAAAGATTATTGGCTGTAAACCAATCGCAAAGAATGTCCAGGGTTTGATTTTCATTTTTGGTCAATTTGTTGAAGTCATTTTCACCAACAATTATATTTGTGTCATCTGCAAAGACAACAAGTTTTACGTCAGGCTTAAAGTGATGCATAAAGTTCAGCAAGTCATTTGTAAATATGATAAATAGTATCGGTCCTAAAATTGAGGCTTGTGGCACACCACGTTTTATGTTTTAATTTTAGACTTATAATAAATGCGTAGGTAAATCAAAAATAAAGAGTAATCATGTTCATACATAAACGGTATCTTTGCATATAAAATAACTTGGCATCATATGCTTAGTGATCCGATAACATCATTATTTAAAAAGAAAACTTGGAAAGCAATTCTGAAGAAATAATAAAATATTTAGATGGCTGTCTTAGATCTAGTAAATTGGGTTTTATATCCAATATAGATACTACAAAATAGAACGGTGCAAGTGAAAAAAGTATATAGATATTAATCCTATCGATATATCTGAATATTACTGAGAAAATTATCGAGTGAAAAATATCAATATTTCGTTGAATCGTTTTTTTTGTCAAATATTCATACATATTCCTAAAATATTCAACTTCGTTAAACAAATATAATAAGCAAAAAGTACATTTTATTTATACTCCGAAGTTTAAACAATTAAGGTTACACTAGTCGATCATTTTTCCTTTGTATGGCGATTACTCCACTGTTTGATAATGTGCGTTCAAAATAAAAAATGATATCAATTTGTCTCATCATTATCTAGCCATGTATAGAAACAAAAAAGTAAAAAATACAATATTTGAAAGTTATGAGCGTCGAATGTTCCATATTTCAACACTAATTTTAACGCATCTTTGGGCGGCAATAAATACCATAAGAAAAAGGAAAAATGCAAAACGGCCTCCATAAAGGGATAGATAAGTAATTCAACAATGCATATAATTTTATTTGAAAATATACATTAAGTCAATTTTTACTTCTAAAGGTCTGTTTATAAAATTTCCAGCGCTCGTTTATGTCCTAAATCATTATCCATATTGATCAATTCGCGTTCGATTTTTGCTGAGAGCAGTTGTGTTACATGCGATCGCGCGCGTACCACAGTGTAAAAGTGCTAACGCATCAAAATAACGCCGTCCAGTCGGATGCACCGCAATGACCTAGTTATTGCGTAATGCTGACGGCTGCAGGCGAATATTATTGTTAAGGCGAAGTTAATACTCGATTAACTTCTACAATGAGTTCGAATAAGCAAAAACTCAGCGTGAACTTATCAACAGAGACTGAACATCTGTTGTTCAAGTACTTTTGTGAAGAACAAAGGCCGCGTGAAAAGCTGCAAAAAAACGTAAATGACTTAAAAAGTCAGATAGAAAACCTCCAGCAACAGCTGAAACTTCAAGCGGAGAACCCACCGAAATCAGCTACTACAACCGACCCTGAAACTTCTCCCCCGCCTGTTGAATATACAACGGATGAAGAAGAACTCACTCGAGAAACAGGATGGATACGGCAAAAAAGCAGGAAGAAAAGAAAATTGAACACCTCGCCCGCCCAACCCACTCTGCATGAACAAGGAAGTGAACATAATAAAGGTAAGGAAAAACCCATTAAAACTCCTTTGCCACCACCTATTGTAGTAGATGGTATCCAGGATTACCAGAAATTCTTGGATTTTTTGTCTGAGAGCCAACCAGCTGACGCGTTCAGCATCAAAATGATGGACGGCGATACAATCAAAGTAAATGCCAAAAACGATGATTCATACAGAGCAATTACAAAGGCCCTCTCGCTCAACAATTGCCTTTGGCACTCATATGAGAACAAACAAGAGAGACTAATTAGAGTGATGGCAAAAAAAATGCATTTCACATGCATTCCGGAGAGAATTGTTGAAGATTTGCGTGGCAAAGGCTACAAAATCCTAGAAGCAGTCAACAAATTGAGTTGGAAAACCAAAGAGCCACTCAATATGTTCATGCTAACATTCTTAAACGATGAAGAAACTAGCAAAATGTTTAACATCAAAACTGTATTGGGATGTAATGTGGAAATACAACCGGTAAAATCCACAAACTGGTACCTCAGTGCAAACGATGCCAGGCTTACGGCCATACGCAAAAGTACTGCTCCAAAGAACCGAGGTGCGTAAAGTGCACAGGCAAACATCTCACGAAGGATTGCAGAAAATCAAAAGAAGAGAAGCCAAAGTGCGTTCACTGTGGAGCGCCACATCCAGCTAACTACAGAGGATGTATCGTAGCTAAAGAAATCCAGCAGATTAGAAACAAAAAATCGAAAGGCAATAATACTGCCACTCAACAAAATACACCTAGTGGAAGAACCGAATTCCCCACCCAGTACAAACGAAGGCAAAGCACTACAATTAAAAACGTATCTTATGCCATAGTAGCTACAAGAGGCATAGCCAAGGCGCCTGTGGTTGATATGAACGTGACAAAAAGTTAATGTCATCATTCGACGAGAGATTGAAAAAAAATGAAAATAGCAACAAAGCTGCTACTACTAAGCCTCAAAAATGAATACTACACTAAGAATTATGGCGTGGAACTCAAATGGGTTACAAAAACATCAGAACGAGTTACAAGTAGTATTAGATATAGAAAAGATTGATGTGTGCCTGATATCAGCAACTCACTTCACAAAGCAATCTCACATTAAGTTTAAAGGGTACAAAGTATACCATGCACTTCACCCAGACAATTCCGCAAGAGGTGGTAGTGCCATTATAGTAAAAGAAAACCTTGCTGTAGGTTTTCTTTTACTTTTACTTGAAGAGTTTAAATACGAAGAGAGGGACATCCAAGCAGTGGCAATTTGTCTACAAACCAAAAAATATCCTCTAACAGTATCTGCCATCTACAGTCCACCACGGTATATGATAAAAAGGACCACTATATGAACTTTCTAACTCGCTTTAGAACTCGATTTATCTTAGGAGGTGACTTCAATGCTAAAAATACGTATTGGGGCTCAAGACTAACAACTACTAAAGGCAAAGAACTACTAAATGCCATAATAGAGCTGAAATGTGATGTCATATCAACTGGAAAGCCCACCTACTGGCCAACTGATCAAAATAAAATTCCGGACTTAATAGACTTTTTTATAACCAAGGATCTATCAATTAGTTATATAAAATCGGAACAAAGTTATGACATGAACTCAGATCACTCTGCAATATATCTTGAAATTAGCGAAACCATTTTGTGTAAAGAAAACAGGCCCACTCTTGTTAATAAGTGTACATACTGGGTGAGCTTCAAGACCAGATTGAATGATCAAATAGACCTTAAAGTTCCACTAAAAATACCCGAACATCTAAACGTCGAAGTGGAAAAGTTCATAATGCATATCCAGCAGGCACCGTGGGAAAATACACCTGACTTCAACAAGAGGACGAAAGGAAATACTTACCCGCTCAGAATCAAGCATCTCATTATGGAGAAAAGAAAACAGAGGAAAACGTGGCATCAATCTAGGTGCCCTGAAGACAAAGGAAAATAGAATTGTCCTACAAAAAAAGTGAAAAGACTAATCCAAGACTTTAAAGACGAGTCAACCAAAACCTATCTTCAGAGCCTAAGTAACGACCAAAAGACAGACTACTCTCTTTGGAAGGCTACTAAGCACTTAAAACGACCGATTACCCAAATACCACCTATCAAATGTGAATACGGGCAATGGGCAGTAACTAACGAGCAAAAAGCTAAAAGATTTGCAGAGCACCTAGAAAATATCTTTCAACCAAACGACGGGGAAATCATTGAAAATCACACGCTGCTTAATATGGTGACATCGGAAAATGAAGTCACCATAAAATTAGTAACACCGAGAGAAGTCGCACGAGAAATAAAACACAATATAAGTACAAGAAAATCACCAGGGTACGATTTAATAACAGGAGAAGTACTTCATAACCTACCGAGAAAGGGTCTGGTTAAATTAACGACCCTTATCAATGCCGCATTAAGGCTTAAATATGTACCAGACTTATGGAAGGTGGCTGAAGTAATAATGATAGCTAAGCCAGGTAAACTGGCTCACGAAACATCATTCTATAGGCCTATTTCCTTGCTACCAATAATGTCCAAGCTATTTGAAAAGCTGTTACTTAGACGACTTAAACCTATAATAGATAGCAAGAACATAATACCAGAGCACCAGTTTGGTTTTCGAGAAAAACACTCTACTATTGATAAGTACATAGGATCACAAACGTTATAGAAAACGCCCTTGAACATAAGAAAGTATGTTCTACTGTATTCCTAGACGTGGCGCAAGCGTTTGACAAAGTATGGCATGAAGGCCTTATACATAAATTGAAGAGCTTATTACCGAAGCAATTTTCAGATATATTAGAGTCCTATGTTCTAAACAGAGTCTTTAGAATAAGACAAGAAGACGCCTACTCTGAACTGAAACAAATAAAAGCTGGTGTACCGCAAGGAAGTGTGTTAGGTCCGGTCCTGTACCTACTATACACTTGTGATATTCCTAAATTAGAGCAAAACACGATTGGGACCTTTTCTGACGATACGGCCATAATGGCTGTAGGAAACAGCCACGTAGAAGCAGTAGAAAAGGTTGTTAATCTAGTTTATGACTGGACCAAAAAAAAACTAAAAAACTCAATGAATCTAAATCTGTTCACATAGATTTTACCAACAAAAAACACCAGTATTCTCCAGTTTATATTAATAATAAACAAGTCCCATACGAGAATACAGCCAAATATCTCGGTATGACCCTTGACGCAAAGTTACGCTGGAAAGCCCACGTCAAGAAGAAAAAAGAAGAACTCGACTTCCGATATAAAAGAATGTATTGGCTGCTTGGAAGAAACTCCATGCTGTCTGTGCAAAACAAATTACTGCTACACAAACAAGTCCTAATGCCAGTTTGGACTTATGGTATTCAGCTATGGGGCTGCACCAAACAGAGCAATATATTAAATATACAACGATTCCAGAACAAAGTGCTAAGGGCAATTGTAAATGCACCTTGGTACATACGAAATGATGACCTCCATCGGGACCTAAAAGTTGAGTTCATCGATAAAGTGATCCAGAAATTTGCAGAAGCTCACGAAAAGAGACTTCATCAGCATGTGAACGTCGAGGCAATCCAGCTTCTCGACCACACAAACATAGTTAGAAGACTAAAAAGAACAAAACCGTTCGAGTTAGTGTTTAGTGTTAGTGAATAGTGTAACGTACGAAAGTGCTACCAAATAAACACAAGAACGAAAAGTATTCGCCTTAATAGAGACAATAAGAAAAGTGCTATTGGACACATTCTTAGTAAAGACATTGTAATAGTTTAGGTTATAATTAAATTACTTATAAGTCTATTTATAAGGCTAGATTGTAATAAGAGTAGGGTCCATCCTATTGATGAACCCTAGAAAAGGCAAAAAAAAAAAAACAACCATATCGATAAAAATTTGCAAAAGTGCCAATTTGTACGCGAACTAGCTTTTTACTGCTCATCACAACATCTATCTCTTTCGCACGTGTTGTCGGATGAGATAGCATGCATTTTAACCGCACGCCCAAAATAGTTCGTGCCGTCGACCAGGGCAACCTTAAACAAGAAGTATACCGATACATGGATATTTCGCTATAATATAAGCATTGAATCTACTTTATACTACAACAAATTTAGTTATTTTTTGCCCAAGCCTACTACAGTCACAACGAAAATAATTCCAGTTACACCTTTTAAGAAAAAATTGAGTTAATTAGCAAGTTACGAAATTAAACTGAAGGCTGTGTTCAAGAAGATTCCTAAAAGATTGGGCAGGTTTGTTTTCATTTACAGCGAAAAGATATTATGAGGCACTAATTAAAATGAGTTTCCAGATTCCACGAAAACGGAACATGTTTTTGAGGTAAACACAGGATGTCGTTAAAGGTCTGTTTTATCCTTTTTGCCTTCAAAAGTATGCATAATCTACACTTTTATTAATATTATAAAGATGTAAAATAATTTTATTGTTTGTAAAACACTGATAGGATAACAAAATTTCGAATCACTTCACGCTACTTTTATCCAAGAATTGCTCGCTTCCTGTGGGGAAAAGCTGGACCATGATATTAGTGCACTTTATCGTTTAACCTGTACCCTTTTTTCAGTATTCGTGTGCTTATGTAATTCGAGCTAGCAGCCAACTCCTAGGAAAATGGCAATACAAGTCTTCAAAAAGTTTGTCCAGTTTTCTCACACATACCCATAGAAAAGAATTCGTCAAGGCTATCAGAGTTATGTGAATTTGTATACCCAAATTCGGGCTTGCGAGTAAGTACATGCTTCATAATATATATATCAACTACATATTTCTACCGAGAAAGGACAGACAATGTGGCCTGCCATTCTCAATAGAATCCTGCTCTTCCCAGTAGGATCATAATCATGCGTCAGAACCCTTTCATCAACAATACATTCTCGTCACATATTTTATAATATAACAAAACGATCGCATTCCATACCGATGGCCTTTGCAAGGGATGGTCCATTTAACTTCAGTCTTTGTAATCCAACGGGGGCGAGGGTTACAAATTATAGTCATTGTTTATGTGCCCTCACGCGGGCTTGCCACTTCTGACAAATTATATTTGCATGGTTATTAATTAGCCATAGTATGGCGTTTTCGAGCTGAAATGTTATTGCATACTGCGCATGGTTTATTGGATACACCTACTCATAATGTATGATTTAGCTGATTAATGGATAGGACGTGCCATTTAATTTGAACGGTTGAAGGTAGTAACTAATGAAATGTGTAACACATTCTGGCACATGATAAATGAAGATTTTAAATAGAGGGTTGACTTTGGGACCTTGGAGAAGGAAAACATCGTGGGAACATCATTATCATCATATCAACCAAAAGACGTGACACTGCTGGACATAGGCATCCGCCAAGCGTCGCCACAACCTTCTCCAGGTCATCGCAACGTCGTCGAAATTGTCGAGGGAACAACCTAAACTTATTATAAGTCTGAAATCTCCAATCCACCTTGTCACCTTGATACAGCATGGTGATTAATGCGTGTAATTAGTCAGATTGGATACAACAATGAGTTACAATGCGATTGTGAAGCTGATACGAGTACCTTTACCATGCCTCACCGCTTGTTGAGCTCTATGTGTAACATCACCTGCACCCTGAATAACTTTACGAGGCAAATGCTAACGCTGTCGACGTGAATTCTGGTCAAAACAAATTTAGTTTGAAATCATCGATACAACGAAAGTGAACAGTATTATTTTTTAATGAAAAAACAGATGCATAAACTGAAAATTTTAAGAATGCTCCAATGGCTCCAGCCAAAGGCTGGATGTTCTGCTCCAGCCTTTGGCTGTAAAAACTGTGTGACATCCAAAGGACAGACAGAAAGACGGACAGACAGACACGTGATTGACAGCAATAGGGCTCCGTTTGGAGTTTTCGGGTACGGAACCCTAATTAAAGAAGAAGATGAAGTAAATGTACCTTCTAATTGATTTCTAAACATGCACAGTCTGTAGAGCATTTTATATATTCCATACGTTTATATATCCAAGTACAGTGTACACAACCCAAAGCAGTTGAGAAGTAAACTTTCAGCCTAGCAACTGACAGGGCCCTGCTAAGTGGAATAAACTTTTAACTTTGACGCTCTGTCATATCATTTATCACAACTACAAACACTAGAACGAATGGCTTTGCTAAGCTTATATAACAAAGAAGGTCGAAAAATTCAGCTTAGTGACCCTTAGTATGATTCTAACCGATAACAAAACATCTTTAAATAATATTCATCCAAAGAATCAGCATTGCAATTCAACGTGGCAACTCTGCCAGCGTTCTGGACACTTTTCCCTTAAGACAGCCATGTGTATTATTTTAAAACCAAAAAGATTTTTGGTAAAACCATTGAGTTTTTGCCTTCTCCCTATTTTTATACGCCAAGCGCGTACATATTTATCATTATTAGTTTCATTATATATGTCACGTCGAAGTACCTATGAATCGTAGGACCGCCATCTTTAACCCCAATGTCTAGAGGCAATTCCTTTATTCTTGACTGGAGCGGGTTACTTCAATAACACACAACACTGGATTGAAACTCAAGAGTGTTTATTTGATTTAGTTACAGGCACTTTGAGTTTTCAAATGAACTTGAAGCTAAAACCACATCGTGAATTCGTGTGGCCTGCTAGGTCCAAAGCTTTTGTCGGTCGCTGGAGAAGACCTAGCCAGAAACTCCAGGATACTCTTTTTAAATGTTTTTATAGATTACACAAACACTTTATGACAATTAACGTTACATGTTTATTAGGTTTTCAAACATCTATTCAATTAGCAGATTTATTAAACAGTTTTACAGTTATTATTTTTTACACACACCATGCACCGTACGCGCCATGCACGTACTAAATGGGCGGGACTCCGCGGGACTTTCATATTGTTTTTGTTTAGACACTAATTACTTGGATAGTTGAGTAAAGTTAGCAAACAATACTAAAATGCTGATCAGTTAATTATTTTAACATTAAACAACCTCAATACTCACAAATATAAAGTGGTTTGTAGTTTATTATTGAAATAGTCATCTAATAACAAAACTATTCAAGTTTCCGGTGATCTAACAATCTTACTAATTAGAAAGTTTCTCATTATTACATAGCTGTATAAAATATTCTTATGACTTCTTAGTATTTAATCATTTACTCAAATTTGTTTAGTTCTCGTATTAAATTATTAAATCTGGTTATTGGTCATAGAAATTATAACATCCGCCATTGTTTGACAACTTTATCTGAATAACATAATCAAACACATTTACTTAGTCAAATGTGCAATAGTTAAAATGAGAACAAATCCAAAAGTCCTACAATAAGTGTTCCTGTTTAATTTAAACATCTCGTATTAATTAAACATTGAAATTAGCATACGAATTATGAATCAATACTGATTCCACAGTGAGCCAATAGATGGCGCTGAACTCAAAACCCAACTTAAATAGACGTAGACACTTAAAACGATTAATTAGGATAATAAATTAGCAAATTCACGCCTACGCGGCGACATATATAATGTTAGTAAGAACCAACTTTTTTACCCATAACTAACTCGACAATTTTACTAAATATAGGTACGAGTATAATAGTTAAAATGAATAAATAATGATTTCTAACTGTAATATTTCTGTAAAATTGTTAGTCTAACAAATAGTCAAGTAAGTTGGAAAGTTAATTATTTGACCATTAATTGTTTGTTTGTTATCGTTAGAAAATATACACAAATAATAACAACTATTAAAGTTTATTTTAAAACATTTAAACTCCCTCATTGAAACAGTAAAATAAAAACACTTATGTGGCGAAATAACTCGTTAAGTTTCATATATTCAGATGAACCTGATACTTTTTCTTTTCATAAGAATCGTTCGTTTGTTAATCCGATTCCCATTCGTTGTTTTTTACATAATTCTCTTTCACTGTATTTCCAATTCTTTTGCAATTATTTCCATTAATTGAAACATTCCGGTTCTGTATTGTATTGTAACAATGGTTTGGATCTATGAGACTTTTTGGACCGAAATGTAAATAAATTGAACTAGTAAAGTAAATATCGAACTGATCATCAAATTTGATTTCTAAATACGAAACTGTGTGGTCAGCGGTTCATTGGTTGTTTGTTAGCTACAAACATAATCACTACGCCAGCATTTCTCGAATGGGTTGGCAGAGTATTAAGCTTAGCACGAATTGCGATTTTTAACCGTGCGGATTTCATTCGCACGAATTTTTATCCGCGTTCTGAATCGTATCTAACACGCACTGCGGATAAAGTACCGTGCGATTATTTTCTCTTTCTATCTGTTCATGGAGCTCAAAATATTCGCGCGCGATTAATTCGCGCCGCGGTGTTGTGGATTCAGTGGAAAAACACAGATTTATTGCGGTGTTACGTCCTCGCAATTATTTACCGCAATGCGTAGCTTAATACAATTCCATAGATCGCAAAATGAGCGGAAAAAAACCGCAGTGCGTGAATAAAAGTATGGAAAAAAAAATCGTCAACTAAATAAAATTTGTATGTAACAGAGAACAAGCCTATTTTACTACAGATTACAGGGCTATGTCTGTAGAAATTGCATTTTGTCTCGCTGTTGTACCACTATGGCCTCAGGAATAGTTTATTTTAAAGTTTTTTTTTTTTATCTATTGCACTGTACAGCATATATGTGTAGTGTTCTATACCTATATATCTTTTCTTTATTTTCTATCTTTTCTTCTTAATTCTTCTTAATTCTTTATTGTACACCAAAAACAACATTACATACAGTGGATAATAAAGTACATGTACAAAGGCGAGCTTAACTCAATGTTGAGTTCTCTTACAGCAAACCCTAGGGAGACAGAGAAAGATGACATCATAGAGGGGAGGATCCAGTGTACAATTTTAAAATAACTTATGATGAATTAAAAAAAAGAACTTAAATAAATACATATTTTTATATAAATACTAATTATTATGTCATTGCGCTAGGAAATGATCTTTAATCTTCCTCTTGAAGACCTCCAGAGAAGGGCTGTCGCGTAGGGAGTGTGGGAGAGAGTTCCAGAGACGCACTGCAGTAGCAGAGAAAGAGCCATCATAGCGGCTGGAAGTGTGTCGTGGAGGGCAAAGGAGAAGAGAAGTGGCAGTGCGACAGGGTTTACCTCTCGGGACAAGGTACTCAAAGCGTTCACGTAGGTATTGAGGAGAATTAGGATTGTGCAGGATGGTATAGAGAAGGGATAAGATATGGGTATCTCGACGACGCCGAATCGGCAGCCACCTCAATCGGGTCCGAAATTCCGATACATGGTCGTACTTGCGGAGGCCAAAAATGAAGCGGATGCACAAGTTCTGCAGTCGCTCGAGTTTATTAAGGAGTACCTCCGTTGCATCTAAAAAACAGACATCCGCATAGTCTATGAGCGGTAATAGAAGGGATTGCGCAAGAGTAACCTTAGTGCGAAATGGTAAAAATTTTTGGAGACGTTTAAGGGACTGAAAAGAGTAAAAGACCTTCTTACTCACATCAGCAATATGAACCTCCCAAGAGAGGTTTGTATCCATGAGAACGCCTAGATTTTTTGCGCTCTTGGAGTAATTTATGGGTACTGAATCATACACTACCGGCGGAAGAGACTGGTGAGCCAATAGGTTGACCATGTATCTACCACCAACAATGAGTGCTTGTGATTTGGTTGGGTTCAGCAAGAGCCCATAGGATTTAGCCCATTTACTAATATTTTCAAGGTCATCGTTGATGACAGACACAGCCTCAACGAGTTCACCTACTTTAAAATGACGATATAACTGCAAGTCGTCTGCATAGAGATGATAGTTAGAAATTAGGACCTTAGTGATAGCATTTATAAAAATTGAGAAGAGAAGAGGAGAGAGGACGCCACCCTGAGGAACGCCCATAGTCAAGTCACACCATTCAGAGGAACACTCATCGGCTTGGACAGACTGGGAACGGCCCCGAAGATAAGATTTGAACCACTCAATTACCGGAGCAGAGACATTAAGAGAGGAAAGGATTCCCAAAAGGATGTCAAAGTCAACTGAGTTGAAAGCACTGCTGAAGTCCAGTAAAATCAATATAGTCAGAGATTTATTCTCCATAGCCAGTCTTATGTCATCAGTTACTTTGACAAGAGTTGTTACAGTACTATGGCCAGGTCTAAAACCAGATTGGTAAGGACTCAGCAGGCCATTAGATGTCAAATAACAAGACAGTTGCTTCTGGACAATGCTCTCGAGGACCTTGGAGAGGATTGGGAGTATGGATTTAGGACGGAATTGGGATGGTAAGGTGAGATTTGAAACTTTAGGAAGCGGTAGGACGTGAGCATTCTTCCAGGATGTAGGAAAAGAGTTTTTGAAAAGTGAAAAATTTACAATGTGAGTAACGACAGGAACTATTTCAGTTAAAATAGGCAAGAACATTTGGAGTTGAAGGCCATCGTCTCCTACCGCCTTAGTGGAGATGGACAGGAAACATTTCTTAATGTCTAGTTCAGTAATTGGGTGGAACGAGAAAGAAGTATTTGCTGGCAAAGGAAGATTAGAGAGTTCTTTGAGAGTGGAGGATTTAACATGGTTGTCTAGGGTGATTGGTGATTTAGAAAAGTACGCATTAAGTGCATTGAGGTCCATCTTATCGGGCGAACTCTTGCTTGAGGCTTTTCCAATACCAAGAGTTTTCAAAAATTGCCATACTTTTGTTGGGTTGAAGTTATCAATGGAGTTATGAATGTGGCGCCTTTTTGCATTCCTACACAGACGACCGCAGCGATTCCGTATCTTCTTGTAAATTTCCCAGTTATCTTCAGTGGGCTGCTTTCTATACAAACGTTTAGCCTTGTCACGCTTAGCCATCTGATTTTTAATTGCTGTGGATAGCCATGGCGCAGGCAGGTGTTTTACTCTCACCTTTTTAAGAGGAGCATGTACCTCATATAGTTCCAGCATAATCCTGCTGAAGACCGACACCATAGAGTCTATATTATCGCAGGTGAATACAGGAGACCAGTCAATCCCACCCGCATCAGCCCTCAAACGCTCCAAATCAACGTTTTTAAAACTGCGAAGAAAAAGAAATTTGGCCTTGCGTTTAGGGGGTCGAATCTTGTAGGAAAGATAAATGAGGTCATGATAGGAAAAGGGAGCAGGAAGCTGTCCATGTGTGGCTACTTTATTAGGGTCAGAAACTAGAATTAGATCTAAAAGAGAAGGAGTGCAGTGAGGAGCCCTGTGAGTAGCATTAAGCGGAAGTAGGTGCATATTGACTGAAGAGACAAGTGATTGGAGTTTACGGCTGCGCACATCTCCCTTGATCAGACAGGTGTTGAAGTCTCCGAAGATAAGCGTATGCTCATAGAGTGGGGATAGATTTTCTAATTTTGTTTCAAAGGAGGAAAAGTAATCGATTTGGCAATTAGGACTATAATAGACACCCAAAAGTACTTTTGTGTGTTGAAAGTCTATTTCAATGAATAGGTGTTCAGCAAACTTTAAGTAGATACTCGGAGACTGGTCAACTATGCTGTAACTGATATCCCCACGGAGGTAAATGGCAACCCCCCCACATCCCTTGCCTGTTCTGTCGTTGCGGACAATCTTGTATCCAGGCAGAGAATACTGCGTGGAAGGAAGTGCAGGTTTGAGAAAGGTTTCGGATACAAGGACAGCGTGAATAAGATCCGAGTCGAAGGACGACAGCAGATCTGAGTAGTGAGCAGGGATGCTTTGAGCATTTATGTGAACAGCGTTGAAGAATTTGTTACCATAAGAAAATTTAGAAGAAAGGTGGTCTCGAAGATTAAGCGAATTATCATCACTAAGATCCCCAGCAAAGCCCTCCTCCGACGAACAAGAGGATGAGCATGAAACGTAATTGTCATACACAACATCATCTGACATAATAAAATATAAATATTACACAAAATAAATTACTAGACTAATGTCTAATAAATAATAAATTACTGTCTAAAAACAAACAAAATCAATCTAAGTACTCAAACCTCGATGCACTCGCCGGTCACATTAATATAAATTAAAATAAAATGCTAGAAAGCCAATAGGCCAAACAAAACAGAAATAAAGTGTATTTCCGAACGTAAGTTTCCGAAACAAGATAACACAACTAATGTCAAGTGACAGTTGACAGTGACAATTTAAATGGTATCAAAAGTCAAAACAAGAATGCATAAAACGTAATTAAACAACATAAAAAATCGAGTGACCGACTTACAAAAAGAAAAAAAAAACTATTAGTATCATACACCGAGAAATGGAAAAACCGTGACGACGTACCATCATTTTGCTGGCTTGCGAGTTCGCTTCTCAGGCACTGGCTTCGACGTCACAACTGAGGACTCGGCAACAGGGAATTGGGCCACAAGTTCTCGATATTCCACTGTAGACTCAATTTTCCGTCGCAATTTATCGGAGACCTGAACCACAATTCTTCCCTCAGACGTCCAACATCTATTTATCCCGTACAACTGCCGAGCATTCATAAAAATGTCATGTCTGGGCTTAGTGAGAAATTCGGAAAACATCAGACCAAATCCCTTTAGTTTAGTTTTATTCCGCCACACCTCGTTACGTACGATGCGGCTTTCAAAGCGAACCAGGAGAGGACGAGGCTTGCTGGTGTTGCTTCCGAGACGGTGACAAGCTGTTATGTCTTTTCGGGTGATGCTTTTTATTTCCAGCCGCTCCGACACAATTTTGAGGA